>JBBPFJ010000021.1:1757567-2107157 GCA_037975025.1 Excoecaria agallocha | reverse complement strand
ATTAATGCAAGATGGTAAAGTTGTAGCTTATGCATCTAGACAGTCGAAATCATATGAGCATAATTACCCAACTCATGATCTAGAATTGGTAGCTGTGGTTTTTGCTTTGAAGATTTGGCGACACTACTTGTATGAGGAAAAATTCAGAATTTATACTGATCATAAAAAGCTCAAATACTTGCTTACTCAAAAAGAACATAATTTGAGGCAGAGAAGGTGGTTGGAGTTATTCAAAGATTATGATTGTATAGTTAATTATCATCTAGGAAAAATGAATGTGGTTGCTAATGCTTTGAGTCATAAGACAATAGCAGCATTGATGTTAAAGCAGTGTAGATGGAATTTTACATCGAATGGTGCATTATTAGCACAGCTTCACACTAGACCCAAGGTTAGGTAAACAGTGTTAAATGCTAAAAAGGATGATGAAAAGTTGAAATAGATTGTGAAAGCAGTATATGAAAGACATCAATAAGATTTTATAGTGAGAGAAGATAGAGGTATATACTACCATAACAAGTTGTGTGTTCCTAATGACAAATAAGTGAAAAGAATACTATTGCATGAAGCACATAATACTGCATTTACTATGCATCTAGGAGGAATAAGATGTATCAAGAGTTAAAATAGTTTTACTAGTGTCCTGGCATAAAGAAGGATATTGTTGAATATGTCTCTAAATGTTTAACATGTCAGCAAGTGAAGGCATAACATCAATTTCCTTCAGGTCTTTTAAACCACATTGTGGTCCTATAGTGGAAGTGGGAAGACATTACCATAGATTTGTTTACCGGTTTGCCTCTTACTCAAAGAAAATATGATGTTGTTTGGGTAATAGTGGATAAGTTAACAAAGGTAGCTCACTTTATACAGGTTTGAACAAATTATTCGATAAATAAGCTTGCATAATTGTATGTGAATGAGATTGTACGGTTTCATGGTATACCAGTATCAATAATTTCTGATCGAGATCCCAGGTTTACATTAGAATTTCTATAGAGATTAAAACAAGTCTTGGGAACATAACTTATGTACAATACAACTTTTCATCCTTAAATGGATGGACAATCTAAAAGGGTTATTCAAGTTCTAGAGGATATGATAAAGGAATGTGCTTTGGAGTTTTCAAGAAGTTGGGATAAACATGTAGCTTTAATGGAATTTTCCTACAATAACAGTTATCAGAAGAGTACTCAAATGGAACTATATAAAGCTTTGTATGGCATGAAATGTAGAACTCCAGTCTGTTGGACTGAGTTGATTGAATACAGAATAATTGGTACTGACCTTGTTAAGGATACAGAGGAAAAAGTTCAAATTATCAAATAGAGGCTGAAAAAAGCTAGTGACAAACAAAAATCCTATACTAACTAGAAAAGAAAGGATATTGAGTATAAAGTGGATGACGAGATGTTTTGAAGGTATCTCCATGGACAAAGGTGCCTAGATTTGGAAAAAGGGGAAAATAAATATGAGATTCATTGGTCCATATGACATTATTCAAAGAGTCAAACCGGTGGCTTATAGATTAGCTCTTCTTATTGAATAAGCCAAGCTTCATGATGTGTTCATATGTCTATGCTCAGATGAATCACATAATTTGCAAGTTCAAGATATTCAAGTACAATCAGATTTCACGTATAATGAGGCACCAAAAGAAATTCTAGCTAGGGAAATTAGACAATTGAGGAATAAGCAAATCCCCTCTGGCTAAAGTGCTTTAGCACCATCATGTGGTACAAGAAGTAACTTGGGAACCAGAGGCAGCCATGAGGGAACAATATCCTCAACTATTTGAAATAGGTATGAATTTCGTGGATGAAATTCTTTAAGGAGGAGAGAATTGTGAGGCCCTAATATGACATTAGTTTAAAATGCATGCTTTTATAGGGTTATATTTAATTGAGATTAATTAAAAATGTGAATTTCATATAAGGCATGGGGCAAGTGATAAATTCTTTCCATTATATTAATTGCACGAAAGAAATTAAATTATTATTTTGGTTAATAATATTCAAGGGTGCAATTGAAGCATGGAGTGTTAATTTAGGGGTAAAATTGTAAATATGTCATTTTAAGGTTAATTATGAATAAAGAATGAATTAAGAGGTTGATTTAATAGAAGCATAAAAGTGAGTGTTTAATGTATAACATGCAAAAAGATGAGAGGTTTAAGTGGGAAATGCAAAAGGTGAAAGGATGCAAAAGGGGATTTTCCATGTAACTATATAAACTAAATTATAAGAGATGTAAGAGGAGGAATTTGAGTGGAGAGGGAAGGCTTCTCTTAAGTTGAAAATGCAGATTTGGTTTTCTTCTTTATTCATTTTTTTTAACTTCTTAAAACCTCTCTAAGCATTCCTGAAAAAAATTCTTGCATATTGATTAATCAAGGACAATTAAGTGTAAAACATTAAGGTAATTATCTTAATTTGATTTTCATCATCTTATTCTTTATCTTTTCTTTATTTTGCTTAAGTGGTTGGTTGAGTAAAATGCTAGAAATTTATGTTAATGGATGAATTTTTCTTAAAGGAGATGAAAAAGGTGGAAAGAGCAAAGGAAAAGGAAAGGTGCAAGATTGAAAGTTAGAGAAGGATTTCAGCCAAGGTATGGCATTAGGAATTCTCATACTTACATGTGGATAAAATTAGTAGAAACATGATTTAAATGTCTTGTGTTATGAACAATTGAAAAGAGAAGTAAATTTTATGAAGTGTTACATAAGAGAAAACATGAAGCCTTGTGAACTAATGACTGTATTTTCAGCATATTTTGAATTAGAAAACATAATTGGAGACCATCCTAATTTCTATGGTTACATAAGATATATGCCTACAAAATTGTAAGAGGGACCTATACTAAATCTATCTTTAAGACATCCAGACAACTAATTGAATTTTTTGTGAGCTGTTGATTTCAATTTTGGAATAGGTTGTAGTAATTTTGAAGTATCTTTGTGTACATTGGTCATAATTCTATGAAGTTAATTTATATGAAAACTAGATTTCAAAATCTACAATTCATATGAAGGAAGCTAAGCTTAATTTTGTCTTTAATCATGTCAAATATAGCTTGAATTCGGACCTATTCACAGTACTATTATTAGGAACATTTTCAGAAAAATGAGAATATGTTAAGTTCTAAAGATGGTATTGATATGATTTTTAATTTTCAAAACTAGAAACATACGTCAACAAGTTTGTAGAGGAGGTTTTTGCTAAAAGTGATGTTTTCTAGGAAAAAAAAGTTATAAAATTTGAATCAAGAATTCTGTTTCTTGGCAGAAAATAGGTCATGGTTACTGGATTTTAGGTAATGACCGTGAGGTAGTCCAATTTTTAGTCTAGAATCAAAATGCAAACTATATCATGGTTACCAAGTATTAACTAATGACCATGACGCCTTTTGACTTAAATCTCACTTAAAGGTCCCAAATTGATTGTAATTTATATCTAAATTATTTCCATTACAAATAAAGTAATTTATAGCATAGAAAGACATGTATTAATGAGTACAAATTGAATTATATATAGCATGTGATATGATTATTGATAAAGGTCTACATCTATATATATTCTTATATGTAGACAAGTAAAGAGTTTTGATAATAATATAAAATATTCATCTATGATCAAGCTTATGTGCATACTTGATATATGTAATATATTTACATGTTTGTACTCCTATGATACAATAAATGTGTATTTGAACATGCACTTATACTATGAAATAAGGGATGTTTTAGCATGACTATGATCACATGTGGTGACTAATGATAACATGTTTAAGTATATAAGCATGACCATATATATATATATATATATATATTCAAATATTGGTACTCATATTGCTATATGAATACTTGAATACATGTATATACAATGGAGATTGTGTATTATGATATGATCACATACATGTGCAAAGTGTATAATATAAGTGCAAGCATGATATTTAAAATGAATTTGAAAATTGTATTGCCTGCTACTGGAGTTCAACTGTGGATATATAAGCGCCTATAGGGATATTACAGCCCCCTTTGGGTTGTTAGTCTACCCCGTTTAGGTCTGTTTGATTGGTCTACTATTCTATTAGCCCCGTTGAGGTCTATGTTTTGACATCCTCGGATATCCCCTATTTAGATACCCTCAAGTATCCCCTGTTCCCGTTATCCACCTTTAGAACTTAAGGAGGCTAAACTAAAGTATAAATGCGTCACAGTTAATTACAGAATAATTAATGCGTATGATATATGGAATAACATGTTTAACTGTGATTTCTAATGCATGGGATATATTTATATACATTTATGTACAAATTATTTTAAGTAATGTTGAAATTCAAGGATGCTAAATTAAATATAAGGTTATGTTGTTATTTAAGATATTATATTTTATTATATACTTATTTCGAGTATGTCATTTTTAATTTTTTCAATTATTATATGTTATATGTTTGTAATGACCATTGTGATTGGTTGTCTTTCATGTTTATTATATCCACTAAGTTTTATAGCTTAGCAGGGGTCATTTTATCCGTGTAGGTACTGTAGTCAAAGCTTTTATACAGGAATGCTCTCTACATCAAGATAGGCCAGCACCAGTCCATAGAAGTTGATGTAGGAAATTTTGGTTAATTTTTGTATAAGTTTCTTTCATAATTTTAATATGTATAGAAGGTTATATAATATATGTATGTCACATGGAAGATAATGTTGTAATTAGCTCATCATGAGAATGTTAGTATGTGCATGCATATAGGAGCTAGAATGCTTAAATATATATATTAGATGGAATGTTGAATGCTATGCATGACAATGAATATAAACTAAGGTAGTTGTATCTAGCTTGAATATGATAAGTGGGTTGCATAATGAGTCATTATGCATATTTAATTAAAGTAAAGGGAGTTGTGTGAAGCACCTAATTAATATGCAGGTTGTCTGATTAATGTGGGTTTAATGGATTAATATCCTACTATAACATGACTGAAATGTATAGTATTATATCTGATAAAGGCACTAGATTTAATGTGTTTCAGGAATATTATAAGTATAGTCTTGATATATGAACATGATCAGGGTATTGCCTGCTAATACAATTCAATTGTGGATAGATAGGTGCCTATAGGGATATTTGTAGCTACCATAGTTTGGCTTGATTGGGTCTAGAATATAGTTTATCCTATTTGGATCATGAATAGGCCCGTTTGGGTTCGGTTAACAAGTCTACAATATATTTTGGCCTCGTTTGGGTCTAACGATTTGGTATATTTGGATATCCACTGTTTTGATACCTAAGGATATCCACCGTTCATGTTATCCACTTTTAGAACATAAGTAGGCTAAATTTTGATTATAAAAATGACTATAATATTTGAATAATAGCATGATTTGCTCAAATGTTATTTGTTTGTCTTTATTGCCATAATGCTCAGATACTTGAAATGTTACTAGAATTACAAACTTGTTATCATTATGTTGCATATGATACATGTTATTAATTAAGTATGTGAATTGTTCTAATTAAAGTTATGGCTAAAATTATGGAATTTGAATCATGAATGTATATCATTGGATGCCATTTATGTTTGATATAGATAAAAACGAGACAATAAATGTGTAAGGACCCAATCATAACCCTAATTGGATTATTGTTAATTAATGAGGACCATCGTTAATTAAGGCAAAATTGGATTATTTTGCAATTATTGAGGGTAAGTCCTAATAGGGATATTTTGGTAATTTTAGCATGTAATTATATGAGTTAAGTTAAATTAAAATTAAAGAAAATGATACAATTGAATTAAATTAGAAATTCTTGAGGTTAAGTTAGAAGGAATTGAAATAATGGGGGTTTAATTGTGTATAATGGTAATTATGGAAATTCACCTAAGGAGATATTTACCCCACTAACTCTTTTATTTAGCTTCTTGGAGAAGTAGCTCTAGAGGAGATTTGGGAAGTTGAATTGGCATTTTGAGGGAGATAGCTCTCTCTCTCTCTTACCTTTTTCTCTATTGGTCATGGGTTAGAGAATGAGCTAGGGTTTGTGAGCTAGCATCAAAGAAGGGAAGCTTGAGCAAAGAAGTTGGATGAGGAGGATCTAAGAAAGAATTGAAGCTTCAATGAGGTATGGGAGTATCGTGGTTTTCATTGTTGTATGTAGATGTTCTATAAAAACTAGGTTTTCATTATCTGAATTCTTTGGTTCTCTAGAGGAAGTTAAAGATGGTTAATGAAAGATATTTGGTTAAGATGAGTTTTTGGTAAGATGTTTTAGCCTATGAAGCCATTATGTTCTTATTGAAGCATTACGGATCCTTGAACCCCAGCAATGCACGGCCACTCACGCTTGAAGGCTTGCAGCACATGGTCACGCAAGCTTTAAAGCTTGTGAGGCACACGGCCACACAAGCCTTAAAGCTTGTGAAGCACGTGGTCATGCAAGCCTTAAAGCTTGTGAGGCACACGACCATGCAAGCCTTAAAGCTTGTGAAGCACGTGGCCACGCAAGCTTTAAAGCTTGTAAGGCACATAGCCACGTACTAGTCCATTGCCCTTCATTTCTCTATTTTGCACATTTGTTCCAATTATCTCACAAATCACTTCCTTATTATTATCGACTAAGCCAACACTCTTTATAATGATAATCAACCCTTTTAATGCAACCTAATAGGCATATTTATTGAGCATGTTCATTAGAGGTAATATGTGATTGTTTTATGCTATGCTTTTATTTACAAGCCATAACGATTAAGGTAAAGTGATCATGGTAAGTTTATCGAGTAGTGTTAATTACAACTTACTTCGATATGTGACCGTAATAATAGTAATGTTATAATTTCATGAAATTATTATGAAAATATGTATATTTATGCAAGGTAGGATGAAAATTGTCCTTAAATGAAAATGGATATGTGATATAAGAGTTATAAGTTAAGGTGAAAAATATTGGTACCATCACATGTGTATGAAATGTGAATTCGGATGTGAATTGTGGCTTAAGAAATATTGTAATATATAAAGTTAGTATGTGATGATTGTTATGTATATTGATATCAATGGATTAATAGACCATGAAACTCTCTCTCTGATATGATAAAGTCAATAAAGATATGGTTTAGAAAGCATGGATATAAGATGGAGTATTATAGGAATCTAAAGACATAAATTGTATTATAAGGGTAAGAGGATGGAACCAAATTGTAAGTTATCCAAAGTCACCTGTAAGGTGAATAAAACATGATCACTTAATTGGGAAACCTCTATATATACATTCATATAGTAAAGTGAAAAGTTGTAGGATAATAAACCTATAACGTATGATAAGGAGTCCACTTGAACTCTAAATTAAAGGGTCTTAAGAATGGCAATGCTAAAATGAATTATGTGCTAAAATGTATTTTAGTGGCTAACGAGCACTGAGACAAGAAGAATTAAAAGAGGTAACCTAGTAACCTTAAATTAATAAGCTAAATATCGTGATCTAAGTTGGTATGCAGTTGAACCCTAACAAGAAAAGGTTTTGGCTCAAATATGACATACTAATGTTCCCCAGTAACGACATGAAAATATTATGACACAGTTTAGTAACCGCAAGAGCATGGCAGTAAAGTTGCATGTCTAAGCTAAGAAATAGGGAATACTATGTAACACTTGATTATAAAATAATAGAAGTTTGATTATGCTTCAAGTCATACCGGGGATTAATGATTAGCCTTAATATAAAGAAATATTCTTATCTTGGGGGTAAACACGAGATGTAATAATCTTACATAACTTACTAGGGAATAATATGTTATATGATGAAAGAGTATTAGTGAGATGAATGTAACAAGTATGAACTAGTTAGGAGAGATAACATGTCGTTCATGATCTAATAAACTATAAAAGTAAACTAATGAGTTAATTAAGAACAAGTATTGACCTTAGGAAGGAAATAACTGTTCATCTTATTATATTGATCATGAGATGTTTAAATGTTATTCAAGTAATTAAGTATTGCTATGAATTTTATGATATTGTATGGAAGCTGCTCATGGCAAACCACAACTAGGTATGTCATTGAGACCCATCCATGAGTCTTGTAAGTTTCATTGTGCAGTTGATGTGAATGTGATATGATAAGTAGCTAGATTTATATATGTGAACAAATATGAAAAATAAAAAAATGAATTGCCATGATTCAAGATGCATTTATGTATATAAATATATGTTTGTGGGGATATGCGTATGATTCTATGAAGACTTTTAGTAGCAAGATCCATATTTTCTTGTTGCCTTATGAAACCCATGCATAACATTGTTTCTGGCGAGATAGGTCCATGAAATGTTGTATTTTATTATGTTTGCATAATCATGCAACTATGTGATCATATAATAGCATCCATATATACTGGAGCCTATAGCTCAAAATGTAAATATGATTAGAATTATATGCATTCTTTTATGAAATGAGGCTTTCAACCAAATGATGTACTAAGTAAAGAATAATATGTTAAATCAAAGACATTCTTAAAGTGGTTAAGCCTGCGAGTTTTAGTTCGGTTATGGATTAGATAGGCATGCCTAAAGGGATATAGTTGCAACTGCCATAGTTGACCCTGTTTGGGTCTTGTTCCTTAATGGAACCATCATTCAGCCCTTTTGGGTCCATAGTTTATTCCTTGCTGGAACCATTGTTTGACCCCGTTTTGGTCCATTGTTTGACATCTTTGGATATCCATAGTTTGATACCTTCGGGTATCCATTGCTCCTATTATCCACCCTTTGAACTAGTACTTAGGCAGGCTATTAAAGATGATAAAATGTACACAAGATAAAGTAAAATATGCATTAATTCTTCACTTACATAGTGCATGCATGATGAATGGCTTATTATATTGCTTATCATGATTTCTTTGGCTATAAATTGTTTCAATGAAATGAAGTTATCAGAATGTATATCTATGAGATTTAAATTGCCATGCTATGAAAGAATGTGCATAATATTATAATAAGAACTATTTACGTTATAGCATATACAATGAATTTCTTATGCTTTGGGATTTATAAACCTATGCATGTAATAATTGGACCTTTGTGGTAATCATGACATGTAAGGCTATTCTCTGTGATTGCATACAAAGCTAATTAGTCAATACCTATATGTGTTTACACCTATTTGTGCACTCCAATAACTCTGATATAAGCCAAAGGATGGTGTATGACATAATATGATGTTGGTTGACATTTAGTTGGCATAATAAGACAATATTAAGGAATACATAGTGGTGAACAAAAGTTGTGAGTTATAATTGTATTTCATAATTATGATTGTATGATATATACAAAGTAATCATGCCTAGCGATATCTTATTATAGAAGCTACCTGACACATGCACTTCTTATATTGTAAATGCACATTAAATGCATATTTCATGTAACTAATGGGATTAAATGCATATGATTAGAGGCTGTACCATTAGTAATAGCGATGTCGGAGTTCATGAATGAAAGGATTAAGATGGTTATAAATTATGTTAGTTTACCAAGTAAGAGATTTAGTTATTAAGGTAAATTAAATGGTCTTTGGGAACTAGCCAAGTTCATGCCATGCTCTACATTACTGTAAGTATACTAGTATTGTTGAGGTTAAAAACTCCTCTATAATGTAATTATGAAATGATTAATACTGTAGACATATATTATTGAAGCTATGCAAGTTGTAATGTGTTGATGATATATTTTGGTAGGACCTTATACATAGAGTTTTGTTCCCCACTAAGCTTTATAGCTTAGAATGGGTTTATTTATCCGTGCAGGTTCAGGATAAGCTCCAGTCGATCGATAGCTTTGGTGGCTTGACCACTTTTGAAGAGAAGATCAAGCAGAATTGCAGTTACCTTTCATGATTTCAACATGGGTAGAAGGCCATTTATGTTATGATTATTTAATTATAAGTCTGATTTAATTATATTGTGGCATGTAATAATGGCCTATGTTATTATTATTATTATGATTAGTACTTTTGCCTGATCTCTATTAGGTATGATGATGATTGATGATTATCCATTGTTAAGAGATTAGGGTGTTACAAAATATTATAAATGTATCAATAATATAAGGTATAGATTATATTGTTTATCTTCAAGTTTTATGTATATATATTGAGAGGCTAGTTTAATTGGTTACATTGTAAATCACGTGTATTGTTATAATGCTATTTTTGAGACACCGTATGATTGCCATGGACATATATATATGTACATGTATGTGACTACATATTACGTGTTATTTTCACGAACACTATGAGTGGCCATCCATTATAATTTATCCTTACTAAGCTTTATAGCTTAGCACGGGTTATTTTACCCATGTAGGTCCTGTAGACAAGATTTTTTCTTAGGGACATACTCTGCATTAGGATAGGCCAACACAAGATTGAAAATAGTTGATATAAGGAGTTTTTGTATAAGTATTTTGTAATATTTTGTATTATTGTTGAAGGCATTTGATGATATAGTTAATATGTGCATATATTGAATTATAACCAACTCACGATATGACAAAGCAAGTACATGTGTGCATGTCAAACATAAAGTAACATAAACATAACATGGTATGCACGAAGCTAAACATGAGATAAAGTATGCAAATAGTCATAGTAGAATTTATATAATTATATGATGTAGCATGATATGAGTAACAGTAACATAATGATTATATGATTGGTAATATACAAGTATGCTAGTAAAGAAAAGCATGATTATAATGATTAATTGGACATGGTTAATAGGGTTATAGTGTGAGGGTGTTATAGGTCCAATACCCCATATGTTTAGTAAATGTAGTTCCCATGGCCAAAAAGGATAGGAGAGTGAGGGTTTGTGCGGATTACAAAGATATGAATAAGGCTTACGCTAAAGACAATTTCCCATTGCCTCACATAGATGTCTTGGTGGAAAGTACAGTTGCATGCACAATGTACAGCTTTATGGATGGTTAAGCTGGATATATTGAGCTCTTGAATAGAATTATGGATAAAATCAAGACTGCCTTCATCACTGAATAGAGTACATATGCTTATCAGGTTATGCCATTAGGGTTAAGGCGTCACATACCAAAAGATGGCTATGGAAATCCAAAAAGACTTGATCCACAGGGAAGTGGAGTTATACATGGATCATATGATTATTAAATTAGCTATCGGGGAAGGTCATTTCAAAGCATTGGAAAAATTCTTCCAAATAATTGATAAGTACAACCTCCATTTGAACCCGAAGAAAATAGGTGTTTAAAGTATCCTCGAAAAAGCTTCTAGGACATATGGTAAGGCAATGAGGCATAGCGATTGACCTTGATAAGGTGAAGGCTATCAGAGAAATCCCCGTGACACAGAAGGAAAAGGAGTTTAGTGGTTTTCTATTGAGACTTTGATATATTAGTCAATTTATAGCCAAGCTCACTTTAATCTGTGAGACCATTTTCAAGCTGCTTTAAAAAGATCAATTAGTGGTTTGGAATGATGATTGTCAGGTAGCCTTCGAAAACAATTAGATAATATCTCCTACACTTGGTAGTGCTGAAGCCACCACAAGCTAGTAAACATCTAATCTTGTATCTGGCTATAAAAGATAGCTCGGTCGAAGCAATGATACCGCAAAAGGATGATTTTAAGATTGAGTATGTTGTGTAAAGGTGAATTACTATGGTTAAATACCATTTTTTTTTGGTTAAAGGGCATAAATGCCATAAGACAATAAGCCATGGTGACCTACACCTATTAGTTGTGAATGAAAAATTTTAAGAATTAATGGTAGCATGATAAATGGCTTAAAAATAAGCCGTTTGATCAAAGAGTAAATGAGTGAATCCTAGCCCTTAATTTGGTGCACTAAAGGAAAAATTAGAGAGATGTAGAAATCTCTCCAAATATCTATAAAATGGAAAAATTCTCCCCATTCTTCACCAAAATTGTACCATACTTCTCTCCCCCATCCACCATTTTTCTTCTTCCTTTTCTCAAATTCCACCACAACTTTAGCTGAAAATTTACCCAAATACACTAGAAAATCATCCTCTTTAACATAGCAATAAGATTGAAGCAAAAGGAAGCTTGGAAAGTGTGGAATTTTGGTTATAAAAAGTTGACCTAAATGGAGGAAATTCAAGGTGAAGGAAAACCTAAGGAGGGAAAGGGCAAAGAAAAGGAAGAGTGAGTGAATTTAAGCTATTTAAAGGTTAGTGGATACAAACCTATACTTAATTTCATTCGATTCCTTTGAATTTTTCCTAAATCTACATAATGTAAGTATGGAATCTTAGGTATAATTGTGAAATAATTTGAGATATATTAATAAAATGATGAATTATTATGTAATGAATAAAAATTAATGAAGAAAATAACCCCAAAGTGGAAGAACCTAAGATGGATGAATGGTACATTTAAGGTTGCTATGTGATATTTGAATAATTAATGGAAGATTAGGCATAAATTGGACATTATGAAGATAAAAGAACCTAGTATGTGTAATTAAAACCTTAAGTTACATGTGTACATAATGTGGATAAATTAGACATAATGGTGTTCATTTATATATTAAATGGTTATAGGTATAATTTGAATATGTACTTTTATATAAAGGTTTAAAATGATCAAAGGAACACATGAGATATGATAATATATGAAGAATCATGGTATATGCTTATGACCATGTCATGGCCGAATACTATGAATGTATGATTGATGAATACAAGTTAATGGAAATTCCCTAAGTGTATGTGTTACATAATATGAAATTTATATCAAATTATATGAAGAGTATGAATGAGATGAGTAATTCATTTGCTCGCAGTATACAATGAGTAATTTAGGATTTTAAAGTGCAATGGCTAGACATAAGGATAAATACGACGGTTGGATAATGAGTTGATTTGGATTGATGCACATATTAGATTCACAATTGAGGAGTTGATCACCCTAAGTGATCCCTCAACACACACTAGACTCAAAGTGAGGTGTTGATCACCCTAAGTGGTCCCTTAATACATATTAGATTAATAGTTAAGGAGTTAATCACCCCAAGTGATCCTTCAACATATATTAGATTCACAATTGAGGAGTTAATCACCTTAAGTGATCCATCAACACATTTAGAGGCATTTGACCATGCCAAATGGTCACCTCTCTACATCCTAGAGTAGTAAGATCATGCCAAGTGGTCTCTTGAGCCTATTTAGAACCACTAGAATCCTCATCCCATATATCAGGTTTGAGGGTTCCCATTGAGCACCACTAAGGGCAAAAGCATAGTTATATAAAAAAATACGGACTAAACAATAAATTATGCATAAAAATATGTTCAATATATGATAAAATAGTGAATAAAGTGAAAAATGTAATTAAATGATTAAAAAGGAGTAAAAATGTAATTACACGAGAAATTAGGGGTAAAAATGTAAATTTGCATTGAAAATACAGTTAAGAGAGTTATAATGGCCAAAAGGGTAAAAATGTAATTAAGAAAAAGTTTTAAGGACCAAATTATAATTTGCCACTGCATAGGAAAATATAAGGACTAAACACTAAATTTTGGATTTAGAGATGAAAACATACTAAAAGAAAGTGAATGACAAAATCAGTGTAAAATAACTTAAAATATACTAAAGTGGAAATTCAAGGATTTAATCGTAATTTACCATCTTAATAGGAAAAAATTAGTGAGAAAAAGATAAAAGTAATGGTATGGACCAAAGGGTAATTTATAGAATTTAAAGTATAATTATAAGTTAAGAAGTATTAAGTTATAACTAAGGGTAAAATGAAAATTTTTGTAAATGTTATTTGTGTGAATGAAATTTTGTTTAGTATATCCACCACTAGGCAACTTCATTGCTTAGCACGTAGTTTGTTTGATTGCGCACAGGGGACAAGTAAACAAGGACAAAGTGAAGATGGAAGTCAAATGGCATGTTTATGTGGAAAAATAGACATAAACTTATATATGTATATAATGTATTAGTTTTGTTAAAATATGTAATGTAATATGTAATAGATGTTAAAAAATAATAAATAGGTGGTTATGTATGTGACATTAGTACTTAAACATTGAAATTGTGACATAAGGTGTGAATGAGATAATGTGGTACAATTTAGAGGTGCTTGCATTTTTGTTGTAGTATGGGACGCGGAAGATGACTATTAGGAGTGTAAATTTGAAACTTTACAGGTTTGGGTAGTATGATTTTATAGCCGTTATATTGCCTAAATTTTTGCCAAATAAATAGTAACAAATCAACATAAAATCGTATCTGGAAATTAGACATCATGTCTAAAGTGCATAACTACCACTATAAAAATACCAAACGAATTAAGATAATCGTGTGATATTTGCAATAGTAGTACACCAATGTTTGAACCCTTGTTCGGGCATAGGGTGCCATGGGTGGCATTAATGATGGCAATGGCATAAGCGATGGTAGTGGCGACAAGGAGTGGCAGATGATGAAAATCATAAAGATTAAGCCACACTACATATGAGGAGACAATATAAGTTTTTTTTCTAATATGATTTATACCGTATTAAACAAACCTAAAGGTTCATAATGTATTAATTTATACAGAGTATTAGGGATAAGGAACTTTATCATCTATTATATTATCCCCACTTTAATTTTTAAAAAAATTTACCGAACACCATATTCATATTAGCCTATATTATATTATGTTATTCCATGAATAATATAGTGAAACAAACATCACCTAAAAGTTCTAGTTGAATTGTTGAGTAATTGCCATGCAAAGCAAGTGGTAGTATGCTAGATTTTCTGGATAGTTGTTACAAAATTGGGTATAATTTAACCAATAGACTTTTAAATAAGTGATTCACATTTCAAATTAAATTTAAGACATATTAGTATAATCCTTATGAAGATACCAGTTCTGCCTCTATTGTACTAAAATGTGTCTTGAAATCAGGGAATCAATTATGTCCTTGTGTGATGCATGTCGTGTTAGAGAGTATGCCCTAGAGCCCATGTAATAGGGATGTTTTTCATATGTATGAAATTTATATTATTAATAAAAGGCATCATTCATTTATTAATGCTGTGTTTGAATACATGAGTTTGTAAATCTTAAATTAATAAATGAAGTCCTAGATATTATAAACACAGTGCAAAGGCAATCATGAAAGTGTTCATGATGTGAGATGTCTATCGCATGCAAATGTGTTAATATCTAAATATCCCTAGTCATAGAATTAACAAGATAGGACATTGTTAATTCGGACAGACTAGCACATGTTATGCTTCTTGAATGGTTCAAACAATGGTTCTCATAATTGTGATTATGGATGATAATCAATGCTAACATGTGGATGCTTGTTAGAGGAACAAGTTCATTGGAGACCTGCAAAGAGAATCCTCATATGGATATTAAATCTATGTCAGTGAGGAATCTCTTCATAGCGGTTGTGCAAGTATCCTTAGACTTGAGATCACCAAAGTTATCTTAAGTAGCAAGTGGTATACTTTGACTCCATAACTGATTACTTCCAACTGGGAGTGAACATAGTTAGGAGATTGGGTATATCATGACCTACTTGAAGATAGTTGAGTGATTGACAAAGGATTCACCATCCCAGATTTAACAAGGGAAGTTATCTCACATGATTCTATAATTACCTTGTTCAGTGAATCTCTGGCCAGAGTAATATGCCGAGATGGATGGAGATCCATGAAGGGCATTTTAGGAACAATGGCTAAATTAATAGAACATACATAATTAGATTTATATGAGTTGACAGAAATCCATACTCAGAATCTAATTGAGATAAGAGTGGTGAAAGGAGTAATTGCACGGTAACTGTTTCTATGGAAGGGTACAGTCAAACCACATGACTTTCCTGACATTTGGGTAGTCATGATGCCTAGCTAGAGGCCAATCATGACTTGTGTAATGATGTATCAAAATATCAATAGATATTGATAAAATGATTTAAAGGAGTTTAAATCATGTGAGTTTTGAATAGAACTCACAATTACATATTATACTGCCAACATGGACAGGAACCCAATAGGTCACACACATATAGAGAAAAGGGTAAAATGGTAAAATGACAAGGATAATAATATTTGATATTATTATAAAGGTAGAGAGGAGAATATGATAATAATTAATTAAAGAGTTTAATTAATTATGATCAAATAAAATTGTCCGCGGAACTTTTGAGAAATGTTCTGTAAATTGGACCTAAATGAAATAATGTATTTCATGATTAATTATTATTATCTTATAAGTGTTATAAGACTACTATAAGTGTTATAGGACTGATATAATAATTAATAGGACCATTGGAGAAATTATAGAGGGCCAAAGGAATGAAGAAGTTGGAGGAAGCCCTCCAGAAGAGGGCTACACGCCAACTCCATACAGAAGGGCTTAGAGGGCTTTTTCTTGGACCAAATTAATTTATATATGTTACATAAGTGTTATGGAACTCACATATTTAATTTGGTTGGATTTGGAATCCATTTGGGTATTTAAATCCAATTAGATGCACAAAGGGCCTAGTTTGTGGATTTTGTGCATGGTCTTTTATGAAAAGATTTAATTTGGATTTAATTAAGCCCAAATGATTATAATTAATTCCAGAAGCCCAATTAATAATTCTCCAGCAATTTTAAAGAGCCCAATCTCATTAAGGAGTTGGAATTTTAACCTAACTATAAAAGGCCAACTAATGAGAATTAGGGTTAAGTGATTAAAACAAAAGGAAAGTCCTTTCTCTAAAAAAACTCTCTCCCCTTTTGCGCCACTTCCCAAGCTAGCTCTTGGGAATTTCGGCCAGCCCTAGTTGAACACCAATTTGTTGGTTCAATTTACCCCTCTCTAGTGTGGATTACTCATTGGAGGTGTTCGATTTTGGACACTGTGGTTTGCGACAACCCGGTGCGAAGTAAAATCAACTGTTCAACAAAAATCAAAGGTGATTTTTCTTATTCTCATATAGTTATATTGTGTATTCATGGCA
Organism: Excoecaria agallocha; assembly: GCA_037975025.1. Taxonomy (NCBI): domain Eukaryota; kingdom Viridiplantae; phylum Streptophyta; class Magnoliopsida; order Malpighiales; family Euphorbiaceae; genus Excoecaria; species Excoecaria agallocha. The sequence continues at coordinate 2,090,141 of JBBPFJ010000021.1, read as the reverse complement.
AGATCAGATCATATGGTTAAAAAATTTTTAAAATTCCGCTCATGTATATGATGCATGTAACCATAAAAATCCAACATGTCGTTCCCCTAAAACCAAGGGATTTTGAGAATCATGAAGAAAACCTTTTGCCTTTTTGTTTATAAAGCAATAAATTCAAGACATGTGTCCATTCCCCTAAGTAATTTTTGGGTCATGGATCATGCCACCTTTGCCTTTGAAACTTGGTTCCACTTTTAGGGCCTAGATAGGTTAAGATTTCCATATTCATCTAATAGATCACGTCATGATAGTAAAGAAATTTAATATGATCTGTCGACTCTTGGTTCTCTAAAAAGCATGAGATAATGTCTCAAGGTACCCCTATTCTATCATTGGCAATCTATCATTAAGAGGCATCAATTGGGCACCATGAGACTGATATAAGGAGTAATCACCTAATAAAACAAGAAAGTAATTATCTGACCTTACGAGGCCAAAACCTAAAGAGAGTTTTGAACTTCATGCTTATTTATACCTTTGATCAATGTAACAGAATGGCTTTCAAATTAATCGTGTTATCTCTTTTCTTACATGAAAGATCATAGCATAATAATTAAAGGCATACCCAAACACATACAAAAATGGTAAATTAAGGCACAAATATAAAATCATCCATAAAATAATATCCATAAATCAAGCAATTCATTATTATCCTTTTGATAAGGACATTAGTCATTGCATACATATTATAAAGAAGCATTTCATTGTGAGCTTCCAAAGATAGGGACTTGCTAACCCAAGTTTAATTAAGAAACATCCCGTGTTATTTAATTATATATAAAATCCTTTTTTCCTTATTAAAAGTTGATATTTACATGTGAGTTTTACAGTGAAAGGCAGGACATTGGTCCAATTTTATTTGTAAAAATCTAAATTAATTCATATAAATATTTTTTTGACATTTTTATTTAGCAGTCAAAAAAGCCTTTTATAATAAATAAGGCTGCAATAGACTTAGCTCTAGCACTCATCCTACTACGACAAAATAATAATAGTAATAATAAGGAAAACCAAATAAAATAAATTTTGAATATATGTCACAAGATGTAAAGGTGTGCATCGAGTGACATACGATCGACCTAATTATTTTAAAAAAAAAAGAAAATCATGTTTTTGGTTGTGCATCTCCATACTCGCAATCAAGTGAGTAACTTTTCTTCCCTTTTAAAGTGATGTCCTTGTCAATAAATGAGTCTAAAAAGGAAAAAAAACCCATAAAAATTCCTTAAAAATGATTTTACAATAACGTTCCAAAAGAAACAAAATCAAAGTAAACTACAAAAAAGGATAATACTACAATAATCCTATTTATTTCTAAGACACGACAAAATTCCTTTAAGAAGGGTTTCACAAGCTGAATCTATACAAAAACAATGAGAAATAATGAAAATGCCATAAATAAATTGACAAACAAAATTTATAACGTTTCAATAAAAAATGTATAAATTTTATAATGTCAAAAACTAAAATTAAGAGGAGACTTTTTGTGACACCCTATATCACATATTTACTATATCCAATGCATACTATGCCATTTTAATTCATCAAGTCATATGACTATATCATCATACTGTAACTATTGTACTCTCATGCTTAGCATTCATCATATCAATACATTTATATAAAGTAATTCTAACTTCATCATGCATGCATATACTAGTATTCTCATCATGAGATTATTACAGTCTTTACTTTCATATAATGTACATATATATACATATTACAACTCTTAAACACGTTATACATGTAAGGAGCTAAACAAAATTTATCAAAATTTCCTACATCAACTTCTAACGACTGGTGTTGGCCTGTCCTGATGCAGACTTTGTTCCTGTATAAAGTCTTTGCTACCAAAACCTACACGGATCAAATAACCCGTGCTAAGCTTTACAGCTTAGTGGGGAATTCTAAACATGAAAGACAACCACTCACAGTGGTCGTCAAAAATATAAATAACTAACAACAATACTCACATGGCAAAAGAAAAGAAAAGTATAAAATACAATAGCTTGCATAACAAAATAACTTTTCATATTTGAATCAGCATACTAGTTATAGTTCATGAAGTGATCCATATATCATGTAAACAAATATTAAGTGGTGCTCAAATAGTCACTGTTAACCATAATAATTCATATATCAGATGCATATCTCATACTGTGAATAACTTTGAAACTTTATTACTTTACTTTAGCCTGCTTAAGTTCTAAGAATGGATAACGGGATCGATGGATACCCGAGGGTATCAAATGATAGATATCCGAAGATATCATAACTATGGACCCAAGTAGGGCCAACTATACTTTGGACCGGTCAAATGCTCGCACTTGAGCACCCACACGAGGGCAAAAATAAACAACCCTAATGGGCTGTGTAAGATCCAGCAGGATCGACTTTGGCAGCTGCAATTCCCTATAGGCACCTATCTATCCATATCTGAACTCTATTGCAGGCGATACTTTATTCATGTTCATACACTCATATACATAATCATAATTAAACATACTTGTAGGTACATTCTCAAAAGCATGATCATCAATGTGCATACCTTATCATTGTTCAAATCGGGTGCTATACAAATATCAACATGTTTACACTTGGGCATATGCATAAGACATGATCATACTATTATGTTTCCTATTACATAGCATAGGTATACATTCATAAACAATTTTCAATGTAAGTGATACAAATTTATATACACACTAGTATATGACTCTTGTATACTTGCATTTAAGGTCAATTTTTGCTCAGTTATATGTGCTACACATGGGGGTAGCCTAATGTACCAATAAAAGAGAATAAAAACACATTTAGTGACCAACATGCTGTCGCGCTCGCGACAGTATGCGTGGTCAAACAGGTTTTTTTACTCTGTTCTCAAAATCCTGCAAACTGCTTAACAAAATCATTTTGTACCTCGTATTTGACATAGTAACGGCATTTTTAGAAACAGTTGTCTTCTACAAATTTGTATATCTACATTTCTAGTTTCTAGAACATCAAAAATATGTGGAATATCATTTCTAGAACTCGAGATATCTTAAAATTACTAAGGACTGTTCATAGAACCAAAACAGTGGGGGCTGTCACTTATAAAAATTCATAGCATAAAATCAAGAGAGATTTAGACCAAAATTTCTTCATCAAAAACGTACTCCTAGGTATCTAGTTTACTCAGAATTTTACAGAATAATATTTTGACTTCTCTACTATTACTTATGCCCAAAATACCAACATCTGTACCCCAACAGTCCCAACAGATTCAACGAATTTCATGCTAATTATTTGACAAACTTATAAATAAAATTAGGCATTACTTCCTTCATATAAAATGTGTCTTTATGAGTCTAGCTTTCATAGAAATTAATTTCATGTCATTATGATCATTTTACATACAGATATCTCAATATTTCCCCAACCTGGTCCAGAATCCGAATTTAGAAGTTTTCCTAAATTCAATAAATCATAAAAACTATCTAGAGGCAGAATTTGAGTGTGATTTCTCTTAAGAAATCTTTGTCTATAAGTCTAGTTTAATACCCATTTGGAATCATCTCAATATCTATTTTCAAACTCTAGATATCACCAAAACAATGCATCTAGGTCCAATGAACTCAAACCCAGAATTCTTTAAAACTCACATGCATGTCAAGAAAACTCACATGCATGTCAAGATTCAAGCAAAACACATCATATTCAAGTAGATACACTCACGTGCAACATGAATAATCCTAAATTCCCATACCTTTTTCTGAAACTTATCACACTCAAGCTTTCAATCTCTTGCTATGTCTTTCCCTTTATCCTTCCTATCTCCTCCTTCTTTGACTACAACCAAAATTCATTCATCATTTCCAGCACTTGATCTTCATTACCACAAGCAAGATGAGAAGAAGATGAAGATGATAATGATGAAATTCAGTAGAGATCATTTACCTTAGAGTTTAATGTTTTAAACACTTGTTGAACCAACAAAACTTATCAACTAATTTCTTGAGAGGATTTAGAAGAAAATAAGGGAAGAAGAAGAGTTGGGAACTTTCTGGTTTTCCTCTCAATTAGCCGACCACCACCCTCTCACAATTGCCACTTTCTCTTTCTTTCCACTACATAAACTCATTTATATAATACTTTGTCAAATCTCTCTTTAGGTCCTCCTAGAATCTGCATGTCCCACTAAAACCATCCTATTCTTTGCATGTCACATTTCATACCCCACATTTACATTATTCATACATTAACCTCTCCATTGTTCTCTAATTCCAAATTGACCTCTTAAGTTTATGAATTTATGAAATTACCCCACAATTAATACTTTTTCTTCAATTATACCCTCAATTAATATCTTAACTCTTAATAATTCATCAAATAATGCTTAATTAGACTTTAATATTATGTAATTGCCCTTGAATTCTACTAGGGCCTATTTTGGGTCCTTACACTTTTTATAATACATTAAGTGTACATACTTAAAATAGACTATAGCCTGTCAAATTTGGGATCATTTTCATGTTGAAACAGCTAGAAAATGAGTTATAAAACACAAAAGCTAAAATTTGAGTTTTTAACAATATGCGTTTAAACACAAAAGTCTATTTTAAGTTTGTGCACAATATGCGTTTAAACACAAAAGCTAAAATGAGTTATAAAACATATTGTGCATGCTTTTTTTTTTGGATTACACACCCGTTTAAATTTGAGCAGGAATATTCTCCATTATTTAACTCTTTTGCTTCTCCAAAATGCCCTAAACATGCACAATATGCTCTAAAACATTTTAAAAAGTTTTATAAACATGGAAAGACCTTAGAAATCTTGATTTGTTGTATCTTAAAGACAAGTCTTCCTCATTAGGTAAGCCTGACAAAAGCCTTCTTAGGATCTAATGTCCATAATTGGTCCCAATTTTAGGGAGGCTAGTACATTGAGTGCCTAGGTGAGCTATAGTTCAGAGTAAAAGGAGATAGACATTTACTTGAGTAGGCAAACTCCTAACTGCTCCTTAAGAAGGCTAACTAGAGATAGTGGATATAGTGATTAATGCCAGTTCATCATTATGTTTTGACTCTAATTGTCAAATCTTTGAACTTTGATGCTCCTCAAGGCGACTTGGTGCTCCTAAGAGACTCCAAATGTTGTTGAAAGGGCTTAGGTTAACTTTATTGTTTGCAGTCATGACTTAATTGAAAGTGAACCCGCTATCTGCTGTTATCCTTTGATTTGAAGGTAATTCCACTTATGTGGCTATGTAAGACTCGGACATACACCTTAGTAGCATTTGAACATATCTAGGGTGAATATGAAGTTAATACTAAAGATTAATGAGGTCAAATATTAGTTCAAGAAATAAATGGTATTAATGTAAAGGTAAAGGGTAATTCTATAAATTATCAATTTGAGTTAAGTATGCATCATTATTTAAAAAATGTGGATAAATATGTTAATTAATTTAATATTGTATGCAATTAGGAATTAAAAACTAACTAGAGAGAGTAAAGTGCAATTTACATTAGGTTGACAAGGAACCAATTAGATTAAAGTATACGTCCTTCTCTAGAAATTGCATGAAATTTCATTCATATAAAAGGGAAAGATGGACAGCCATTTAAAGCCAAAAACACAAAAATTACATCAAATTTTCTTCTTTAAAACACTAAAATCTATCCCATAAGAGATTAAGTAAAGAGAAGGGAGAGTACTTGTAAAGGCCCAAAATTTCAATTTTTTGTGAATAATATTTTTTGTGCCGCGTGAATAATGACACCGGGTTGAATATATCACCCAAAACCTGCTAAAATATTTCTTCACCATTAGAAATTACAAAATAAGTTAAGTCCAGTGGTATAATTTGAAATAAAACTGAGGTCAAATAGGCCTTCAAAATGGACAGTGAAAATTTTACCTAGACCTTATTAGGATTTGACCGAACTTTGATAAGCTTGAAAATATTCCACGAACCTCAGAAATTTATTTCGATCACAAAAAACCAATAGAAATAATTTCAATTAATATTAAAAAGTAAAAAATAAATTTTCGAGTTTCAAACAGGTAAATTTTATCTTCGAGCTTATAAATAATGCTAAAGTCCTCTAAAAAATTATTTGAATGCATAGATTCACTTGAATTATTATAGGAGATTATTTTACAATGAAAATCAATTTTATAGTGGTTTCAAAAAATTATTTTTCCGATCGAGAAATATTTTCGATTGATCCGTAAATATTTATGTATCCTAATAAATATTTTTATATCATCATAGACCTATTTTTATAAGAAGTTAAGCCAGATAAGTGGGAGAAAAATAACTAGACCAAAATATTGGTTAATTAAATAAATTGGGCCCAATTGGTTAGCAAAAACTCAAGTTAATTTAGTCAAATTTTGATGAGTTTAATGGATTTTTAGGTACAATTTGATTTAGAGATTAATATTTTAACTATATTTTAAATTATTGATAAAAAATTAGGGAAAGCAAGCATGGAGGATTTTAGCCAAGGATGGAATTCAAGGGAAACCAAGTGAAATCAAAGGGAAAAGGAAGGAAAAGGTGAAAAGGAAGAGAAAACATTGAGGGAGCTTGGAAAATAGGCATGTGGATACCTGAACTAATTAATTTCATGTGATTTAGGTTATGTAAGTTAGGTATTTTGAGTGTAAGTTGAGTTTAAATTAAATTGAACATAGATAAATGAAATTAGATATTAAATAATGTGATTAGTATAAATAAAATGCATGAAACCATGTCTAAATGTAAAGACATGGAATAGAAAGGAATTATGTCACTTAAGGTCCTTGTATGAATTATGTATTTTAATTCAAATAAATGGTAAATAAATCAAATTAAGTGATAAATAATGAGAATTATGAAGTTAAAAACATGAAATCAAGATTAGAAATGGAAAGTAAGTGTTGAAACCTATTATGTAACTTTGGGAAGCAAGGGATATGTAAGGAATTAATGTGATTAAATGGTTGAAATATGTTAATTAGGCTAGAAAAATATATTTAGAATGACTTAGATGAAATAAATAATTTGACATGGGTAAACTCCCATACTGGCCAAATTATACTAAACCTAAGGAAAGGGAGTTGGAAATCTTGGTCCTTTTAAGAGTCATCCAAGAAAGAGAGTTCATACAGGTAGTTTATTTTCTAAGTAATTTTAGGTTTAAGAGAAAGTGAAAGAGAAGATGGAGATCTAGCTAAAAACATGATAGGAAAGTTTTTCTTATCATCACTTCAACTTAGAACAACAATCTAAAAAGGCTCGGATACCAATAATACCGAAGGATTATAAACCTAATAATTGATGATGATAGAACACATACCCTCCCTATATCCCACTCTTCACACCTTAATTTCTTCTCCTCAACCTAGCCCTAAGCATATCCTTTCATCACATCCCATTCCATTAGCCTTTACTCAAATCTTCCTTGATAAATTTGCCAAACCCATCAGAGTTGTTAGTTTCATTGATACTGGTGCTTACAATACCATTCTCAACCCAAAAATCCTCCCATCAGAACTCAACATTTCCAAGTTGCTAATCAAAGCTTTCTCACTATAAAGCTCAAGACCAAATAGCCCATTAAAATTCAATTGGTCTATGTAAACAAAGTTTTTATCAGGAAGGACATTACGGTGATTGGAGAAGATATGCATGAAATGAAATAAATTTCTGGTAGCAAAGAATTTTGTTGTAGCAGGATCTATTAAAGGGAAACATGGAGGAGATGATTTTTTTTTGTTGCAGAGAGGTACTGATACCAATAATACTAAAAGATTATGAACCTAGTAATAGCCAACTATGACTATCCTAAATAACTGGCTTAACAGGCTTCACACGCCATAAACGCCAATGAGAAGACTATCCTCTTAGGCTAAAACTAGATTTATAGATCTTGAAATACTAATAACAGGATACCAGATTGATGTTCAAAAGAGAGAGTAATTATAAGAGAAAAGAGAAATTTAGAAACTCATAGTGTTTATTTCTTAGGGAGAGACGTAACTAAAGCTTAAGTTCTCAATAGAGTTGCAACATATATATATAGATCCTCAGCTAGTGGAGGATGACATCATTGCTTACATCACGAAGCACTAACTAAAGCTACTTTTACAAAGATAAGATAAAATAAGATTCCTAAAAGATAATATAAGATCTACTTTTTACAAAGATATGATAAGAAAGAATCTTATCTTTACACCTCAAAAGCTAAAGCTACTTTATCTAAGATAAGATAAGATAAGATAAGATAAGATAAGATATTAGGCCGATCTTGGCTGGGCCCAGAGCATCATTTCTTGATAGGCTCATGTGATGGTGACATGTGTATGTCCTTTGGGTCTGTGTCATCTGGAGATGGATACCAGTCAAGTTTAATTTTTTCTTTTCCTTTGTCATGGAGCTTTTGTTTAATTTAATTCTCAAAAGAAGAGAAATAATATTGAGTGTTAGAATCATCAGGTTCTAAGAAATTATTATCAAAGAAGCCCAAGGAAAGGTATGGATCTTGAGAATTTAGGTCTTGAGAATCCTAAAATAGTGAATCAAAATAATTTGGGTAGCATGATGATTTAGCAATATCGAGGACTAGTGGATGCAATGCCTTAGGATTGATATTGTTGAATTCACACAAGGCATGATGAAATGCAATGTGGACAGCTAGACTGGAGATAAGATCCATAGATCCCAGAATACTAATAATAGAATCCTAGATTGATGTTTAAAAGAGGGAGTAATTATAAGAGAAAAGAGAAATTTAGAAACTCATAGTGTTTATTTCTTAGGGAGAGACTTAACTTAAACTTAAGTTCTTAGGAGAGTTACAACACATATATATATAGATCCTCAACTAGTGAAGGATGATATCATTGCTTACATCATGAAGCACTAACTAAAGCTACTTTTACAAAGATAAGATAAAATAAGATTTCTAAAAGATAAGATAAGATAAGATAGAATCTTATCTTTACACCTCAAAAGCTAAAACTACTTTATCTATGATAAGATAAGAAAAAATATTGAGTCGATCTTGGCGGGGCCCAGAGCATCATTTCGTGATAAGCCCATGTGATGGTGACATGTTTATGTCTTCTGGGTCTGTGTCATCTGGAGATGGATACCAGTCAAGTTTTACTTTTTCTTTTCTTTTGTCATGGAGCTTGTGTTTAATTTTATTCTCAAAAGAAGACAGATAATATTGAGTGTTAGGATTATCGTGTTCTGGGAAATTATTATCAAAAAAGCCTAAGGAAAGATATGGATCTTGAGAATTTAGGTATTAAGAATCCTTAAATAGTGAATCAAAATAATTTGGATAGCAGGATGATTCAGCAGTATTAAGGACTGGTGGATGCAATGCCTTAGGATTGATATTATTGAATTCACACAAGGCATGATGAAATGCAGTGTGGCTAACTAGACTGGAGATAAGATTTGTAGTTTCAAAGGAATTCCAATAAAAGGCTTGTTGTTGAGTCCAAAGAACTTGTTGAGATGGATTCCAAACATATAGTCGAGTAAAGAAATAGATAACATAATATTCTCATGCTTGAGCTTCTGGATTCTTCCAAAGTTGGAACTCTTGAATCTTCTTAAAAAATTCTCGTCGCCAATAAGAGAGAGGAGCATACCATTCAAAAAATTGCCAATATAGAGAGCCATGGTTGTCAGGATTATTGAGAATCTCATAACTCTCAATGAGGGGGAACACTATTGCATGAGTGTAGAGAACAAAGAGATACCAAAGGAACCAAATTTCTTCTTCATAAAGAGGAAAGTCCTTGTAAAACTTGAACAGGATAGACCAAGGCTGGTATATGTGAAAAACTTTTCATTAGAAAGGACATTATAGTGATTGGAGAAGATATGCATAAAATGAAACAAATTTCTGGTAGCAGGATCTGTTAGAGGAGAACGAGGAGGAGATGATTATTTTTTTGTTCTAGCGAGGTAGCGATAACAATAATACCAAAGGATTATGAATCTAATAATAGCCAACTATGACTGTCCTAAATAACTGGCTTAACAGGCTTCACACGCCATAAACATCAATAGGAGGACCATCCTCTTAGGCTAAAACTAGATTCATAGAACCCGGAATACTAATAACAGGATCCTAGATTGATGTTCAAAAGAGAGAGTAATTATAAGAGAAAAGAGAAATTTAGAGACTCATTTTGTTTATTTCTTCGGGAAAGACTTAACTAAAACTTAAGTTCTCAGGAGAGTTACAACACACATATATATAGATCCTTAGCTAGTGGAGGATGATATTATTGCTTACATCACGAAGCACTAACTAAAGCTACTTTTACAAAGATAAGATAAAATAAGACTCCTAAAAGATAAGATAAGATAAGATAGAATCTTATCTTTACACCTCAAAAGCTAAAGCTACTTTATCTAAGATAAGATAAGAAAAGATATTGGGTCAATCTTGGCGGGGCCTAGAGCATCATTTCATGATTGGCTTATGTGATGGTCACATGTTTATGTCTTCTGGGTCTGTGTCATCTGGAGATGGATATCAGTCAATTTTAACGTTTTCTTTTCCTTTGTCATGGAGTTTTTGTTTAATTTCATTCTCAAAAGAAGATAGATAATATTAAGTGCTAGGATCATCGAGTTCTGAGAAATTATTATCAAAGAATCCTAAGGAAAGATATGGATCTTGAGAATTTAGGTCTTGAGAATCCTAAAATAGTGAATCAAAATAATTTGGAGAGCAGGATGATTCAGTAGTATCGGGGACTGGTGTATCCAATTCCTTAGGATTGATATTATTGAATTCACATAAGGCATGATGAAATGTCGCGTAGACAACTAGAGTGGAGATAGGATTTGTAGTTTCAAAGGAATTCTAATGAAAGGCTTGCTGTTGAGTGCAAAGAACCTATTGAGATGGATTCCAAACATATAGTCAAGTAAAGAAATAGATAACATAATATTCTCGTGCTTGAGATTTTAGGTTCTTCTAATGTTGGAACTCTTGAATCTTGTTAAAAAATTTTCGTCGCCACCAAGAGAGAGAAGCATACCATTCAAGAAATTGCCAATATAAAGAGGTATGGTTATCAGGATTATTGAAAATCTCACAACTCTTAATGAGGGGAACACTATTGCATAAGTGTAGAGAATAGAGAGACACCAAAGGAACCAAATTTCCTCTTCATAAAGAGGAGAGTCCATGTAGAACTTGAACAGGATAGACCAAGGTTGGTCTATGTGAAAAAATTTTCATCAGGAAGGACATTATAGGTATTGGAGAAGATATGCATGAAATGAAACAAATTTCTGGTATCATAGACTTTTATGGTTGTAGGATCTATAAGAGGACAATAAGGAGGAGAGGATTGTTTCTTTGTTTTAGGTAGTTATTGAATAAGGCTAACATTTTTTTTTTGGGATTGGGATTAGGTTTGAGATGATCCATGGTGAAGACTAAAGGAAGAGTTGAAAATAAAGTGAGTATCTTAGGCAGTTTTAAGGAGGTTTTTGCATCCTTTTATATGCTCAACATCGAAATTGTATCAACTAAACCATTCTTCCCATCTAAGAAGTTGTTTACGTGGCATTGTCTTGCCTTTAAAGGAAAGCATCTTTGGGAAGGATGAACAGTCCATGAGAACTGTAAAGTGATGTCTAATCAAATGAAACTCGAATCTTTAATGTCGTACTTCATAGCTAAGATTTCTTTAAAAGTAAAGTGATAATGGCATTCAGATTCTTTGGATTGACCACTTGTATATCCACATATATGTTTCTTGTTGTCTTTTTCTTTAAGTAGTACAACACCCTAACATTCATCACTAGCATTAGTCTGAAGGATTCTTTTACCATTGGAAGGAATATGAAAAGGTGGCAAATTCTTAGTGACTTGTTTAATCTTCTTGACTGACTAAGTGTCAATGGTTGACTAGGAAGGTGGATCCTTTTCCAAAAGTTGGTTTAGAGGTTTTGCTAGAAAATTATAATAGGGAATGAACTGTCGAACACAATTTGAAATACCAAGAAACTATTAAACTTGTTTCTATGACAAGTGGCTATCTAGAAAGTTAAGAAGTTCAGAGGCTAAGTAGAGCTGACGTTGATACGTGCCATTATGAAATTGCATGCCTAGAAAATTAATTTCATCCTTGGCAAGAATCCACTTGGAAGGGGATAACATGATTCCATGATCTCCAGTTGAATCGATGAACTGGTGAAGATGCTTCTGATGAGAAGAAACATCAGGAGAAAAGATAAGAACATCATCAATATAAGTGAGAGCATGATGGAGCAAAGGTTTATAGATTTCAATCATTGATTGATGAAAGATGGAAGGAGCAACCTTGAGACCAAATGGCATAACAGTCCATTGATAATGGAAATTAAGAATACAAAAGGCCATTTTAGAACAATCAACAGGGTCAATACCAAGTTGCCAAAAACTTGTTTTGAGGTGAAACTTTGAAAAAATGCGGGCATTGTAAAGGAAGGGGAATAGTAAAGAGATTTTAGGTAAAGGGTATTTGTTGTCTTTGAGGAAAGAGTTGAGTGGAGTGTAGTTAATGAAAAGTCTCTTTTTTTCATGAAATTGTTCAGTATGTTTGTTGACATAAAAGGCTTGACAGGCCCAATCTGACTTTATGGGCTCATTCAGTTTCTGGGCTAATAGTTGAGCACATTCTTCTTTGGCTAAAGCATAATCATCATGTGACATACTAGGATAGGTAGCTTATATGGGATTAACATCTTTAGATTTCTTGAAAGGAAGGGTAATGAAAAACTCATAATGAGTCCATAAGGGTTTTGGGTGTTTGGTAAGAAATTTAGAATTGGAAGAGGCACAACAGTATGTTTAAGTTGGGCTTGGAGATCTATAAATGGATTTGGGCTTTGAACAGTAAAAAAAGTGTGTTGGGTAGTGTAAGGTTGGAAAAAGTGTTTGAAAGGAAGTCTAGTGGGATGGATGGATAATTTGGGTAAGTGGTACACAGCATCAAATCCAATAACTAAATCTTTATCAGGAAGATCAAAACCAAGAGCATGGACCCATACATAACAATCTGGGAACAACTGAATCTTAATGTGTTGATTGGTCTTGATTTTTATGGTGAGAATTCCTTGATTAGCAGCTTGGAAATATTGAGTTTAAGGTTTCTAATATTTTGATGGGAGGATTTTTTGGTTGAGAATGGTATTGCGAGCACCAGTATCAATGAAAGCAACAACTTTGATTTGTTTGGCAAATTTATCAAGGAAGATGTCAGCAAAGGCTAATGGAAGAGGATGTAATGAAAGGATATGGTCAGGGCTAGGTTGAGGAGAAGAACTTAAGGTATGAAGATTGAGATATAAGAAAGGTATGTGTTCTATTGTCATTAGTTTCAAAAGAGAAGGATTAGAACAAGGGGAAACTGGGAATGCATTAATGGTAGCAATATCTGATAAAGGATCATCATGAGGGAAGCCTTCATCTAATTTAGATCATAATACTGGATGGTAAAGAGAGTATATGGATCAGCATCATTATCAATGGAGAAGAGGGACTCAATATCATCATCTTGAAGATTGATGGTAGCTGTTTGTTGGATCTATTAGATAAGCTTCTGTGATCACTTCATATTGGGATAAGCTTTTGCAAAATGACCTTTTTAACCATAGGCATAACATCTATCACCTTTTTGTTTGAATTTCTTGCATCAAAAGAATCTAATCTTCTTGCTTTGTCTAGAAGGAAACATACGTCTAGATTTCTTGTAGAATTTAGATCACTTAGATGACTTACAAGAATAATCTTTTTTGAGAAAGCATTGAATTTCCAAATCTGGACGTCTGTAAGCAGCTTTGAGCTGTGGATCTTTTCCCTTACTCAAAGTGTCTTGAATTAACTTCTAAGAAGTATAAAGATGATCAAGAGCCATAAGAACCTTTTCATAAATCTGACCAAGAGAAAGAGAATTAAGTTGAATTCCTATTCTCGAATCAGGAACATTATACTATTGCATAACTATTCAGGAATGGAGGACAGATCATTGTTTGAGATTAAGATCATTTGCACCATTAATGATGAGTCGCTCATCCAGATTAGGGAGCAAGGCACTTACATTAAGATTGAGGTTCCTAAAGGTAGATAGGCTATGGTGGAGATAGATGAGTAGTTAAGGAGGTACATTAAGTACCTGAGGGGTGATCTGATGAGGTATTTTGAGCAGCACTCTAGGGAAATCACTAAGGTTGTCCAGGGATTAGAATGATTATCAGAGGTGATAGCACAGATTATACAACCCTTGATAGTTGTATTGCCAGGGTTTCACTCCAGATTCAAGCAAGATAATAAGCAATCACTAGCAGTATAGTAGGCCATGGTACTAGCCAGACCCTCAACCTTCAAACCTCCAGCTGGGCTAGCTTACCACAGAGGATCGAACCCTCATAGTAGATTTATTATTTTGAATTTATGGAGTTTAAAACTTTGTTTAAATATTTTTGATGTATATATAAAAATAGAACTTGTATTTAATTTATGTATTTATCTTATGTTATGTTTTAATCATGCTTAATATGCTTGAAACAAAGATCATTGAACTAACAAGAAAATATGCAATTAATATGCAATAATAGGACAAAAATAATAAAAAAACCTTATTTTCTCTAGCATTAAAACCCTTATTCGCTAACCAAAATCCCATGTCAAAGAATATGTTCAGTCCTCTTCTGTCAACTAGTGTCCCATAAAAGCCATAGGTCAAGAACAGTTTAGCTCCATATAAATTCCTTCTTATTCTCTTTTTGCTTGGCTTCGACAAGGCTTAATCGATATCCATTTTGGTGTAATTCCATTACTATTACTTATCATGGCAGAAAAATGACATCTAGTCTTTACTCGTATTGCTCTCTTGGATTTTAGGTATTTATAGTACCAAAAGGTTGTTATTGGTACTATCCAAACCTCTCTCAATGCTGGAACTATCATGTTTATCTTCTATCCTAATTTCAACATGATGTTAGAAGATTTTCATGTCTTTGATAATTTAAAAGTCTAGATTTAGATTACTGGTGTTGATCAAGTCCAGACCACCGATGTTGTCACTTTGCACTACCAAATGATCTATCATGTCAAGAATCATGCTTTGGATGTGTCACTTCCTTGCTCTAATGATGCTTTAATGATTGTTGCTGATTCTACTCAGGTTCGTATCTATGTTTAAATCCCTATTTAGCTTTCTAAAGAAGAACTTTTGTAGTACTTCCCTCAGTCATAGCTTACCAGCTATAAGTAGAGCCATCAGCAGAAATAACCAGTCCAGTCTACTAAGCCTATCTTTATCAAGAAAAAAGATGGTTTAGTTGAAACAAGATTTCATCCCTTTGAAGAGGATGTGCCTGAATCCTCCACTGCCTTTGTGTTTTCCACTCAGTATATGCTCTATCCTTTTTCCTCCCACCAATAGGAAAACATATCTATTGAAGCTTTTGGAACTGATGGATATCCCATTTATGCTTTCAAGCATGATGGTCACTGTATTTGGGGTGAATGTGACTATGATGACTATTATAAAGTGTCCCTTAAAGCAAAGCTCGATGATAAAGATCTCCATCAATAAAGGAGAAAGACGAAGAAGAAATTTTCTTTTGAAATAAGATTTCAGGATCACTTTGATGTAGATGATGATCCTTTTGTTGGCACTCTTGGCCAACCCTATGGAAAATATGATTATGTTGTTCGATACTCTCCACCTGAACACTATAAACCCCTTTGAAGACCTTAATCTCCTCCTTCATCACTAAAACCTGAACACCAAAACCTTTCTAGCCTAAGCCACAATCTTATGCTACTCAATCTCTTGTCTAGAAGCCAAAACTTGTTCAATCACCTTTTTTTCATGTATCAAACTTATTTTGATAAGTTTCCATCTCTTCAGGAAAGCACCAACCCAAACACTAAAATTCATACCTCTCCTTTTGTCAAATCCCCGGGAGTTAACCTTGTAGGAATCCCTTGATCTATGCCTTCAGCTGAAGTTATCCTGAATTGGCAATCGAAAAATGCTTTAGCACAAAACAAAGTACTTCACAGAAGTCAAACTAAAGTTGATAATGTTTCTTCTCGTGTTGATACTTTAAATTCTAAGATCTCTAGTTAGAATTCTACTACTTATCAATTGCTCCAATGTCTTCAAACTCATTTTCCTGAGTTGGATAAAGAGCTCATGTCTATTATAGTCCAAAGAGTTTATGATTCTATGTTTACTCAAAAGGCTTCTAAGATTCAAAAACTTAAATCACATATTGCAACAATTCAAAGAGATCTTAACAGGACTTTTACCCTTGCTCCCCCAACCATGTCTTTTCCATTTTATAGTCCTTTCCATACAGCATATACACACCAACCCTTCATTCAAGTACCTCCATACTCTAAACCTCCACAAATAAATCTTGAATGTTTAGGGTATTCTCATGAAGTTTTCATGCAACAACAGTTTCGTAAATAGCCTAAAAGAACTACTGCCCCTATTTCAGCCCTTGTATATCCTTTTACCCACACACCTCAAACCACAACTTTCCTTGATGTTAAACAAAAAGGTGTCTAGAGTGATGAACCACCTACATTTTCCTATATGATTCAACCTTCCAATCCCTTAGTTAAGACTCTAAAACAAAAAGCTCTTCAATCCACTCCTGGTATCTCATTTGCTACTCCACAATTTGATTCCTCTGAATTAGATTATTTTTATGATGAGCCAGATTCTAAACATTTTCTTTGTTTTTATGGTTGATTCGGTAGAAAGCACGACCACTACCTAGCCACCTCCGACCCAACCTTATTACATTGATCTACCAGATGATGATGATCATGATGATGATGAAGAAGCTGATAGTCAACCACAATAACCTCCAAGACCATCCTCTGGTCTTTGGTTTCAATTTGAAGATATTCCTAAAAGAAAATGGCAAAATAGAGTTCAAGAATTTTATACTTGTCTTGAACTGCAGTTTAGGCATATTGATATCCCTTCACTTAGACAAATCTTTATGGAATTTACTTTTCAATTCATTGGCAGACTTCATGATTAGTTTGTTCATATGGATGAATATTCAAAAGTGCAATTTATTCATTATGAGTCCATTGCTTATGTTCTCCAAAAGATCTACACTTAATTCATTGGCAATCCTGGTGATTTCCACTATCACTGGTAATACCTGTAGAGACTGCACTACTGTTAGTATGACCTATAGCATCTGATATTGACATCTGAAAGTCTCCTCTATTGCCATCAACCTCCTAAAGGAGTCATCAGGTAAATGGATTGAAGATGGATGTGCTGGTGGTGCAGTAGATAAGGATACCTCTGGATGTGTTGTTGGTGGTAGAGTAGTCGATGTAGATGCCCCTAGATGCCCATATGGTAGAGAAGCTATAAAGGTGGATGCATTGGCATGTTTGTAAGGCGAAAACTTCCTTATCCTCCTAACTGGCTATTGCTGATGTCTGATAGGCAATCGAAGATGTGCTAGTGGCTGAGGTGACCCATCTAAAAGATATTGTAGGTCTATCTACAAATCAAACTCATAATTAAAATCAGCCTCTGCCCTCTGATGCTCCTATGGCTCATTTGTATGATCATTCTATTGTGGTCACTGTACTGGAGGTGCCTGGGGGGCTGTTGGTGGTCCCTATGGTGGCTGGTCCTAGACATCCCCCTCTATGGGTTCATTTGACACTGTAGGATCTAGACCATACCTCTATTTGGTCTCAAGAATAGTTAATAGCTGGTACTACCCTTTTCATTCCTGAATTGCCTCTGCCATCTTCATGGTGAGCGCAACCTATAAGTCCACATAAATGTCCTCCTAAAGAGGGTCCCCAAACCTACTCTCATTTACCCCCAGTGATAGCAATAGTCGAGCCACGATACATCTTATGCAAATTTATGTGCTGGACTGAGTGGCCACTCTGACCAGTGAGGCAATAATCTCATGGGTGATGTCCACACACCTACGATCTCATATCCCTCCATAGATTAGTGATGTTAGTGGAGTTGACTGACCCTAGGCTCTTTGTATACCCCAAATAAGATGTGGATAACACCCTCTTAATGTACCGGTATACCTAGGTTGCTAACATCATACTTTTCACTATATCTAACTAATATATAGCCTCTGAAAGTACCACTGCTCTCCATTTGGTTCAGTCTATGATCCTGTTAGGTGTAATAATGTTAGGCCTAATCGAAAGGCCCATAAACTTGATTAATCACCATCGTGTGATGCTGTAGTGGATGCCCAGTGCCCAAAACTGTACCACACCCTCCTCAGTGTCAGATCTCTAGAAGCCACTATACTCTAATATGGCTAAGACCTCCCTAGTGACATCTGGATAAGTCTAAAATACTAGGGAAAAGAACTTGATCCACCCTACTCTAGCAAGGAGTTAATCAATCTCCTCCTCGAGTCCATTAGATTGCAGAAACTATCTGCACATGAATCAACTGGCTCGAAACTAGACTCGTAACAATGCTCGATATCTAGCAACCTGCTCGAGTGTCATGTATATGGGTATAAGCAGAGTCAGAGTAATGCATGCGGTCCTCTAAGGCATCCTGCAAAAAAATATCACATGTTAATTCTTCTGTGATTAATGTCACAAGTAAGCTGGTGCATTAGAATTAGTTAAAATTCTGATAGCATGCTGGCTTAAATGGAGACAACCAATGCAAGGACCTAATCATGGCCCTAACCGGATTATAGTAAAGTGACGAGAATTGTGGTTAATTAAGGCAAATATTGAATTATTTTGCATTGTTAAGGTTAAGTCCCATTAGGGGTATTTTGATAATTTCAAAATGTATGTAAATTGAGTATGGTTAAAAATTAAGATAAAGAAGGATATAGTTGAAACAAATAAGAAGTTTGAGTGTTAGATGTTAAGAAAAATAAGTTGTTGGGGTTAAGATGAATAAGGGCAATTTTGGAATTTCATGATGAGATATTTCAATAGCTTCTTGGAGAAGGGAAATAAGGGTTTTGAGAGGGGAATCGGCATTTTAAGGGATAGCTCTCTCTCTCTTTCTCTCTTTCTGCTGGTTACGGGTTGGAGAAGGGGAGTTAGGGTTGTGAGTTAACATTTAAGGTAATGTCTTCCCTTGAAAATCTCTTCTTCCTCTTATTTTCTTCATTTATGATTTTTGGTTATGAGCGATTGTAAGATCATGTTGTTGTTCCTGTGTATAATGAGAGAGGAGAAGCAGATAGATTAAGACTAGGAGAAGGAAGAAAGGGCTAGATCTGTGGATTTTTGAAGGAGATGAAGCTGGCATTGTTAGAGAGTATGCCCTAGAGCCCATGTAATAGGGATGTTTTTCATATGTATGAAATTTATATTATTAATAAAAGGCATCATTCATTTATTAATGCTGTGTTTGAATACATGAGTTTGTAAATCTTAAATTAATAAATGAAGTCCTAGATATTATAAACACAGTGCAAAGGCAATCATGAAAGTGTTCATGATGTGAGATGTCTATCGCATGCAAATGTGTTAATATCTAAATATCCCTAGTCATAGAATTAACAAGATAGGACATTGTTAATTCGGACAGACTAGCACATGTTATGCTTCTTGAATGGTTCAAACAATGGTTCTCATAATTGTGATTATGGATGATAATCAATGCTAACATGTGGATGCTTGTTAGAGGAACAAGTTCATTGGAGACCTGCAAAGAGAATCCTCATATGGATATTAAATCTATGTCAGTGAGGAATCTCTTCATAGCGCTTGTGCAAGTATCCTTAGACTTGAGATCACCAAAGTTATCTTAAGTAGCAAGTGGTATACTTTGACTCCATAACTGATTACTTCCAACTGGGAGTGAACATAGTTAGGAGATTGGGTATATCATGACCTACTTGAAGATAGTTGAGTGATTGACAAAGGATTCACCATCCCAGATTTAACAAGGGAAGTTATCTCACATGATTCTATAATTACCTTGTTCAGTGAATCTCTGGCCAAAGTAATATGCCGAGATGGATGGAGATCCATGAAGGGCATTTTAGGAACAATGGTTAAATTAATAGAACATACATAATTAGATTTATATGAGTTGACAGAAATCCATACTCAGAATCTAATTGAGATAAGAGTGGTGAAAGGAGTAATTGCACGGTAACTGTTTCTATGGAAGGGTACAGTCAAACCACATGACTTTCCTGACATTTGGGTAGTCATGATGCCTAGCTAGAGGCCAATCATGACTTGTATAATGATGTATCAAAATATCAATAGAGATTGATAAAATGATTTAAAAGAGTTTAAATCATGTGAGTTTTGAATAAAACTCACAATTACATATTATACTGCCAACATGGACAGGAACCCAATAGGTCACACACATATAGAGAAAAGGGTAAAATGGTAAAATGACAAGGATAATAATATTTGATATTATTATAAAGGTAGAGAGGAGAATATGATAATAATTAATTAAAGAGTTTAATTAATTATGATCAAATAAAATTGTCCGCGGAACTTTTGAGAAATGTTCTGTAAATTGGACCTAAATGAAATAATGTATTTCATGATTAATTATTATTATCTTATAAGTGTTATAAGACTACTATAAGTGTTATAGGACTGATATAATAATTAATAGGACCATTGAAGAAATTATAGAGGGCCAAAGGAATGAAGAAGTTGGAGGAAGCCCTCCAGAAGAGGGCTACACGCCAACTCCATACAGAAGGGCTTAGAGGGCTTTTTCTTGGACCAAATTAATTTATATATGTTACATAAGTGTTATGGAACTCACATATTTAATTTGGTTGGATTTGGAATCTATTTGGATATTTAAATCCAATTAGATGCACAAAGGGCCTAGTTTGTGGATTTTGTGCATGGTCTTTTATGAAAAGATTTAATTTGGATTTAATTAAGCCCAAATGATTATAATTAATTCCAGAAGCCTAATTAATAATTCTCCAGCAATTTTAAAGAGCCCAATCTCATTAAGGAGTTGGAATTTTAACCTAACTATAAAAGGCCAACTAATGAGAATTAGGGTTAAGTGATTAAAACAAAAGGAAAGTCTTTTTCTCTTAATTCTCTCTCCACTTTTGCGCCACTTCCCAAGCTAGCTCTTGGGAATTTCGGCCAGCCCTAGTTGAACACCAATTTGTTGGTTTAATTTACCCCTCTCTAGTGTGGATTACTCATTGGAGGTGTTCGATTTTGGACACTGTGGTTTGCGACAACCCGGTGCGAAGTAAAATCAACTGTTCAACAAAAATCAAAGGTGATTTTTCTTATTCTCATATAGTTATATTGTGTGTTCATGGCAAGATCAGATCATATGGTTAAAAATTTTAAAATTCCGCTCATGTATATGATGCATGTAACCATAAAAATCTAACATGGTATCAGAGCCACGGTTTTGCCATGGATATACAATTCTATATTTTTCTGCGGAATAAGTTTTGTTTTGTTTTGAGATATTTATTTCATGAACTTTAAAATATTAGATTTGATTGTTCATGAATGAGAAATATTGATTTCTGGTTGTATGTGTGATCAAATAAATTTGGTGGAAACAAAAACGAATTTTTTGAAGAATTTTGATTTGGGTTTGGCGTGAAACCCATTAGGGTTTGGCGTGAAACCCTAGGTAATGTAGGGGCTGTTCTAATTTAATTTCTTATAGATCCATTTAAAAATCATTTAGATGATATTTTATGTGTTTAATATGTGATATTAAGCCGTAGGA
This sequence comes from Excoecaria agallocha, assembly GCA_037975025.1. NCBI lineage: Eukaryota > Viridiplantae > Streptophyta > Magnoliopsida > Malpighiales > Euphorbiaceae > Excoecaria > Excoecaria agallocha. Next base: position 2,068,346 of record JBBPFJ010000021.1, on the reverse strand, counting down.
TCGAACGGAATTAAAATCGAACAAGTTTTGCATGAAAACTAGTTTTGTCGAAAAGTTCGATAAATTGGTGTTCTTCATGTGTTCTTGATGTGTTCTTGGTTATAACGACTTTTGATCTTCTAAATATGATATATATGATATATTAAAGTGTTTTTAATTAATTGGATTAATTAAAATGGGCCTTAAATTAATTTGATTAATTTTAATTCATTAAAACCACTTAATGGGCTTAATTATGTTTACGGACTTGGTTTAAATTAGTAAATGACTTGGTAGGCCCAAGGAGCTGATTTAAATTAACTATTATAAACATTAATTAAGTTTATTAATGGGTTTTAAGGGCTGGAGTGGGCTTGGCTCATTCCAAAAAGCCCAAATGGTCCAAATGACACAAAACTGGTTTGTGTGTGAACACACTTAGGGTTTTTCTTCTGTGGGTTTCGGCCTACACTTATTTAAGCCCAAAATTGATTCTTTTAATTATTTAATATGATTAATTAATTAAATAATCAATTTATAATTAATTAATAATCAATTTGATTGATTATTAAGGCAAGAACAAATTCATGCAAAAAGGTTTCCTAAAATGAAAGTTTCCAAAATGGAAAAAGTTTCCTAATTTGATCACATCATTAAAATAACTCAAAATATAGTTTCAAAGGTTGAAACAAAGTTAGTAATCCATTTCTTTATGCATTAGAAAGGCATATAAGGGTGAATGATTGGCATGATGGTTAGTTATGGACAAAGCCCAATGTGATTGAGCATAATGCATGTTTTGGCCCAATTAGGACTTTCATGTCCCGGCCACTTGTTTTTGGTTTGTATTTGATTTCAAATTGTAATATGTAATTAGATTACTTAGATTAGAATTAGAAATAGAGATGGAGACCATTTTCAAGGAGCAAGATGGGCCGGATGGAGATCCAACAAGCTTGAAGATAATGTAATTATTTTTCTTGTTTGAATCATGCATACTACCTAGGTGTGACCTTTTGATTTCTCTCTTGGCTCAGGGAAATCAATGTAGTGAAGTCCATAACTATACCATATTTGTATGCTTATATTTATGTGATAGATATAGGACGCATACCAATGTATGCCAACCATGTATGATGAGACTTAATTAACTAAAACCCTCAAACAAATACTAAGGTATATAAGCCTTCCATTAATTTGAGGAGAACCAGAGTTCTTTATAGTGTGGGTTGTTGACCACAGTCAAGCTCACATTATATCGAATATGTTCAAATCTAATTAAATGGGTCATCTTAGCTGGCCCATTAGTTTGTTGACCACAGTCAAGGCTAATAGTTCTAGAGGCAAGATTAGGGAATGCATATATGATATGCATGCATCAAGAGTTGATAACCTAATGATCCAATAGTTGTGTAGAGACACAATTGGTATAGAGATACCTACCTTTCAAGGGTATGGAATTTGGCTTGTTGACCACAGTCAAGGTCAAATTACATATCAAGGATTGGATATTGGCCCACTAAGAAAACCATCGGGTTTTCTCGGATTATATAGTGAGGGCTATTAATTCGCAATAAAATAGTGGGAGTAAATGGATTAATTAAAGACCTTATTAATGCATATATATATATATGAACATACTCTCATATCTTTTCTTTTTCACATCTAGGTCATCATCATGAGCACATCAAACATTAACATACGATCAATCTTGGATAACAAGCTGGTTGGCAACAACTATTCTGACTGGATCAGGCAAGTGAGAATTGTTCTCAGAGCTGAAAAGATCCACTATGTCTTGGATAAAGATCCACCACCACGTCCATCAGATGATGCCATTGATGAGATCAAAGGCATTTATCGAAAATACATGGAGGATAGTGAAACAGCAGCATGTCTGATGCTGGGTGCTATGTCCTCGGAGCTTCAGAAGCAACATGAAATGATGGATGCTAGAACCATCGTTTTGCATCTACAGGAGCTTTATTCTTCTCAGGCTAGAACTGAGCAATATGAGATTGCTCGAGCTCTATTTAGTTGCAAAATGGTGGAAGGCACTTCAGCTGCTGCTCATGCATTGAAGATGTATGGGTATATTGAGCATTTGAGTAGACTTGGCTATGTTATGGATAATGATCTTTACATAGATTTAATCTTGTACTCGTTGGCTCCAAGTTATGCACCTTTTGTGCTTAACTTCAACATGAACAAGATCCAAGTATCCATTCCTGAGTTAATCAACATGCTCAAGACAGCTGATGGATCATTTAAGAAAGATCCAAAAAGTGTTATGGTTGTCACTTCTGCTAAAGGCAAGAAGCAGAAGAAGAAGATAACCAAGGTGCAGCCAAAGAATGGTGGGATCTCCAAGAAGAAGGTTGCCAAGAAAGAGAATCCCAAAGGGACTTGCTTCCATTGTGGAAAGGATAGTCATTGGAAGCGTAACTGCAAGGCCTATCTAGATTCTCTTAAGGAGAAGAAGCAAGCTGTTGCATCTACTTCAGGTATTCATATGATTGAAATTAATACTTATTCTATTGCTTCAAAACAATCTTGGGTATTAGATACCGGATGTGGATCTCATTTATGTAATGATCTACAGGGGCTTAGAAGCTTTAGAAGAGTTGGAAAGGCAGAGATTTGTTTGCAGTCAGCTACTGGACAAAACATCTCTACAACTATTGTGGGGACTTATCATTTGCCTCTTCCGAGTGGATTAGTACTGGAATTAAATAATTGTTATTATGTTCCAGCTTTGTCCAAGAGTATTATTTCTTTCAGTTGTTTAATGAACGATTATGATATTTCTTTAAAGGACAAATGTTGTTACATTTTTAAGAACAATATATTTTATACAAAAGCTATCATTGAGAATGGTATATTTGTTCTTGATTTAATTAAAGAAGTACATAATGTGAATACCAAGAGAATGAAACATGATAATCTAAATACCTCATACTTATGGCATTGTCGTTTAGGCCACATAAATGAAAAACGCATGACCAAATTGCACAAGTCAAGTGATTTGGGATCATTTGATTATGAATCATTTGATACATGCGAATCTTGTTTATTGGGAAAAATGACAAAAGCTCCCTTTATTGGTAAAGGAGAACGAGCTAAAATGGTTTTGGACTTAATACATTCGGATGTATGTGGTCCAATGACTACACATGCTAGAGGAGGTTACTCCTACTTCATTACTTTCATAGATGATTATTCCAGGTTTGGATACATCTATCTAATGAAATATAAGTCTGAAGCATTTGAAAAGTTCAAAGAATTCAGAAATGAAGTAGAGAAACAACTTGGCAAAAGTATTAAAACACTTAGATCAGATCGAGGTGGAGAATACTTAAGTCAAGAGTTTCAGGATTATCTTAGAGATAATGGGATTTTATCTCAATGGACTCCTCCATATACACCACAACACAATGGTGTATCCGAAAGGAGGAATCGAACACTATTAGATATGGTTCGATCAATGATGAGCCGAGCGGACTTGCCTAAGTCCTTTTGGGGGTATGCACTAGAAACTGCTGTTTATGTGTTAAATAGAGTTCCTAGTAAATCGGTTGATGTTACTCCATATGAGATGTGGAATAACAAGAAACCCACGCTTTCTCATATGAAAGTATGGGGTTGTCCTGCTTATGTGAAGAGGACAATGTCAGACAAACTGGATGTTAAGTCTGACAAATGTTTATTTGTGGGATATCCAAAAGAAATGTTTGGATATTATTTCTATCATCCCTTAGAACAAAAGGTGTTTGTTTCAAGGCATGCTGTCTTCTTAGAAAGAGAATTTCTCCTACGAGAGGACAGTGGGAGTAAAATTGAGCTTGGTGAAGTTCAAGACCCACAAACAGAAGATGATCAATCGATTGAACCTGAAACTGAATTTCATAATGATGAAATCACAGTTGAACCTGATTATACACAAAATCCTAGAAGATCTACTAGGATGCGTTCTATCCCTGTGAGATATGGATTTCACATTGATTCGGATAGAGGCATAACTGTAGTAGAGGACAATGAGCCTACAAGCTATCAAGAAGTTTTGAACAATTCAGAACGTGATTTATGGCTTAAGGCTATGCAGTCCGAAATGGACTCCATGTATGAGAATAAAGTATGGACTTTAACTCAACCACCTGAAGGGATAAAACCCATAGGGTGCAAATGGGTCTTCAAAAAGAAGACTGACATGGAAGGTAATATAGTTACCTATAAAGCTCGCTTAGTAGCAAAAGGTTATCGTCAAAAAGAAGGTATTGACTATGACGAAACTTTTTCTCCTGTAGCGATGCTTAAGTCTATAAGAATACTTTTAGCCATTGCAGCTCATTATGATTATGAGATTTGGCAGATGGATGTGAAGACAGCTTTCCTTAATGGAAATCTTACCGAGGATGTGTATATGACACAACCAGAAGGATTCACATAAGGAAATGGCGAAAAGGTATGCAAGCTTCAAAGATCCATTTATGGATTGAAGCAAGCCTCTAGGAGTTGGAACATACGATTCAATGAGACAATCAAAGAGTTTGGTTTCTCACAGAATGAAGATGAACCTTGTGTGTATAAAAGGGTCAGTGGGAGTGCAATTGTCTTCCTAGTTCTATATGTAGATGACATATTGATCATGGGAAATGACATTTCTCTTCTCCAATCTGTTAAAATATGGTTATCCAAGCAATTCTCCATGAAAGACCTTGGAGAAGCATCCTATATTCTGGGAATAAGGATCTATAGAGATAGATCCAATAGGTTGCTAGGTCTTTCTCAAAGTACATATATAGATAAAGTATTGAAGAGGTTCAATATGGATCTCTCTAAGAAAGGGTTTATACCCATGGTGCATGGGAAACACCTTTCTAAGTCTATGTGTCCACAGACACTAGAGGATAGAGAGAGCATGAATAGAATACCATATGCATCTGCAATTGGTTCTATCATGTATGCTATGTTATGTACACGTCCAGATGTAGCATTTGCTTTGAGTGTCACAAGCAGATTCCAATCTAATTTTGGAGAGGAACATTGGGCAGCTGTCAAGAATATTCTTAAGTACTTGAGAAGGACTAAGGATGTATTCTTGGTATATGGAGAGGGCAGTTTGGAAGTAAACGGGTATACAGATGCCAGCTTCCAATCTGACAAAGATGATTGTAAATCACAATCTGGTTATGTGTTCATAATGGGAGGAGGAGCAGTTAGTTGGAAAAGTTCCAAACAAGAAACAACTGTTGATTCCACGACAGAAGCTGAGTACATTGCTGCTTCAGAAGCAGCCAAAGAAGCAGTCTGGATCAAAAAGTTCATAACCGAACTAGGAGTGGTGCCTAGCATTGTTGATCCGATTCCTTTATATTGTGACAACAATGGAGCCATTGCACAAGCAAAGGAACCACGGTCTCATCAGCGATCCAAGCATGTTCTCAGACGCTACCATCTCATAAGGGAAATAGTAGCTAGAAATGATGTGAAAATAGAAAGGGTTCCCACAGATGACAATGTGGCGGATCCCCTCACTAAAGCACTTTCCCAGATAAAGCATGATCACCATATAAATAGCATGGGTCTGAGACATATGAGTGATTGGCTCTAGTGCAAGTGGGAGATTGTTAGAGAGTATGCCCTAGAGCCCATGTAATAGGGATGTTTTTCATATGTATGAAATTTATATTATTAATAAAAGGCATCATTCATTTATTAATGCTGTGTTTGAATACATGAGTTTGTAAATCTTAAATTAATAAATGAAGTCCTAGATATTATAAACATAGTGCAAAGGCAATCATGAAAGTGTTCATGATGTGAGATGTCTATCGCATACAAATGTGTTAATATCTAAATATCCCTAGTCATAGAATTAACAAGATAGGACATTGTTAATTCGGACAGACTAGCACATGTTATGCTTCTTGAATGGTTCAAACAATGGTTCTCATAATTGTGATTATGGATGATAATCAATGCTAACATGTGGATGCTTGTTAGAGGAACAAGTTCATTGGAGACCTGCAAAGAGAATCCTCATATGGATATTAAATCTATGTCAGTGAGGAATCTCTTCATAGCGGTTGTGCAAGTATCCTTAGACTTGAGATCACCAAAGTTATCTTAAGTAGCAAGTGGTATACTTTGACTCCATAACTGATTACTTCCAACTGGGAGTGAACATAGTTAGGAGATTGGGTATATCATGACCTACTTGAAGATAGTTGAGTGATTGACAAAGGATTCACCATCCCAGATTTAACAAGGGAAGTTATCTCACATGATTCTATAATTACCTTGTTCAGTGAATCTCTGGCCAGAGTAATATGCCGAGATGGATGGAGATCCATGAAGGGCATTTTAGGAACAATGGTTAAATTAATAGAACATACATAATTAGATTTATATGAGTTGACAGAAATCCATACTCAGAATCTAATTGAGATAAGAGTGGTGAAAGGAGTAATTGCACGGTAACTGTTTCTATGGAAAGGTACAGTCAAACCACATGACTTTCCTGACATTTGGGTAGTCATGATGCCTAACTAGAGGCCAATCATGACTTGTATAATGATGTATCAAAATATCAATAGAGATTGATAAAATGATTTAAAGGAGTTTAAATCATGTGAGTTTTGAATAAAACTCACAATTACATATTATACTGCCAACATGGACAGGAACCCAATAGGTCACACACATATAGAGAAAAGGGTAAAATGGTAAAATGACAAGGATAATAATATTTGATATTATTATAAAGGTAGAGAGGAGAATATGATAATAATTAATTAAAGAGTTTAATTAATTATGATCAAATAAAATTGTCCGCGGAACTTTTGAGAAATGTTCTGTAAATTGGACCTAAATGAAATAATGTATTTCATGATTAATTATTATTATCTCATAAGTGTTATAAGACTACTATAAGTGTTATAGGACTGATATAATAATTAATAGGACCATTGGAGAAATTATAGAGGGCCAAAGGAATGAAGAAGTTGGAGGAAGCCCTCCAGAAGAGGGCTACACGCCAACTCCATACAGAAGGGCTTAGAGGGCTTTTTCTTGGACCAAATTAATTTATATATGTTACATAAGTGTTATGGAACTCACATATTTAATTTGGTTGGATTTGGAATCCATTTGGGTATTTAAATCCAATTAGATGCACAAAGGGCCTAGTTTGTGGATTTTGTGCATGGTCTTTTATGAAAAGATTTAATTTGGATTTAATTAAGCCCAAATGATTATAATTAATTCCAGAAGCCCAATTAATAATTATCCAGCAATTTTAAAGAGCCCAATCTCATTAAGGAGTTGGAATTTTAACCTAACTATAAAAGGCCAACTAATGAGAATTAGGGTTAAGTGATTAAAACGAAAGGAAAGTCTTTTTCTCTTAATTCTCTCTCCACTTTTGCGCCACTTCCCAAGCTAGCTCTTGGGAATTTCGGCCAGCCCTAGTTGAACACCAATTTGTTGGTTCAATTTACCCCTCTCTAGTGTGGATTACTCATTGGAGGTGTTCGATTTTGGACACTGTGGTTTGCGACAACCCGGTGCGAAGTAAAATCAACTGTTCAACAAAAATCAAAGGTGATTTTTCTTATTCTCATATAGTTATATTGTGTGTTCATGGCAAGATCAGATCATATGGTTAAAAATTTTAAAATTCCGCTCATGTATATGATGCATGTAACCATAAAAATCCAACAGGCATGAGGTATAGGAATTGGTTTCATCTATTATTGTATATATTTTCTTTTGTATTTTGTGTATGGGTATTGTTAGTAAGATTAAAGGCTTAATCTGGTGAGTTTTGATGAGTATAAGATGAATCAAGACTTGAATGATCATTTAAGTAAGTGAGGGTGAGGGTTGTGATTTAATTTCATGATTGTATAATTGGAAAATCTGGGTTTTGAACCCTTGCTGCCTAGTCCCTATGCGTGGCCGTGTAGCCTGTCCCTTCTTTCCTTGCTTGGCCAAGCATGCTTTTATTTCCCCTTTAGCTATTTCTTTGAGTGGCCACGTGCTTTTCTTTGGTTTTCCATACGTGGTGGTGTGTTTCCTTTAGTTCTCCCTACATGGCCAGATGATTTTCTTTGGTTTTCCAAGCGTTGCCGTGGGTTTCTTTGGTTCTTCATACATGGCCACGTGATAGCTTGGGTTTCTCCTTGCGTGGCAGTACACTGCATTGCCCTTTCTCTTTGGATGGCCACATGAATGGCTGCCTTTCTTCTTGTGTGGCCACATGAATGGCTCTATTCTCCTCCTTCTTAGCCACGCGTTTGGCCTTTGTTCTCCTTGTGTAGCCATGTATGCCTTCTCTTCTTTCTTGGGCATGACCACTCGTATGTTTCCTTTTTATGGTTCTACTCCACACTCTAAACTGTAAATTCTTTCTGAATCATAAATCCCACATTATAGAATATAATTGGAGAGAATTAAATGGACCATAAGTAAGGTATATGATGATCAAGTTAATTAAGGTTGTAGTTAATAAACCTTATGATTTCTAAATGAAATAATTGAGCTGTGAAGTCCTTTTAAGGCATTATGAATGACATAGGTAGATGTTAATCTCAAATGTGAGTACTTTCACTATTTACGAGACACCGAATGTATGTATATAATATATATAGGATGAACTAAATGTTCGAAGATTAAATCAAGTATAATGAAGCAAAGGAAATGGTTTTGAAGAACCACTCAGGTACATTCTTCTTTAGTGAATATGTTTTACGTGTAGAGTTATGTGATCATGGCTTATATGACTATATGTATGGTTTCATTTTCATGAACTATCATCGGGTATTAACAGAGTCAACCTTGAAACTCGAATCATGTTGTTACTTCATGATCTTATGTTCAATGATGTGTATGCATTAGGTTCTTAAAACATTATTTTGAGCTAGTATTGCATAATACTTAGTTACCATTATGCTAAAGCATCTTAGTGCATGATATAAGTTATCTGGTAGCTATGCAAGTATATGAACAGGTAATATGTATCATTGAATATTCAAGCTTTAAGCCAATATTGCTACGGAAATGAATAAGATGTGCTCAATTGTGAAAAACGGCTTTAAGTAAATGTTATATTAAATAAGAAATAATATGATGAATGAAAGATGTTCTTAATGTGATAAAGCCTGTGGTCATAGTTCGGTTATGGATTAGATAGGCATGCCTAGAGGGATTCTGTAGCTGCCATAGTTGACCCCCGTTTGGGTCTTGTTCCTTTGTGGAACCATCGTTCTACCCTTTGGGTCTATTGTTTATTCCTTGCTGGAATCATTGATGACCCCATTTGGGTCTAGTGTTTTGTTCCTTTATGAAACCATAGTTCGGCCCTTTGAGTCCATCGTTCGATACCTTCGATATCCATTGTTCCTGTTATCAACCCTTTTAGCTAGTACTTGGCAGGCTATTAAAAGTTTAAAAGACTCAGCAATTTACTTGAAATGAAGAAATATATGTGTGTGTGTGTGTGTATATATATATATATCATTTGCTTCACCTATATAATGTGAAAGTGATAATGGCTTACTATATTGCTTGGTTTAAATTTCTTTTTTGCTAGAATGATTTTAATGAAATGTAGTTCTTTGCTTTGTATTATATAACTATGATTGCATGACATATGTGAAGTATTGACGCCTAAAATAACTCTTATTGATGATGCATTATATATATATATATATATATATATATATATATATATATATATATATATATATATATATATATATATATATATATATATACTCCCTTATATTTTGATTGAACATTAAAGGTATCTCATATATAATAAATGTGATTAAATGCTTACGATGAAAACTGTACTATCAATTGCTATGAGGTCTAGATGATTGTAAGAATAATACTCATGTTTAAGATTGCAAATTCATTTGGCATAATAAGGGTGAGATCGTTTAATATTGTAGACTTATATATTTCCTTAAATTTGAAGGGTGTAATGATTTTACGATATTTTATTAGAGTTTATCCTTGGAGTTTGGTTCCCCACTAATCTTTATAGCTTAGCATGGGTTTGTTATCCGTTAGGTACTGATTAAGTTCTAGTGGATCGATAGCTGCTGGCTAGTCAGCTTTTGAAGAGAAAATCTGACTAAGTGCAGTTGCTTGAGGATTTCATTATGTATTTTCTTTGGCATTATGTTAGGCATTTTAATTATAAGTTTTAAGTTATTGTGGCATGTAATTATTATGGCCTGTGCTGTTTATTATTATCTATGCCTTATCTTGCTAAGTTATGATGGTGATTGATGATTATGCATGGTTAGTGGATTAGGGTGTTACAACCAACCTGTATGGAAATACACACTAAGTACCATAATACAATGAACAACATCCTAAGCCTATTATTAGGTGATCTAGCAAGCATACATGGCAAACAAGATAAAACAAATATTTTAGATTTTATGAAAATTCTAACAAAAATTCGACAATATTCTGGCTAGGAATGTGCCTACCCCCTACACAAAAACTAAATTTAAATTAATACCCAACCCATCATTGGCTGCCAAGCAACATGGTCTAAGTTGTTCTACCACATCTGTCTTAAATTATTCTAGTGCAGTTCAGTCTTGAGTACAACATGCTTGTAAAGGTACAAAGACAAAGGTTACTTATGCTAGTTGTTAAAAAGTTTACAAATTTATATGCTTATACAAAAGACTATTTCTAACTACAGTGTTGTGCAAATAGTTTTATAAACTTAAGTTACAATCCTAAAGGCATTATTCAATCTGAAATTAAAAGGTAGCAATTTTTCATAAATTATCATACTACTAAAGTCTAAAAATATAAAAAAGGTCTAAAACATAATTAAACTAACAAAATAAATAAATAAAATGTTCGAAAAAACCAAAAGATACTCACTTGTAAAGTGAACAAAGGACAAAAAAAATGCAAAAGAAAATAGAAATGGATTGCTCTCTAAAGTGTGCATTGCTCTCAGGAGAGTTTAGGCATAAGTGGCTCAAAACACGGACCAAAAATGGAGGAGAAAACTCAAGGAAATAGGGAGAATATCTAAAGCATAAAAAAATGGTACTTACAGGAAAAAAAGAGGAAGAAGAAAAAGAAGAAAAATCTTTTATTTTCAAAATTTCAACGATAGATGAGAGACCCGTCACTATCTAATGACAGACAGTCATATAGTACGTCCCTTCTATCACTACGTTTTGACCATTTTGCCCTTTTTTTCTTTCTTTTTTAATTTTATTTCATTACTTTTAATTATTATTTACATTATTTACCTAAAAACACATTATTTTTGTCCTTGTTGTATGTTTACTACACTACTTTATTTTATTTACATATTTACAAGTATTATTTATTTTATTTGCACATTTTTATTGAAAACCCAAACTACTCCCTGAAATTTATCATTTCTCTTGAACAACCTGACTTTTCATGTCTAAAATCTTCTGAATTTATCTGCCTTGTCCATGAAACTTTTAGATTCCCTACAAAATGAAACCGAGAGGAAATACAACAATATGTACATGTAACGTATAAGACATGCAAAAAATGCATTTTGGTCATCCAAAGGTGATAAACGGGATGGTCGTGGCTCACTTCTTAAGGGACGGTCATCTGTCATCCCTTTTTTATAAATAGTGCCCATTTTCCATGGTCTTTGTGCCTTTGACTTCCCCTTTTCCCAATTAAGATCCTGCCAGGAACTTTCTCTTTCTTCTTTTTTCCCTTTTCTTTCCCTTTTGGTAATTTTTCTTTTAGTTATTTATTTTTTCTATCATTATTTATGCACCTAAACAATTTGAAAATTTCTATTACCATGACTTTTGCACTTGCAAAATTACACCGATTATTGGATGACCTGAGAACTTGGGAGGACCCTCTCTTGTCTTCATATTCAAATCTGAGGTTCCTGAGAAGAGTATCCTTTGATAGAAACTTGATTTTTGTTGTTGCTCGATATTGGGACTCGACGTTCCATGTGTTTGGGTTTACTCACCAGGAGTGTAACACCCTATACCCATTCAATTATAAGACTCGGATACCGGATGTCACACTCGGGTTTAGGTTCCTTTTTGAGGACCAATTAAAAGTTATCTATCTAAAAACCTCATTATATTAACAATTATTATTTATTTAATAAAAATTTCAGCAAAGTTCCCCCTAAAATCTTCTAAAATCTCCTATAAGAAAAACTTTCAAAGCACTTCTATGATCACATTAACTTTAGAATCACCCAACAAACTCCTTTTCACAGTATAATTAGCCCATCCTCCTTAATAATTCAACTCATTTTAGTTAAAGTTCGAATATAATCATACATTATAATCTTGTATATATAAGTTATAAATTTATATGCACATCTTAATTTCAATTAATTAATACAAAACTCAATCATAAAATAACTTCCCAAATTATCCTTCTGGTGTACATGCCAAAATCACATTGAAAAATCCTTTGAAAATTCCTCTTCTCGATATCCCTCAAGAATCAACAAAATTGTCAGTCTATCCTCCACAATTTCAAGAGTATTATTCTTAAACCTTCACAAAAAAAAAACAAACATGCGCTGAGCTTATAGCTTAGTGGTGACTACCAAATTTACCTCTCCAATTGCACAGTTTAAAAAAAAATTCTATAACACTTTAAAATTTCCACGTACAAAGTCATACAATATATATATAGATACAAGTTGTACGTTCCAAACTTAGAATGCACATAAGCATGCACAATGAATATTAAAACATCACATAAAGTTTCTGTAAGTGATTTCTTAAAAATGTACTTAATTGTTTTAAGTTACATAAGGTTGAACTATTAGTTTCAAGGTTGGTACCTTTTTTCACATAATTTATTCGTTAAACAAAACCAATTGGGCACGAACATCAAATTTCAAGCATTCACACAAAATTGCATACACAAACATATTTGTATATATGTACATATATTTCTAATTTGTTTAGGTTATACCAGTTTAGGTAGTACATAATTAACTATAGTGCGAATAAATTGTTTACTATATTCATTATAGTATCTCTATAAGAGTTTTAACTATTTATTCATTTTTATATTTACCCCCAGTAAAATCCAACGAAATTGTATGCCGAGCTAGATAAATAAGAATCCAATACAGAATCGAGTTCTTGGAACCATACGGCCATTCTACATTATTTCTCATTATTAACATTCATAATTTTTCCATTAACTACATATTTACACATATATACATTTACATATATATACACACACACACACACACATGTGGACCAAGCTTTTGGAGCCACTTAGCCTATGACTCAAATCAAACACATCTATTGAAATAGCTCTCAGAGCCATTCAATTCGGTAATCTCATTAAGGTGCAGTACTGCTAGATTTCCCTAATTGGCATGCCAATCTTATCCCATTACTCCAATTCCTATCTAGTTTTACTAAGGACAAATATAAAATCATCAGTAAATAAGATAAATAGTATCTTCTATATATATTAGCATTACATGTTCATATTAATTGTCGTTTTCATCATTTTCTTTTTAACAACTTCATTTCATCATTATTGCTTCTCTATTTCATAATAATACCATTTACTAACATGGGCACCATAGTCACCTGCTTAATCATTTCATAAGTGCATATAATCAATTTCCCATATTTCTTATTTAGATCATACCTAATGCTTTCTAATTCTAAAGATATGTATATCTTTCATGACTACATATCTTAATTAGCTTCTTATTTTATCAAAGGCATAACCCCCATATTAACTTGCCAGTGAATAGACACAGATAAGGAATTAAATCTTTGGTTTATTACATTTAGATTAATAAAAGGAATATTTACAAATTAAAAAAAATTTAGATTACATATCATAAGTTAGCAATTCAAATTATATAAATACACATGTTCGAGTCAACTAAATTATCTTAATTATAAATGATGAATAGATGTGGAAAATTTTAAATTTAATATTATCCTTCAACCAACTACATTACCAAGGTTCCTAGTTGTGCATGTCACTATTACTAAAATAGAATTTACCAATCATTCAAGTTTTTCTCTAGGTTAATCTAATTATCAACTTATTGATTATAGCTTTAAGTTAGTAGATAATTTCCCATGCTTTTCGATGCCCAACTACATATTTTGCATATTCAACATGCATTTACAACTAAGTTTCGGTCCATTAGACTAGATTTTCAATTATACAGTGAAATTATTGACTCAAATCAACCACCCAAAAAGAAGAAAGCTTAGCACAAACATAACCCAAAATAGAGAGTCCAATTACATTGAAAGAAATTCACATATCCTTGCTTCAAAAAGGTAATGTAAGAGAAAATAACATCATTCAAGAACACCTAATTGAAATTCAAAAGAGAGAAGGTAACTTAATAAATCCACAATAGACAAACATTTAATCTAAGAAAATAAAACAATTTTCAACAAAATTTCTAAATTAATTCAAACCATTAATGGAAGATATTTTGATAGTCACATACCAATTAAAGTCAATTTTTTGCATTTTTCCTCATTTCAACCCATTACTGCACTCGTCGAAGCTTTGTTGGGATGAAGACAAACACACCTAAAGGTAGCTGATGTCGAGAAGAGTCCAATGATGGTAGTCACGTGCCCAACGAACTTCGTTCACGACTTGGATCTACACCAAAAGTCACGAATACATTCATCACCAATCTACTTGGTCTGGCGAGTGACAACCGAAGGAAGATGCCACTGGACTCATCCAACTACCAGGAGCTCACCCGTATAGATCACATTGCTAATTACCATCGTGGTTCACTGAAAAAAGGGGAGAAACCTTGGCCTATGAAGAAGAATTGGAAATGGGAGAATTGTGATGCCATTGCTAATGAATAGGGTGGCGACACATCGGGGACCAGTGGCGAGAGGCAGTGGTGGCACGAAGATTGCCAGCGAGGGCACAGTTGATCGGTGGTAGCACTACACCCCTCTTACATTCTCTCTTTTTTTATCTCTCTTTCATTCTCTCTCCTCCTTTCTTTTTCTTTTTTTCTTTTATCCTCTTTTCTTTTAATTATTATTTCTTTTGTAAATTGGTGGCCAGGGTGTCTTTATCTAGAGAATTCTAGGGCTAGAAATATGGTTGTTGTTTTCACTTATATTATTATTATTATTATTATTATTATTATTATTATTATTATTATTATTATTATTATATACATCTATTTATATTAATTTCTTATTGTTGGTTTTTAAGATGTTCTTTGATTAAAATTATTAATTAAAAACCCTTCAAAATAAATCCCAACAATATATTATCATGTTCTCAAATAACCCAAGTTTTAGGGTGTTACAAGGTGTTGTGATCTTTAGTAGAGAAATCTGCTGCAATAGTTGGCACTAGTTTTGCCTTAGGTACCTAGCCATGTCTACCTTTTATAGTTCCCAGCTATCATAGAGAGGTGGCCTACACCCTAGGCATTCTTTCTTCTGAGGCTAAGAGTTTAGTACCTTATAGGAGGTCTTTTTCTTTAGAACCTCTAACAAACATACAAGACGACTTTGATGATGAGCCCACTTTTTAGTCTACTATCATTTTACTTTACTGCTTTGCTCGATGCTTACTGATGATTTGATGATTGGGCACTATGTACTGTTTAATAGTTGGTGCTAGTTTAGCCTCCAGTACCCGACCATGTCTACCTTTTATAGTTCCCATCTATCATAGACAGGTGGCCTGCACCCTAGGCATTCTTCCTTATGAGGTTAGGGGTTTAGTACCTTATAGGAGGGCCTTTTCTTTGGAACCTCTATTAAACATAAAGGATGATATTGATGATGTGCCCACTTTTCAGTCTGCTATCATTTTACTCTGCTACTTTGCTCGATGCTTATTGATGATTTGATGATTGGGCACTATGTACTATTTAGTATTGTGGCTAGTTTGCAATGAGGGGATAACCCCTTTCCTTTAATTTGAGTAGAGACCATCATTGGTTTAGATATTGTTCATCATGATCCTCACTCCCATTTCACTGGTAGTCCCATGCTGCTTCAGGTGTGTCCTTATTTTGAAGGTTGTATGCCCCTTGTGGGTTTTCATACTAGCTTTTATTATTGGAAAACACATCTTTTTAGATTTTAACATATTTCCTTGTTTTATTTTTACCTAAGATGAACCTAACTCACCCACTACGAAAAAAATTGATTTTACCGAAGAAATTTACCAATGGATGCATATTTTGCCGCTAAAAATAAGTATTACCCACATATTAGCTATGAAACAACAAATGTGTCGGTAAAAATGAAGAAGTTGCAAATGACAACATTTTTAGCAACGAAAATAAAAACAGTCAATAAAATTGGCGAGAAGTATTGGCGCCATTTTCTAGCGATGAAATGTTGTGTTGGTAAAGATGTCAAACATTTTACCTATGTACCAATGGAATTTCCATCGGTAATATAAAATGCTCTTTTATTTTAAACGTTTTAGCGACCGATTAGCAACAGTAATCCTAATCTATCAGTAAATATCAGTGAAAATTTTGACGCACCTTTTTGCGACGTTTTTTTCATCGGTAATCCATCGCTATTAGTTTTATTAATACAAAATAAATGTTTAAAATTTAATTTTTTATTTTTAATAAAATATCATTTTTATCCAAATAAACCCTGGACTAGATATTTTTTTGTTTTAATTATATATTTTTTTATGTAAATAATTAATATATTTTAGTAATACGCATACATTTTAATTATATATACAAAAAATTTTTTGTTTTATGAACATTTAAATAAAATTTTTTATATTTTGATATGATATACAAATTTAATCTATATTTTTTATTATTTAAATAAAACTCGATCTATATATAAAGCAACACATGTTACCCTAAAAATTTTAGATCAAATTAAGGATTAATCCATAATAATTTACAGTGTAAAATTAAATTTAATTTTATTGTTAACTTAAAATTTTTTATTATTATCATAGATAACAATATTTTATTAAGACTTTTATGGCTTTTGTTGATTAATCTCATTGTTAAATAAATTTTATTCTAAAATTTTACCTTTTAATAAATATTTTATTTTTATTAGTTATTTTATTATTATCATTATTATTTTTATATTTTTTATTTATTAAAATTTTTATAAAATTTTAAATAAGTAGAAAATTATTAATTTGTATTGACTAAAATACTCCTACTCTTGAACAAGGAAAAGTAAAAGAAGTATGGGCAATTAAGTATTTTCATGATTTTTGCCCTAACTATAAAAACATATTTTTCTATTTTTCTCTCCTCCTCACACTTTGTGTTCTATCTCATTCATCTTCTTCCACCAGAGCTACTGCCACCTATCACACTTCCACCCACCCGGCACCTCTGTCTCTTTCGATATCCATTCTCTTTTCCTTTTTATTTTCTATTTTTTTTATTCTTTTGTTTATGATTTTGTCTATTTCGTATGAAAAGGGTATTTTACTGGTATCCAGGTCGAAAATGCCTACTAGGAACTTTACTGTCTCGAGCATGGCATCCAGGTACGTCTTTGGCACATTTGTGTTTATTTGTTTGCAATTTGGATAATATAATTTTTTAAGCTAAATCCTAGATTTGTTGGTTTTTCCTTCATTTTTATCTTTAGATCTATTGGTTTTTCTTTCACTACAAGAAAATAGCAACGAAATTGTTTCTAGCAACGGAACTCAAATTTCATTGCTATTTAGCAATGAAAAAATATTTCTGTTGCTAAAATTGGTTGAGGTTTTAGTGAATTAGCAACGAAATACAAATGGTTATACTCTATTGCTTTAAAAGGGGAAGATTTTAGTGCCAAAATTTAGCAACAAAAATTAGCAATGAAAACTCATTTCTGTTGCTAAATATGGAGGCACTTATTGGAGGGAAAATTTGGGATAAAATATAGCAACGAAAATTAAATTTAGTTGCTAAATAGCAACAAAATTTATATTTCGTTGCTAAAAAAGCAGCGGAATTTATTTTCCGTTGCTATTTTGCAATGGAATTTAATTTTCGTTTGTATTTTTCATCCCAAGTTTTCCCTCCATCAAATGCTGCCATATTTAGCAACAGAAATGAATTAGCAATGAAAAATAATTTTCATTGCTAATTTAGCAACGAAAAATAATTTCTATTGCTAAATATGTCGCACTTGATAGAGAGAAAATTTGGGATGAAATATATTTTCGTTGCTATTTTTGGACCCAATTTATTTCACCTATTTTGGACCTAAATAGCAACGGAATTAGATTTTGTTGCTAAATTGCAACGGAATACACTTTCTATTACTATTTAGGTCCAAAAGAGTTGAAATAAATTGGGTCCAAATATAGCCATGGAAATTAGATTTTGTTGCCAAATTAGCAACGGAATATCATTTTCGTTGCTATTTAGCAACCAAAACTCTTTCCGTTGCTAATTCTGTTACTATTTCACCCAACCCTAGGTATAAATAGCCCCACTTTCTGAGTTATTTTTTTCTTTTTGCGCCTCAACCATCCCCCTCTCTATCTCATGCTCTCAACCCTATTTTCTCCCCACCATTTTCTTGCCATCTCCCTCCGATCTTTATCTATTTTTGAAGAAAAACTATTTTTGGGAGGAAAATCAAAGACTACTGGGTTTTTTGCTGTCGTCTTTCTTGCAGAAACAATCCTTTTGCAGGTCAGTGGTCCAATTTCCTTGCCCTCTCTAGTTCATTTGATTTTCTATTCTTTGATCTGATCTTCATTTATTTTCTCCTCTTTTACCAGTACATCACATGCTTGTATTTCCCTAGCACAGGTTTAGCGGCTTCAGTCTATCGAAACAAAACATGTAACCTATTAAAACTTGAAAAAAATAAACTGCAGAACCAAACCCATGACATAGAGATTATACTCACTACTTCAATTAAGTGATGGTGTCGAATTTGAGGGAAAAGATGATGCTAATACTGATAACCTCATTAATTTATCCGATTCTCTTGACCTTAAGCAATGTAATCAAAAGAATTCCTTGTTAATACTGATAATCTCATTAATTTATTCTCACTTCACCTCTTCCTAACTATTTCTAGCTACTTTCTCTACCTAACACTCTCTCTTTCTCCTTTATCTATTGGACATGCTATAGATTTTGAAAGCTACTACATGTGTAATGACAGGTTTCGGTGTTGGTAATTTGGAGACAATACCTTTAGGCAGATAGATCTTTGGGTTTTCTCTGTTTATGAGTTAAATTGATTTGAAATAACTAAATAAGATTTAATAGCACTCTGAAAAATATTTGAGTTAAAAGTAGATTATGCCTAAAAATAATTTATTGATTTTGTGTAACTTTTCTTTATTAACTGCTCTATTACCTTTTGCTTTCTAGACTGTTAAGATTTTATCCTTGCTGGTTTTTTTAGTCATTGGTTATATTTGAGTTTTTTTATTGTTGCAGGGGATGGCTTTTCCTGTTCTCTAGTACCATTACAGGAGCTTAGATTCATCTCTGTATAGCCACATTTGTGAGTGAATTTCACCCCATTATTTTCAATTTTTCAAATCTATCCTAAGGGTTTTAATCATAAATTTTCATTTTGCAACTTGATTACTAACTCTAATATCTTCCAACCTAGTAGAATAAATGTCTAACTAAATCAAGTTATTTTTATTTGGTTTATGATTAGACTTTCTAATTGATCTTTTGTCACCTAAAATCATTAAGTTAGGCATATGGATGAGCTGAGGTGCTTGATTATTATCTATGACTGTCTTGTAGGTTTAATCAAATCTTAGCTTTAGAGAAATTGTTGATTTTTTTTATTATGCTGGCCCCTCTTTCTTGTTATGTCTTGTAAATGCACATATATTGTTATGAGGGTTTTAATCATAAGTTTCGTATTATTAATTGATGTATGGACTACTGAAATTACTTAAATCATAGAAACCTTTTCCTTTTAGTCGGTTATATTTTGCTTTCCTATTTAATTCAAGAAGTTATTCATCAATTATTTGTTTTTGTAAGTTTGTATATGAGAATAATATATAATTAGAAACATAAGCTACCATCAAAATTAATAGGTTGGAAATTAGAAATTTAAGATTTGAACTATGTTTTGTTTCCCTGTAGTATATGCAGGATGTGTTTGCTTTTCTTTTTGTCCTTTTTTAATATAGAAATGCGAATAAGAGATCTGTGGCTGAATTAGCATGTTACTAGCATTTCTTCCCCTCCTTAAACTGCTAGTAACCAGATCGCTAAATGACATTTTTTAATGATTTGTTTCAGTTCAAAACCAAAGATGGTTCTCAACTGAAGGAGTATTGTTCAGCTTTAACAAAAGAGGATTGTAGGCGCCAATCTGGTTCTTTTATTGCATGTGAGAAGGTTAGTATAAATTACAGTATATTGGTGTTATTTATTGGTGTTAAAAGAACTTTGAATGACAATGTTATAGTATGTGTTTGTATCAATACAATCCATTAGTTTAGAGGCATCTAGCCAAAAGTTGATTGCATGACTAATATGGAAATGAGGGAAAACAATTAAAAGAGCAAATTTTTCCTGGGCCAATTGGACTTTAAGCTGTTGTTTTATGGAAAGCTTCATTATTTAATCCTTTAGGTTTTAGAAAGGCCTTTTTATAATGTTATGCTATATGCTCCATTGGTTATCCACACTAATCTCTTGCATTGTTCTTTTCCCTAGCCTGGATGCAAAAATCATCGAATTATGGTTTGAATTCAAGGACAAAGTACCAAGTTTTCCATAATGCATTGAATCGTATTAATATCAAGCAATATGCTCTAACAGTCGCAATTTTTGCTTAGGAGTTTCATCCTGTTCTTTTGGGAGATTTGTCTGAGAAAAGAATACTTATTTGCATGCTGTAATTTTGGTTTTAATTGTTATAGTCTTTTACTTGGAATAAAGCAGCATTTTACATTTTGAGATTTTGAAATTATTTGCTATAAGCTCCTAGTTTGTCCAAGTCTTTACTTCAATATTTGATTACTGCATTTTCAAATTTTTGATTCCTTTAACTCTATTAAGGTTCATTTTTGGCAGATTATTGCTCCTCAAACTGATGTCAGTCAAGGGGACTGTTCTTTTCTAGACACATGCCATCACATGAAGGTAAGGTTCTTTATCCTCTAACTCCATTTCAATGAATATAACATATACGTGTCCCGGTGGTTTACCAAGTTCTTTGTAAATTGATCAGCTAATAATAAAATATTATGTAAAATTAATTAGCTAATACTTTTATGTTCTTTATATATATATATATATATATATATATATATATATATATATATATATATATATCTTATAATGGATACAAGTTGTGGATAATAATAATAATATTAATAGAACATAAGCATGTAAAATGCTACTCATCAATTAAAGTAGTTCTACAATTTTTTACGGATATAATATATAAATTTTATATGTTAAACTATTATCATTTAAAATATTATTCTTCTTAATATAATAAAAATAATATTATATCACATTATCTTTTTAAATTTGTTAAATTTATAAAAGTATGTGCTTGTGCTGCATCACAAATAATGCATAATACATGTCAAATTACTCATAAATTTTGATATATATATATTTTTTAAAAATTAGTATTAACTTCTTGAAATTTCTTAAATTACATTCTTTTCCCAACTATATTTTTTTCCAAGAACATTAATATTAGTCCCAAAATTATATAAATTTTATTTCAATCATTAAATATTTACTTCAAAATATTTTTATTCACTCCAAAAAAGTTGTTTCATATAAAACAATATTTAATATTTCTTTTTCACCCCTTGAATATCAATTTATATTTCCCCCCATGTATAGTAATAAAGAAGTAATTTGACATATTTCTAATAATTTCATGGAGTTTTTTATATTTAGTTTTTAATATTATGAGAGATATTAGTTATACTTTATAAGATCGATGATAATTTGGCATTCGAGTAATTTATAAAAAATAATTTGTTTTTACTATCCCATTTTTTATATGTTATCGTGGTTTATTTTTAATGATATTGCTCTAACGTGCATACTATGGATGTTAAATTTTACTGATTGATGTATTGATGCCTTTTTGTGTTTATATAGATTGGAAATGTTTGTGACCCATTTTAAAATTAATTTAATGTATTTTATTAAAAAATTATTAGTATTTTAGAATAAAAATAGATTAGTGGTAATTCATAGATAATAAAAGTCAAGTATAGGTTGGAAAAACTACCTAAATCATGAAACTAGCATCCAAAAGGCTATGAAATTGGAGTCTTCAACCTCCAAAAATATTAATTGATTAAATAATACATTATGTTATGAATCAGCTGATAAATCGCATACCTGATACATCTCCTAAGTCCTAACTAGATACTTTTGTTTGGGGTAATTTATTTTTAAATAATAAGAAGATAAAAAATGATTATAATATATTAAATTAACCTTGGGATATTTATCATACAAATATTTTGTCTAAGTTGAAATTTATTGGAAGAAGCCACTAATCATGTGATATTTTAAATTGAGTATGCAAATTTTCTGACTTCATCACTAGCAACGATGAATTTGATGACTAAATTAACAACGATTCATGTGACTGGGCACGTGGATCCTATTTAATAACAACAAACTTTCATGTTCCTTATACATTTTTCTTCAGCTTTTTATATTAATTAATTACAATCAAATCCATGTTTCTGCCAACATTACTTAATTTACTACTTTTCATTCTCTATTGCAGGCCTTTCATACCCAATAAACTGATGAAATTTAAACTTTAAATTAATTAAATTTTGATTTTTTTATTTATTATTTTTGCATTTAGCTGCTATGAAATCTTGAAATTTAACAGAAATTATTTTGGAAAGTTTTTTCATACATTTAAGCTTGCTTACAAATTTTGATGGATAGGTATTAAAATCCCAGATTTGGTCAAGGAAAAGAAGATCGGCCTATGATTAAAGAATTACTTGACATGTGAACAATTTTTTAAACCAGTTATATGATTAAGTGTAGACTTATTAGTTGGATTGTCAGTTTAAGTTTGAACTATCATTGAGATATAAATGTGATTTTGAATTTAGTTTTAACTTTTTACTGACAAGAGTGATATACTTCATGTCTTCTTTGATAGACATGCAAGTTGTTTATTTGGTAAATCCCATTATTGCAGTAATACATGCAGTATTCCAACTTATCTAAATTTACCTTTTTTATATTCAGTTTGATAGTTAGCAAGAATGAAGATATGCTACAGAAGTTTTTGATTGAAAGTCCCTTTGCAGGTAGATGCAGTATTCCAGCTGCTACTGCTGCTATTAGTATCATTAAGAAGCCTGAAATTGGTAGAAGGCTCCTTCCATTAAAGAAATTCAAGTAACTAAAATTAAGTGAAACTATTTGGTGAGAGGTATGTACCTAGTGTTTATTTAATAAAGTCTTTTATGAACTTTTAATTTAATTTCTTCTTTTTTCCTACAAATCAACATTTATATTTCCATGACTAACCTCTTATACTCTTTTGAATACCTATGATTTTTAGGATGTTACAATGACTAGGTATATTTTTGCTATAAATAAACTTACATGCAATAGGAATATCTCATCTTGAACTCTTCATATCTCTCTTTGCACTATGAACATATAACAAAGACCTCATTAATTAGTTTAAGATTATAATGTTTTGGATATAATGCTTTTAATTTTCTAAAACTTATTTTGTGTCACTGTTGTATCAAGGTATATAGGCTAAAACAATTCGACCTGCAGGCTACTGGTTTCCAAAGGATAACTCTGTTATCATGGTTGAGTGCCACATACCTTGATGCAACTTAATTTTTTGCCATGATGTTTTTAACCGATAAATCTAATTATGAAATTATCTTATTTGAATAACAGTTATGCAAATATGAGTAATGTTGATAGATCTTGGATGTAAAAGCGATTAATGCCAGATGGTTGCATTAATATTGAGTTTGCCGAGGGAGTTTAATCATTCATTGAATATGCAAGTTTACAGCCTGCATATATCGATGGTCCAAAAATCAGATGTCCATGTAAAAAGTGTAAACATATTCATTTCCTCCCTACTGATGAATTGCATCTACATTTTTTAAAAAAGGGGTTTGTTCCAAATTATTTTGAATGGACACGATGCGGGGTGCCAATAATTTGTAGCACCTCCAGGGGTAATCAAGTATATTCACCAGTCAATATAGATGGATTTGCAAGGGGAGCTGGTAATGAACAAAATAATGTGGATGTAAATGAAAACATTTATGTACAAATGGTTTATGATGCAGCTAATTATTCCTTTCAAGAAAATATGCAAAATATTAAAGAGGAACCAAACCCTAATGCAAAAAGATTTTTTGACTTACTAGAGTCGACTAACCAAGAATTATGGCCAAACTGTGAGAAAATGACTCAACTGTCTGCCATTGCTCGAATATTGAACATAAATTCTGAAGGTCATATTTCTGAATGAAGTTTAGATAATATTCTTAGATGGTACAATGATTCATTGCCTCCTGAGCATAAAATGGTTGAGAATTTTTATGAAATAAAGAAGCTTATTCGGGGTCTTGGTGTGCCTATTGAATGAATAGATTGTTTCAGGTTGGGATGTATGTTGTTTCGGGGAGAAGATGTGGAATTAGAAGAGTGCAAAAACTATAGTCAACCAAGGTTCAAACCAAGAATGCATGCTGGGAAGCAAAAATTAGTTCCTTAGAAGCGAATGTATTATTTACTGCTAACTCCGAGGCTGTAAAGACTGTATGCCTCTGATGTTACTGTAGCCCATATGAGATGGCATAATGAACATGAACAAATTGATGGAATTATAACCCATCCATTGGATGTGCTCACATGGAAACATTTCAATGACACATATACTGAGTTTGCAGCAAAAAGTTGAAATGTCAGGTTGGGATTATCTACAGATGGGTTTCAACCTTTTGGTCAATCGGAGTAACAATATTCCTTATTGCCAATCATAATTATTCCTTATAATTTACCTCCATGGATGTGTATGGATGAGGCACATATGTTCCTGACAATGATTGTGTCAGGACCTAAAAATCCAAAGCATAAAATTGATGTATTCTTACAACCATTGATATCTGAATTGAATCATCTGTGGGAATTTGGTGTTGAAACATACGATGTGTCCCTCAAACAAAATTTTCAAATGAAAGTAGCATTGATGTGGACTATTAGTGATTTTCCTGCTTATAGTATGTTGTCTGGATGGAGCACAGTAGGGAAATTGGCTTGCCCTTACTATGGCAATGATTCTAATGCATTACATCTTCCCAACAAGGGTAAAACATCATGGTTTGACAATCATAGGAAATTTCTTCCTTTAGATCACCCATTTAGGTGCTATAAACAAAATTTCATTAAGAATAGGATGGTACAAAAACCTCCATCCCCAACTAAATTCAGTGAAGATATATTATAGGAGATTGATGAGTTAGGACTTTTGAAAGTCACAAACCTTAAAGCTAAAAAGGTTAATAGGACCATAAGTCATAACTTCGGTTGGAGAAACCAAAGTATATTTTGGGATTTGCCATATTTGAAAACTAATTTGATATGGCATAAACTAGATGTGATGCATATTGAAAAAAATATTTTTGAAAATATTTTCAACACAATCATGAACATTGAAGGGAGGACAAAGGACAATGCAAAATCAAGAGCTGATTTGAAATTTTTATGTAGAAGAAGTGAGTTAGATAAAGATCCAAATGTAGGTAAATATCCAAAAGCATCTTATAGTTTAGACAAAAAAAAAACAAAAGAAAATTTTGTGTGAATGGTTGAAAAGGCTTAAATTTCCATATGGATATGTTTCGAACTTGGCAAGGTGTGTTGATATGAGGAAGTATAAATTATTTGGAATGAAAAGTCATGATTGTCATGTATTTATGCAGAGACTAATTCCAATTGCATTTAGAGAGCTCCTACCGAACAATGTTTGGGAAGCTATAACAAAATTAAGTTTATTTTTCAAAAGCTTAACTTCATTTGAAATTCAAATGTCTGATATGGAAAGACTAGAAATAGACATACCGGTTACGTTGTATAAGTTAGAGAGTATTTTTTCTCCCAACTTATTTGATTATATGGAGCATCTACCCATACATTTACTACACGAGGCTAAACATGCAAGTCCAGTTCCATACCAATGGATGTATCCATTTGAGAGGTAATTAAATACACTTTTGAGCTAAAACTGACATAGATTTATATCAAATGAGTAAATTAATTAATTATCCTATTTGTGATGTAGGAATTTGCATCACTTGAAGAAAAATGTTAAAAATAAGGCCAGAGTTTAAGGCTCTATATGCAATGCATATTTAGTAGAGGAAGCAAGTACATTTTGTTCACATTATTTTGAGCCGCATGTGATCACTCGAGAAAGAAAAGTTCCTAGTAATGATGATAAGGGTGCAAGGATTAATGATGATAATTTATCTATTTTTACATATCCAGACCGAACACATGGACGATCAACAAGAAGAATGTTGATAAACAAAGAAATGGAGACTTCCTATAGTTACATTTTATTTAATTGCCAAGAAATTCAACCTTTCGTGCAGTAAGTTTAAGTTATATTTGAAATTGGTTAAGTTCTTATTCTTGGTGATTAGAGTTTATAGCTAAGATAATTTTTAATGTTTTTAATGAATACGAGGAATTGTTAAGTGAGCTAATGCTAGGAAAATCACAGGATGACACCAAGAAAGAAGTGGAAAGAAACTTTTCGCTTTGGTTTGCAAATTATGTAAGTTTTAACTTGTAATACGAGGAATATTTTAATAAAGTACTGTTCAACTTACAAATTATTATATTTATTGATTAGGATTCCTTTTTTAAATTTGATTAGCATATCTATTGTATTTTACATTAATTAAATTATGTTCTTTTTCATAAAGAATTTTTTTGGGATGCAAAATTTAATGGTGTCATTTATCAAGTTTGGAAAAAGCGTGCTCGTCAACGATATAAAGAATTTGTTGCTAAATTACACAAGAGTGGTGAACGACCTTCTTTTATTTCTGAAGAAATATGGGGTCGTTGGCAAGAATACTGGGTATCACCTGAAGCAATTGCCATTTTAGAGAGAAATTCTTCAAATAAACAAGGATGTTCAGATGGAGAGAGTTTAACAGTGCACACTGGAGGAACTTTGAGCCATCATAAGCATGCAGATAAACTGGTAAGTATTTGAATTTTAGGAAATTTACAATAATGTTTCAATATATGAATTTAGAATAATGTTTGATGCTGTTGGATAATGATGATTTAATATATGTAAATTTATGTCACAGCAGGTGATTATAATGTTTGATAATGTTGGAGAATTAAAATGTTTCATAATGTTTGACAATGATAATGTTGGATAATGATGATGTTTGATCATGATAATGTTTGATAACTGTTGCATAATGATAATGTTTGATAATGATGCATTTTTTAGATAAGTTTTTCATTTTACAAGAGGCAAATGTCATAAATTTAAAGGAAATTATGTTGAATTTTTTATAAACTTTAGTTTATTTGGTTATACAGGAAAATTCATTAGGTAAGAGGCTAACATATCTTGAAGTTTTTTTGCACACCCATACAAAAAAGCATGATAGGCAGACATTTGTTAATGCTCATTGCAGACAACTTAATGTACGTTAAATTTATATTTGTATATGAATTATTTAATGAAATATAGTTAATTCATTGTAATTATTGTAATTATAGGATCAATTACAAGAGACTCTCACTCAACAACGACAAAATTCTAAAAAATTTGATGAGAGTCGGACATTTCTTGATGTAGTTGGTGGTAAGAATAACCGAGGAAGGAATTTTGGCTTAGGATCTATTGCAAATACATTCCATTCGCATTCCTCTACATCATCCACAGCTACTTGTAGTAGGCATTTTGAACCTTCTGAGAGAGTCATTCACCTTGAGAATACAGTCAGTATGTTGCTCGACACTGTAATCCAACTGAAGAATGTGGTGAAAGAGTTGAAAAACAAGAACACCTCTCAACAGCCAGATTGTACGCCTTCACCAACTGCATAATTTATATTTGTAATATTTAGGTTTTCGTACTGATTTTGAGTTGCATTTCTATATATTAGTTTTTATGGATTCTACTATATTATTTAGGTATCGATACTGAGTTTATGTTATGTTTTTATGGATTTTTATTCAGTCTATGGATTACACTATGTTATAATTAAGTTTACATTATATTTTTTTAATGACTAATAAATTTAGATTGAAATTGAAATTTTATTCAGATCCTCAAAATTTTGATGATTTCAATGTCTACATTTAGTAACGACAATTATCGAAAAATTGCTAAAATTACCTACGAAACAAAAAATGTAATATTTATGTTGCTAAAATTAGCAATGGAATTGCCATTTTTGTTGCTAAAATTAGTAATGGAATTGCTCTTTCCATTGCTAAATTTAGCAACAGAATTGTATTTCTGTTGCTAAAATTTACCATTTCACCGAAAATGAGTTGGTTGAATTTAGCAACGGAATAAAATTTTGTTGCTAAAAATAGCAACCACCGGATTAGCAACAATTTTTCGTTGCTAATTTTTGTTGCTATTTGTTTTTAGCAACAGAAAATTGGTATTTTTCATTGCTATTTTCCTTTGCTAAATTGTATTTTTCCTGTAGTGTTTCTTTACCCTCTTCCTTTCATTTTTTATATGTAATTTCTTATTGTAAAATTTCTTACTTTGATTTATTAGAGTTGTTGTTGCTTTTTGTTTTTTGTGCTAATTTATAGTGAGAATTAGGTAGAAGTTCTGCTATTTTCAAGTAATTAGCATTGTGTTTGGTAAAATCTTCACTCGATGTTTTATCTAAACCACCTGAGAGAATAATAGACAAAAAAGGACTCAGTCATTTTGCGTTTCATTCATTATCTTTCACTAATCATTAGAGAATTTTGAGTTTGGCTTATGATAAATTACTAGAAACTTGTTCAATTCGGTTGCTATTTTTGGTTTTATATTTCCTCCGTATCACAATCTTGGTGAACCTTCGTATCATATTTCCTCCATAACATGCTAATGGAATATTGTACTTACCTGTAAGTGCCATGTGTAATTTGGGGGTCTAGTATTCAAAGAATGGTTTTTATTATTCGGGATTCCATGTTGTAGCAGCCCCTATAGTAGTGTGCTTGGGCATTTTTTAGGCCACTGGCTTAGTTAAAATGAAAGTATATCTTTAGATATGCAATCAAGAAAAGCAAAAGCTGTTGGAATAGGCTTAACCCAAGGTATTGAATGTAGAAAATACTTCTTCTCATATTTAACTATTTTTTATAAATATCACATTTGATATTTGAACTTTGTTATTTTTCAATAGTAATCTTTAAATCTGGGAGGATGAGGTTGCAAACAACTATTACAGAGTGCTCTTAGGAAATATAATTTATGTTGATGGTCCAAATGTGATGCTAAAAATGTTCCTTACCCAACAAAAGGATATTCCTTTTCTGAGAAGTTCAGGTTTGTAAGAGTCCATCTTATGGCCATTGTGATTAAATATATACATATTTCAAGTGATTGGTTGTGAACATGCATTGACATTTTGGCATGTTCTGTCCTGAATATTTAATTACAGATGATGATTTCCTATTTTCGGTTACATTCTAAAGTGATGGTTTCCTAAGAATGAAGCTGAAATTGTCATAGACTTGCTTCTGATACATTTTCCTTGAAGACATCCCCCATCTATTTCCATTTTTCTTTGTTCCTCTTCTATATCATTCGGCTTTAGTTGCTTCTATGTATATACACATATAAGTTCTAATGTTGAGTTGAACAAAGATGTCAAAAGGAGTTACTGGGGAATATCTGTGTAATTTTTCATAAGTTGTCTTCTTGGTGGGATTGCAGATTTAAGACTTTTGTTACAAGTCACAAATTGGAAGAGTTAAAAACTGCTGAGGAAGCTGCTCTGCCTTCTCTTACAGAGTGCTCTGACCAAGCGAATAAGGGAGAAGTCCATCCTGATGTGGCCCCTCAATGTTGCGAAGCTTGAGAATTGACATAACTATCTGGACTTTATAAAAAGAGAAGATGATTTAAATAAGGTATTTGGGTCTGTTTAGTTTCCATCCTTCACTATTTTCATGGTTCATAGTCTTTAGTTGCCCTTGTCACACATTAACTTATAGTTAAATAATATCTTTTGTATCATATTCTTTATTGGCTAAACCGTTGGATGAAGCAACTTTTTAAATCTCCTCTGTGCTTTGTGTTTTCTGTTAACATATTGATGCTTTCCAGTGTGATTTCCAGTTTATGATGTTATTTTTTGTGAATCAGGTGGCCAAGTTATATGAAATGTGCCTAATTGCTTGTCCCAACTATCCTGAGTATTGGGTATGTTATGTGTTATGCATGCAAGATTGTGCAAGTATGGATGTAGCTAATAATGCTCTAGCTTGTGCAACTCAAGTATTTATTAAGATATGACATTCTACATGTGAACTGCAGTTCTAGCTTTTGTTTTGAAGCCATCTTCATTCACATGCTTGACTTTTAGGTAGATAACAAAATTTATTAAGTGTGTTCCATAAAATAAATCCAGCTATAAATTTAATTCTTTTTTTGTTTATATTTAGAGGACATTTCTTTGTTGATGAATAGGTG
This sequence comes from Excoecaria agallocha, assembly GCA_037975025.1. Lineage (NCBI taxonomy): Eukaryota > Viridiplantae > Streptophyta > Magnoliopsida > Malpighiales > Euphorbiaceae > Excoecaria > Excoecaria agallocha. The sequence goes on along the minus strand of JBBPFJ010000021.1, from coordinate 2,037,648 downwards.
ATTCCAAGGAAAGCTTTTATATCAGTCCCCTACAAAAAAGTGCTCTCAATCAATGGCCTCCACTAGGTATTGTTTTCATACTTTGTCTAAAGGCCTATCATTAATAGATATAGCAACGGTTCTAAGAAGTTATTTCCTAAATTCTTAGAAGTTATTTCCTAAATGCTTAGAATTTATTAATTAGCACTACTTATGCCCTTTCTCATTACCTATCAATATGGTGCCTTAATTAGTTGAGTAAATATGTATATGCAGATGCCTACTAATAACTTCAAACAACATGAGTGCTGATCCTAACTATTAGTTGAAACGAGCCTATTTGTCATTCTAAAACTTAAGAAGCTTGGTTATAGTGCTTTTTGAAACACCCTAATCTAATGCCTTTATCATGTATCATGTTATACCTTTCAATCACATAATGGTAGGTTATTAACCCAAAGTTGTATACATTTATCATGTCAAATAAGCTATTTATATAGGTATCCTATGCATCAATTAGGTATTTCCCATAACTTCAGTCTCTTAATTATGTAAGCATAATGGCTTACTCTATAACATACTCATCATTTTCATGTTAGTTATAATTGTCTTAACTTAATATCTTATCATGCATATTATTTATCAATTGATCTAGCATATTTATGACTAAACATTTTAGCTACTATATGCATGCATGCTTTAGCATTCTTTTACTAAACTTATTACATCACTTACTTCATATTACATATATATATATATATATATATATATATTTGATAGCTCTTTTTATACATATTAAACATGCAAAAGAACTTGCACCAAAAATAACCAAAAAGAATTCTACATCAACTTCTATGACTAAGGTGTTGGCCTGTCCTGATGCAGAGATTGTTCCTGAGCTAAAGCATATACAGCAGTACCTACACAGATTAAATAACCTATGCTAAGCTATAAAGCTTAGTGGGGATGTTAATTTTGAAAGACAACCACTCACAGCGATTGTCGGAAACATATAACATACAAAAGTTGATAATAACAAGAATAACATATTTAAAATAAATAAATGACAGAATAGAATATCATCATTAATAATCAATTCTTATATTTATATTAACATGCTTGAAATTAAAGCATAACATAGGATCAGTATCGAAAGTATCTAACTATCACATATGCAAGGGAAATATAGTTAAACAAATTATTCATGTACCATGCTTTATTTATCTAAAAATTAACTATAACATAATAACATAACAATTTAGCCTGCTTAAGTTCTAAAGGTTGATAATGGGAATGAAGGATACCCAAGGCGGTGGATATCCAAAGATATCAAAACTATTAACCCAATCAGGGCCAACTGTACGGTGGATCGGTCAAGGGCCCAAACGAGGTCAAGTAACAACCCTAATGGGTTGTGCAAGATCCAACAGGATCAACTGTACTGTGGACCGAAAAAGGTCGACTGTGGCAGCTGCAATATCCCTATAGGCGCCTATCTATCCACAACTGAACTCTAATTGCAGGCAATAATTTGTTACATTATGTTTTCATATACCATTTTTACACTTGATTAAAAGTCAATTTGCATGCGTATAACTATGGTACAAATATATTACTACTACTATAAAACTATGTATGCAAAGTTCATGTATATTGATACACATAGTTTCTGATCGTGTTAACATTAGTCATCATATTTAGCTTGATCATAACATGTCAATCAATTAATATTCGATACCTGTATAAGTGCTCAACCTAAGTCATGCCTTGTTCTTAGAATTTTCTAATATAGCACAACTAGGTGTATGATCATGTAAAAAAAATCCAAAATCTCAAGTTTATACAAGTACATGTAACAATTTTGCCATTTAACAAGTCAATGTTTTGGCAATTGTGCATATATTATCTTATAAATACTTTAACATGTTATCCATAAGACTTTACATGTGACATGGTCATACTATTATATTAAATATTTCATGACATAAATACATGTCATAATATAGACTTGCTCACCATAAAAGTACATACAAACATTAATCTTACATATAACAATCATGCACAAATTTCATCACAAATATATGTTAGATATATTCATCACAAGTCCTTACCCATGTACACATGTGAATGTATATGTATACATATAATCTTTTATTAATAGCCATATTACATGCTCTATTGAATTCATTTTGTAATCACATAAACACATATTTAGGTCAATTAATTGAAAACCATAAGATAAAGTACATTAAAAATCTGCATGGGACAGCATTCTGGACTCAATTTGTGAGCCACAAATGAATTTGATAATGTCATTTTTATGCTAAATTATCTTCTACAATAAAATTTCCCTATGTGTCTAGTTTCTAGAGCATCAAAATTCACCTTAATATCTTACCTATATCTCAAGATATTTGAGAAATACTATAGGCTGTTCATAGAACCGAAATAGTGTTTGCTGTCACTTATAAAAATTCATAGTATAAAATTAAGAGGGATTTAGAGAAAAATTTCCTCATCAAAAACGTGATCCTAGGTATCTAGTTTACTCATAATTTTACAGCATAAGAGTTTTACTTCTCTACTAATACTTACGCCCAAAATACCAAAATCTGTACCTTAACTTCATGCTAATTATTTGACATAATTAGAAATAAAATTAGGCATTACTTCCTTCATATAAAATGTGTATTTATGATTATCTTTTGCATAGGAATTAATCTCATGTAATTCTGATCATTGTACATACATATATCTCAATTTTTCCCCAACCTGGTCCAGAATCCGAAATTAGAAGTTCTCCTAAATTCAATAAATCATAAAAAATATCTAGAGGCAGAATTGAAGGTAGGTTTCTTCTTAAATTTTGTAGGAAAATGTCTTATATAACTACATAAATTTTATTTGTTACAATTATAGGTCTCTATTACAACTTACACTAAATTTTCAGTCACTAGGTCAGAATATTCATCTCATCCCTTCATGCACAATTCTTACATTGTACTCTCTTTTAATTACTACAAATTCAATTTAATCACAACAAGTTCCAGCAACCATATTCATATGCAACAACCAAATTCACATGAATTAAGGTAGCCCTAATCCGATACCTTGGCCTAATTTCCTTTAGCCAATTAATCCTTTGCAAGACCTTTTCCTTTGTCTCTTCTACCTTCTCCTTCTTTAACTACAATATCAATCATTCTCTAATCCATCATTTCCAGTAGCCTTTCCCAACCGAAATCAAATTAGAGAATCAAGAAGAAGATGATGATGATGAAGATAACCAAAATTAAAACCATACCTCAATAATTTACATCAATATTTTCTTGAACAACCCACATGCATGAAATTTTCTTTAAGAATTCATAGGTAAATTGAGAGATGAAATAAAATTGTAAGAGATGAAGAGGAAATCTTTCCTTTGGTTTCGTTCCTTCTCTCAAACCACTCTCCCATTTTTATTTCTTTCCACTAAAACAAATATATATATAATAGTAGAAAATATCCCTTCTAGTCCTTCAACAATTTGCATGTCATACCTTTAGCTATTTCCTTTTTGTATGATATAAAGTGACCGCTCCACTAAATTTTTCTCTTAAATTGACTACAAAATTATTATTTTATTCACAATTACCCCTTAAAATGTCATAATTACAAATTTACCCCTAATCAATACTTTATACTCCAATTATACCCTCGATTAATACTAAATCACACTATTAAATTTTATTTTCATGCAATTAAAGTAATAAAAAAATAATTTATCCCTTGACCCATACTTATACGAAATTCTCATTTAATTTTAATCTTAATCAAATAAAAATCCTACTAAAATCATGAAAATTTCAATTAGGGTCATTTAAGGGCCATACACTTCTAATGAATTAAAATGAAGTGGCTTAACAAGAAAAATTTGTTCTAAAACAATGGATAAGGCTAGAGTGCTGTGAAATTTGTTTACTTTAACTGCTACCTCCTAATCATTAAAATCTATCTTTTTGTGCTTCGAAATCTTTTCCATCAACCAATATAGCTATTTGCAGAGGTTGTTCTGTTGAACTATATATAGGGAAGTCAAATGGATTATAAAAAAAGATCCTGATTAAATTAACTAAGCACCCATATGCATGTGAACCTATATTTCTAAAAATCAAAATCTTTGAATAATTAATAATTTGATTTTTTAGTTTTACAATCTCAATTCATACTAACAAGAGCAAACATAAATATATTAATTTTATATATATTAAAATTAATGATAAGTTGTTAATTTCTTTTTTATAAAAGGTAGATTATTTAGTTATCATATAAAAAACCATTTTTATTTTAAACCTACAATTGATCATAAGCTCTACATATATACTGTTCACAAAATAAATTTAAATTTTAGATTTAAAAAAAATCAGTGCATAAAGATTGGCTTTTTTATATATTATTTTATGAGGGATTTAAGTGGATCTCAGAATATGACATAAATTAAAATTTATCTATACATTGAGTACTTATTGTTTATTGGCTGATTAAATTAACATGATAAGAAATAGATTGGCAGCATCTTAAGAATAAATAGTAATGTTATATATATTATATGAAAGAAGACTAAGATTATGATTAATAATTCAATGCATTTTTTAAAAGCCTGCCATGACAAAAATCCAAAATTTCTATTATCATCTTCTTCTATTTAAAAATTTGTAGTAATCAGACCTAGTTCATGTAAAAGACTCTAGCCTATTCAGAAACCATGACTTCCCTATTGCTTAATCGGGATCTTTTTTATAATCCATTTTCCTAATCCTGGTTTGCATAGGTTGCTCAATATAAATTTATGATTGATTAAAAATGTGTTGTTTTTGTTTTTGTTCCATTGGCTAAAGCTACACTCTTATTAATTGTTAACTACAACAGTATTTGGTTTGGTTAGGATTTTACCTGTCCAGTTGCTTTATTCTTATGTTTGTCTTGACACAATAATTTTAAATGAAGTAATGATTTAGAGTCAACTTGGCCTGACTTTATATTTGTCTTGTGGTCATAGTTTATTTGACAGATCATGAATGTTTTAGTCTGTCCATAAATTTCAGATTTTAAGTTGTGGAACTCCAACTTAACTCCCACATCCGTTGTTCAGGATTGATGTTGCTTGACATTAGTTGAATTTTGTGCTTATTTCTTTGTTATTTTGCTTTCCTTCAGGAATTCAATGATGGTCTTTTTGATTATTTAATAGCAACTGATGAAAAGTTAGGGTTGTCATGATTATATTGCACTCAGATTGTACTTCTCCATTTCATTCATATTTTCCTTTTACTTGGCAAGGGATATTCTTCATATTATAATTTACTACATTATAGAACTTACATACACACATAAACATTTATTTCTTTTCTCTAGTTTCTCAATCATGTGCCTTCATTACATAGCTCAAAACTACACGGTTTCTTTGTTTCCTCATATTTCTTCTTTATATTAAGTGTGCTTAAATTTAAAATTACAATTAGCTTTTAATATTGGAGTTACTTGGATGGAACAAATCAGTTACTAGGTATAAATCTAAAGAATAGATCAACCTCGTGTATGTGCATGTGTAACTGGAATTCTATAGCAAAATAAGTTTTTACTAAACTTTTTGGTGCTGTTGCTTTTGCAATCAGTGCTTGGAGTTGTTGGGATATTTTGATCTTGTTACTTGTTTTGTATTACTTGAGACTTTTTTGTGGCTATATATTTGATTTTATCAATAATGAATCTTATGTTCACTATTGAAGCATTATTAACTGTTCTATATGCTATATCATAGGTCACCATCAAGTCTCAAATTAAGCCTACATGTGATGTTTTATATTTGATTATCATTCTAGTTTCAAATCTTAAACTAAAGATTGATGAACGTGGTGGTTGCATACTTAGAATAGGTTTAGTAATTTGAAGTTTTCACTATCTTTCAGGATGTTGAATTCTATGTTTCACATTCAGAAAGATCTTTCATATTTGGCATTGTGATTTTCACAATACTTGTACAAATAGAATTTTAGATAATTTTTTGTACAATAATACAAAACATTGCACACAATATATGCTTGTATTGATATTACTTACACTGTATATAATGATTTTGAATTATAATATATATCTTCAATTTGAATTTTAGGGTTTTTTGTATTAAATTTGAGATTTGCTAACATAAAATATATAATTTTTGCCAAAAATTATAAAAAAATTTAATAGAAAAATAATTTACAGACAAATTACCGACGAAAAAATCCGTTGCTGATATTTCAATAAATTTCAAATTAGTAGTAAATATTTTTTTTGATAAAATTATCGAGGAAACAAATCTGCCGCTGTTTATGCTAAAATAAATTAAAATTTTATTCATTAAATTTACCGATGGTTTACCGACGCAATATTTAGTCGGTAGCCGGTCAACGAGATGAAACATCCGATGGATTTTAAATAAAATTACCGATGAAATGTTTTTTATAATATTTAGTCGGTAATGTTTACTGACGAAATTTTTTGCCGGTAAATTGCTACCTATAACCATTTTACGAATGGATGCATTCAATCGGTAAAACATTAAAAACCGTCGGTAAGGACATTTTCCGTCGGTAAAAAGCCAAATTTCGTTGGTAAAATCAATTTTTTTGTAGTGACCCCAATGGATTTTTTTTCTTTTTTTTTTGATATGGCTTCTTGAGAAGCCATATTGTTGCTATCAAAGCCTCCTCCTCGATTTAGAGCCATGAGTACTTACCCTATGAGATATGTCATACTCAAGCATTAGCAACGTGAGTTTCTATCTATCCAAGATAGAGTTGGTTGGCTAGCCTATTTGACAGATGATGATATCATTTTGAGGTGTACTTAGCTGACTATTACTTTTGTGGTTTGAGATGGAGCATCTGGATGTGTCCCTCTATGTAGGCTACGTCGAGCTACCATTTATGTCACGGCCCGTTGTGCTCGTCAGGTCAGGGATCAATAAGACATTGTTAGGTATCCATTAGGCTTCCTAGGAGCATCCTTATTTTTCCTTTTGTGTAGAGTACTATTGGCGGATTTGGACCTAGCTCCTTGTGAGGACTACTATTCCTGAGGTCAACACCTATGACTTCACCTCATACAAGTAATGGATCACTAGTCTAATAGTTTACAATAGACTACCATATCTTAAGCACCTGGAAAGAGAGAGAGATGTGATACAGATAGATTAGATTAGATACTATCACAAATTATGTTTTTGTTTTTTTTTGTGAACTTTTTTAAATTTGAACATGTGAAAAGAATAAACTACTTTTAGGTATACTAATGATGTTATGAATACATGCATGACATTTCTTTCTGATTTCAATAGACATGATCAATATTTGATATTACCCTAATGACACATATTATTTAATCTCGAAGTGAAAATTTAAAAGCATTATAATTCTTGTCATCAATCAGCCATCTCGGGTTTTCTTGATTGATTATTTTCTCTCAACCTCTAATTTTTGCCTAGGGTGCCTTTTTTCGATTTTTACCCTGATGAAGTGCCTAATTTTAGTAAGGCTGCCGTTTTTCAATTTTTAACCTATGAGCTTTTATTCTTTTTTTTTTGTTTTTTAGTCTTAGCTATGGAACCTTTTTAATTTTTCTATGTTTATCGATTCTCTAAATTCATTGCCATTACTATCAGATAGAATGGCAGCACCCTTGGATAATAACTTTTCAAACACAAAAGGTCCTTCCTAAGTGGGCCTAAACTTGCCTTGGATATCTGGAATTCCTGTCTAATCTATTTGAACACCATATCTCCTTCCTTCAAAGGATGCTTCTTAACCTTCTTTCTAAATGAGAGAGCTAGTCTTTTATGATAAATCTAATTGTGATAGTTTGCTTGCATCCTATCCCTATGTAGTAGGTTAAGCTATGATAAACTCTATCTAGCCATTTTGCTTTTAGTATCTCGACTTCTAAAACTACCCTCAAGGATTGATGATTAATTTATACTGGCATTACTGCTTCTATCCCATAAACCAAAATAAAATGGAGTAGCCCCTATTGAAGTTTTGGCTATAGTCCTATAACCCCATAATGTGAAGGCTAACTTATCGGCCTAGTTTTTAGAAGTCTGAACCATATTAGCCAGAATTCTTTTGACATTCTTATTAGCTGTCTCGACTAATCCATTTGCCTGAGGTCTATAGGGAGAAGACTTGTGGTGTTGGACTCCATACTTAATGAGCATTTTTCTAGTATCACCAAAGAATTGTAACCCATCATCTAACATTATATGATATGACAAACCATATTTGTAAATTAAATTCCTTTTGATGAACTTAGTCGTGTCCCTTGCATCTACCTTTTTGAAGGATTCTGCTTTTACCCACTTGGTAAAGTAGTCAATGGCCACTATGATGAACCTATGCCCATTCGATGTAGGTAGATGGATCATACCCATGATGTCTATGTCCAATATAGTGAATGGCCATGGTGACATATGATTGCATAACTCATAAATAGGTAAATGCCTCAAGTCTACATACCGTGTGCATAATTGACATTCTCTAACATACTTAGAATAGTCAGTGTCCATTAGGAGTCAAAAGAATCCTTGATGCATGGTTTTATTTGCTAAGGCTAATCCGTTCATGTATGCCTCACACATTCTTGCATGCACTTCTTTCATGAACCTTATTGCCTCCTTTTCATCCAAACACCTTAATTAGATTCCATCAGACTGTCTCTTGTAAACCACTAATCTTACAATAATGAATTGGGTTGACAATTTATGAATCATCCTCTAGTCTTTTTCAATAGCTTCTTTAGGAAATACTAACCTTTCCAAATAGTTTTGAATGTATTAATACCAAGGTTTTCCATAATCTACCTCTAGATCCATAATTTGATCATCCTTAAAGCATGGTTTATCAAAACTTGAAATCAACACAAGCTTCATACTCACTCCTTTTGGATTATCCCACATTGATAACAGGGTGGCCAAAGCATCCACTAGTTGATTTTCTTCTTTAGGCACATACCCGAAGGTGCAAAACTCAAATTGGTTGCTTAAAGCTTTCAAGCACTTAAGAGAGGGCAGCAATCATTCTTCCTTAACCGACCATTCACCCCTCACTTGGTAAGCTAGTAAAGATGAGTCTCCAAACACTTCTACGAACTTTTCCCCTACAGCTAACAAGGCGTTCAACCTAAAGACACAAGCTTCATATTTGGCTTTGTTATCCGTGGCCTTATAACTTAGTTTCCTGGCTAATGGCATTTTCTCTCATTCTATGGTGACTAAGATTACTCCTACTTTTGCTTCTTTATTGTTCATAGCCCTATCGAAATACATCTACCAACCCTAGATTGTTATAGCTACCATATTCTCATTAGGGAATTCATATGCCATTTCCTCACCTTCTAGCGGTTGATCAACCAGCAATTCTGCTACTTTTCTCCCTTTAATGGTCTTCCTAGTAATGTATTCTATATAAAACTCTTGTAAGAGAATGAACCATCTTCCCATTTTCCCTAAGAGTTAAGGCACTTCTTATAGGTACCTAAGATGGTTTTGCCTAGCCATAACTTATATCCTATAAGAATGGAAATAATGTCTTGGTTTCTTTGGCACTCATCTGATCGCTAGATAAATATTTTCAACTTCTATATACTTTGCTTCATAAGGGAAAAACTTCTTACTGAGGTAGTACACTACATGCTTAATCCCAAAATCATCCTCTTAAGCCATCATTGACCCTACTGAAGTATCTTCTATGGCCAAACACAAGATCAGAGGCTTACCTACCTGAGGCGGTCTCAATACTGGTGAAAGCATTAGATATTCCCTGATGGTATCAAATGCCTTTTGACAATCCTCATTCCAAACCACTAGCCGATCCTCCTTAAGTAGTTTAAATATTGGCTTGTAAATTGAAATCAATTTGGTGATGAACCTACTTACGTATTGAATTCTCCTTAAGAACCCTCTTACCTCCTTTTCCTTCTAGGTTACTAGCATCTCCCTTATGGCCCTCACTTTGTCGGGATCTACCTCTATATCTTTCTGGCTCACTATATGCCCTAAAAGCTTACCTGAAGTGACTCTAAAGATGCACTTCTGAGGATTAAGGTGAAAATTATACTTGTTGATCCTCTGGAAGAACTTTTCCAATGCCTAAAAATGACCTTCTCGGGTAACTAACTTGATTATCATGTCATGCACATATCTCTCCACTTCCTTATGAATCAATTCATCCAGTATCCTAGTTCCCATCCTCTAATAGGTAATACCTACATTTTTAAGTCCAAAAGGCATTATCCAATAGGCATATATACCCTATTCAGTTATAAAACTATTTTAATTCGATCTACTATCTTGTTTAAAATCTGGTTATACCCTATATATTCATCCACAAAACTGTACATGGCATAGGTAGTTGCACTATCAACTCGGACATCTATGTAAGGCAGATGGATATCATCCTTAGGATAAGCTTTATTTGAATCCCTATAATCCACATAGAACCTAACTCTTTCGTCCTTCTTTTCCACAGGAATTATGTTTTCCAGCCATATGGGGTATTAAACTTTCACTAAGAACTTGGCCTCTATCTGCTTCTTGACCTCCTCTTTGACCTTTTTAGCCCATTCCAATCTATGCCTCCTACGTTTCTGGTTTCTGGTTTATACCCTAGGTATTTTGCCATGGCATGTTTAGCAATTTCCTAATCTATTCCCGACATGTCTTCATAGGTCCAATAAAAGACTTTCATATTCTTTCAGTATTCTCTCAAATTTTTCTCTCTTCAAAAGTTGTACCTGATGCCAATAAAATTTCTTTTGAATTTTCTTTCGTTCCATGATTAAATGGATATGTGTTTGTTGAGTTAATATCAAATAAGAAAGGCTCATGATCATGATTATGCATATTGAAATCAGAAGAAATATTACACAAGCAAAATTGTTCATCTTATTTATATAATCAAAAGAGTAATCATTATTCTTATAAAAAAGTTTAAGAACATAAAAAATATCAATGAAAGTATCTTCTTCAGTCTTGGCAGCATTAAATATCTCTCTAGCCTCTGCCTCGGGTGGATCCTCAACCTCTACCTTCCTTTTGCCTTTCAGCTGAGTAGCAAGTAGCTTCTCTATCATGACCTCCTTAAACACTTTCTTGTCCCAAGCTGAATGGTGCAAAAGAATCTCTTCATCCTAGAAACCCTCACCTAGCTTAATAAATCCTTACTCCCAGTCAAAAATATCGTTAAATAGCTCAAATCCTAGCACTAGTCCACCCTCTATCAACTGAGGTTCACTCTCTCCACAGTAAAGCCAAATACCTAAAGCTGGGACTAGTAAAGCCTAACCCCTTTTTATCCTCCTGACCTTTAGTAGTTATAGCAATCTGAGGCTCTTGAGAGCCCTTGCCCAACCTAGCACCTGGTAGGAAAGTTCATTTTCTTAAGCATGTTGATCACTTGGGGGCTATCAACGAAATTGCCCTCATGTTCTTTATCACTAATAACTGACACATGAAACCCACTAAAAGATTATTTGTCTATCTCAAGCACAAACACGTGGTTCTCTCTTATGGCCTTAATAATTACCACCTAACCATTATGGGGGATCTTGATCATCTGATGTAACGTAGAAGGTACCCCACCTAACTTGTGAAACCATAGTCTTCCAACAGCATAGAGAAGTTGGCTGGAATAGACAATACAACAAATTTGGCTTCTGTCTCGATAGGCTCCGTCTTCCTTAAAGCCTTAAATATCCTAATAGCTTGCCTTTTAGAATTGTTGTAAGCAAAAATGGTCAACTCAAACTTACTTAGCATGTTCTCATTCAACCCTAAAAGCCGAAAATGCCACTAAAGGACAAACACTAATAGAAGAAACATCATCAACCATCAAATAGGCCATGTGTTTGCCATTCACTTGGAGCTTAATGTATAAAGAGTGATTGTGGTTTCTTCCTACAATAGGCAAGTCAACATTAGAGTACATATTATTTTCTCCTATCCCTCCCTTAACCAAATCCAATAGTTCAGAAGGTGAAATGCTAGTGGCAACACACTACAAGAAATTACACTTTTTATGACATAGAAAATTGTCATAAAAAGTTTCATTTTCGTCACTAAAAGAATAAGGTGATGAATTTTCATTGTCTTAGAGATCATCACGGTATCTGCATAACAAAAAGTTATATGAAGATTTATTTATTTATTTGTCATTGTAAGTATTATTTTTTGTGATGAAAATAATTATCGTCACATTAATTTCTTACTTTTAATGACAAAAATAATGTCATAAATAAAATTTTATTTTATCACATAATATTGTTTAACATCAAAAAAATTGATATTTTTATGACAAATTTAAAACTCATCACTAAAGTAATTTTAGTGACAAAAATTTGCTTGTAACCAGAGCCATTAAATATTGACTACGTAATTGTTATCACAAATAAAGGCAATTTTCGTCATATAATAATTTATATTGTCATTAAATCTAGTACTTTAAATGACGATAAATGATTTCATCATTAATCCAATATATATTAATGATGAATATAAATTGTCATAATATTGACAAATTATGTATTGTGACATAAATATAAATATAAATAATTGTCATAAAAAGATGATTTTAGTGATAACTTTTTTATTATCATTTAATACTACTTTTTAATGACAATATCAATGTCGTATTTGTGTAAATTATATCATCATTTATGAACTGAAAAGTCAACAAAATGTGACAAATATAATTGTCATATGCATTACATTAAAAATGAATATTTTAAATTATATGTTATACAATCCAATATCTTTTACAACATTTAGTAAGTCAAATTATTCATTAAATAATATAAAATATTTGTTCAAACTAAATGTTAATTAAATAAGAGGTTACTACTTAATGCAAAAATTAAAATATCCTATCCAAAAGTGAAAAACTTTATTAAAACTTCAAAATGTGCATCTTGTTCCTATAACAAAAAATAATCATATATTAGATAAAAAAAACTAATTTCGTGACAACAAATAAAATATATATCAAATACTAGAAAAGTTATATTAAACTAAAAAATTCATGAATAAAACAAAAAAAAAACTTAACTTAAATCAAATTAATAAAAAAATATAAATAATAATGCTAAAATACTAAGAAGGCTCTTTAAGTAAAAGAAATAAATCTTATATACAACTGGTGTAATAAAAAAGAAAAAAAATTCTCATCAAAATTAAACGAAAAAACACATGATTATCTTATACATAAAAACAAGATATATAAGTTCGTAAGCAATAATACTACCCTACACTGAGAAGACTTAGTTTATTTTATATATTATAGTTAAACCAAGCTTTGCCAATATAAGTAATTCCATGAACATTAAGACAAGTGTAGGGAATCGTGTGCATAAAAAATTAACCCTACCCTAAATTAAGAAGACTTAGTTTATTTTAATACATAAACCAAAAAATGTAGCATAATCTTTAACAAACAAAGCACTAAGCATAAAAAGAAGAAGAAAACACCTAAACTTTTATCACTAAATAATATTTACATACATCCAGCTAAGCTTCTATCAAAACAAAATAGTATTTAACAAAATATTAAAAGAAAATGAAAATTGCAGGGCATATGAGCCACTAATTATTATAATAATGGAGCCTTTTAAGGCTCTCTCGTGGGTTAACATGAACCATCTGTAAATAATTAAAGAGAAAAAATTGTTTCATGCCTATATAATTGCTTAACCACCAAAAGTTTTGAATTATTGTGTCTCTACTATGTCTCCCTCAACTAAAATACAACAATATTCAATGAAACAAAGGGCATGTAGCAACTATGCATGTTCAACAGAGAGGACAAGGGTATATGAAGGCATAAAGAACAAGTTGGAAGGCTTGTTGGTAATGTGTTAAGCTACATTGCATACAAAGCATAAAGAACAAGTTGCATTTCTTTTTTTAGAAGGAAAGGGTATATAGTTGAATTATAAATAACAAATCTTACATCTCCAAATTTATTTATGAATTTTAGAAGTCAAGATATTCACCTATTGAAGGCAGTACATGGCTGAATTGTAATCTTAAAACTTGAAAGCGTAACATAATGAAATGAAACATATTAGTAACTTGATAAACCAGCAAGGAAATAAAAAAGAATTAAAATTTCAAACAAAAACTTATATGTTCAAGTATAAAAAAAACTCACATCTAAATACAATTTCAGTAAGTTAATTGAATAAAAGAGCAAAGATTATAGGACAACAAAATATTAAAATATAAAGCCAAATGACGTAGTTGCATGATCAGCTCTACCTCTCCACCTCCTCAAATTACAAAATCTACACTATAAAATGAAATCTAACCAACAAAAAATAAATAAATAAACTCAAAATCAAGTTAATCATCTTTAACCTTTGTTCTAAAACAAAAGCAACAAATTAGTTCTGCACTCTATAGCACAATAGCCACCAACATTAATTAGTACAATAATCTAAAATAGCTCTAAGTTTGTGCATCAAATACATAGAGCAGCTATAACACTTATAGATACAGCTATCACATTTAGTCTATCAGCATTATTTTAAGTGGATATAAGTATCACATTTTAGTATTATATAAAGGCTTCAATTGAACAATTTTTCATTAGCAGGTTTGGAAGTGTTATATATCTTTTAACAGGTTTGGAAGTGAAATTACCAAGTATTCTTAAACATAGTTAGGGAGAAAACATACAAGTATCTCCTCATCAAGATAGGAAACCATAAAGAGTCTTCGAAAAAAACCATTTGCAGGAATTAAAAATTAAGACAAAATCTCAGCATGAATCATAACATTAAAACAAAATTGAACATATGCAGAAAAGCATCATTAGATATCTAAATTACTCCATTAGTAAGGCATTTGAGGATAGTAAAAGGCATAACCGATAAAACAAAAATGAGTAGAACATCAAAACTGAAGCCAAACCACTCTAATTAGATACCATTTATACAAAAGTAAGATGTAGTGTAGCACTTAAACTATAATCTCAATAGTTAAGCCAATCACATGCATATCACCTTCTAGGATATAATTATTTTACTATGAGTTGAATTTCCTTGGAATTTATATTCTATATTACTTCATGTAGGATATCTGAATTTACTTATAAATGTTTAGGTCTTTATTGAGAATGCATGTAGGGCCTAGGGTTTTATAATCTAAAAATTTAATAATAATTAGTACCTATTTCTCATCTCATTCTCTCCCTATTTTCTTCTAAAAATCTACTGCTAAATCTAATTTCTAGACCAAACCCATCTCTTTATCAAAGCTAATTTTTACATATCTATAATGACTAACGACATAAACCAAAACTTTACAAACACCTATGGTATATTCTTCAAAATCCATTGTGTTTCAATCTAATAGATCAGAAAAATATAGATGGGAATAAATCTATTCATGTGGTAGCTTCAAGGGTAATTAAGATAACTTTATCAAACTGAGGGATCATCATCTACTTCAATCATTTTTCACAATAAAGTTCTATTTCTCATTTAATTTGGCTTCATATTTAATAGCCATATCTATATATCTAAGCACAAGACCAAAAAGACTTTCTTTTTAAGCTTCTACATTCCGTGGGCAAAAGTAAATAAAAAGACCATTGAAGATAAGAAAACAATTAGAAAAGAGGAAACCTGTATAAGCTAATCTTTTTTTTCCATTTATTTTTTATAGGCTAATCTTTCCACCCTTTTTTACTCAATCGTTAAGAGGCAAGGCCTTTAGATGAAAGGCTTGAAGTAACCGGTATCAATGGTATTTTAGGTGCCTCCTCGTCATCCCAATTGTCACACCAACTGTCATCCCAACCTTTATTAATCTGTTCAGATTCTGTTTTTTCTGCTTCAACACCATGGTCGGATCGAGAGGTTCGATCTTCTTTAGTTTAGGGCTTGGCGAAGAGGGTCGACGAGGTGGGTAGAAAAGAAGAGTAAAAATAGATTTGTTAAAGTAATATGATGAAAGGTGGGCAAGAGAGCCAACTTATACAAAATTAAGCAATGAAAAAAATATAAATAAAAACACATAATTTTCATGAAAAAAATGATGAGTGAATTGATTTTTAAAGGGAATTTTTTAAAATAATGTGTTTTAAACAAAAATTCAAATTTTAGGGTCTGTTAGAAAGTATTTGTGGGATTAGTGTAATTGACAAAGACGTAACCAACTGTTGCGTTATTGTCAGAGTGCGAGCCCACATGCACTTTGACAATAACGTAACAGTTGGTTGCATCTTTTCAATTGCACCAATCCCACAAATACTTTCTAACAGACCCTAAAATTCAAAATTTTTTTTAAAAAAATATTATTTAAAAAAAATTTCCATTTTTAAGCTCCACTGTATATACATTCATTATCAGTTGTAAAAATACATTATAAATTTTATACATTTTCAAATAGGCCAATAATTACAGAAAATCAATTTTTCAATTTAAAAATGAAAAACAAAAATGTAAGCCCATAATAAACCTATGATCATAAAAAAATAGTACTTATTCTTGATTACTAGCATGTTCATGTAGAAAGAAAAATTACAATTGTTAATAATATAATTTTTGCCTAAACTAGTAGCCAACATGTCAGGTGTTTATGATAGTCAAAATATTTATTTTAAAATAGTTTTTTATTATTAAATAATTAATTTTTATAATAATTTTATTTAGATTAAAAATTCTTATTTTAATAAATAATTTATTTTAGAAAATTTTAATTTATTTAAATTATTATTAAATTATTAGTTAATTAAATTTCATATATGTTTTAGTTACTTTTGCCATAAAGAAGATGATAAAATATTTTTGGTCATTAAAAAATTCATTATGGATGAAATTATATTGTGTCATATAAAATAGTTTATTTATTACGTAATTTAGTTGTCATAAATTTTTATTACAATCAATTGTAACAAAATATTATTGTCATCGCAAACTAATTGTATTGGCGACATACTTATATCTCGTGGCAATATATTAATTTTTTTGTGACATATTTGTTTGTCATAAATAAAATTATTTTTATGGCATAATTTATTTGTTGTGTATTAATATTGTAACCAATCGTGACTTAATATTGTTATCATCATAAATTAATAATGAAGACGAAATTGTACGTAATTACAATATATTCCTTGTTTGTGACATATTTATTTGTCATAAATAAATTTATTGTGACGAAATAATTTTATTATCACCAATTTATTAAATTGTAACAAAAATAATTTATGTCACAAAAAATAAAGATTTCATGATAAATTTATATTATCATTAAATTTTTTTCCCTCTGAAAGAAAAAGATTAGAAATTTATCCTTCATATCAAAGGTGATGAAATTGTATTTTGTCAAAATATATTCATTTTTGTTACATATTTTTTTGTCATAAATAAAATTAGTGTGACAAAATAATTCTATCATCATTAATTCATTAAATTGAGTAAATTTTTTTCCCTTCAAAAGAAAAAGATTGAAAAATTTTCGATCATATCAAAGGTGACGAAATTGTACCTCATTACCATATATTCATTTTTTGTGACAAATTTATTTGTCATGAATAAAATTATTTTTGAAACTAAAATTTTTGCAAAAAAAATAAAATTTTTTTATCTCAATATGTTATTTGTGACAAAATAATTTTATTGTTATTAATTTATTTAATTATGAAAAAAATAATTCGTCATAAAAAATAAATATTTTGCGATGAATTTATGTGTGGCAATAAGTTATTATTTTGTCATTAATTTTTTTTCCCTCTAAAAAAAGGTGGGAAATTTTCCCTCCTAAAAAAACCATGACAAAAAATATTTTTCATCATAAAATTAATCCATTAGTGACGAAAGCTAAAACATAAACTAACGCAAGACAATTTTTTCACAGTAATAAATAGTATGGTGACATTTTAAGAAATTTGTTACTATAAGTAATAAATAATGACAAAATTTTATGTGTCACTAAAACATTTATGACAAAAAGTAAAATTTCTTATAGTGACAGTAGATTCATTCAAGGCTCCCACTAATTTCTGCCGATGTGAGGGAGACTATCTCAGCAAATCCCAAATAGAAATCTACGCTTGTGTCTGTTTTCAATTGCTTAATTATCTGGTCACTATTAACTTCCTTTTTTTGCAGGCACTACAATAGGATCTTGTTGCTTTTTAATCTTTGGGGCCACTCTTCCACTCCTAGTGACTATCTTTACTTTCTTCTCTTTTTTTATCTCCTTCTTACTTTCACTAGTTGAACTTCAGATGCCAATGGGCACCAAAACCCCTTTATCCTCGCTCTTTATGGGGGTATCCCAACAATTAATCATCAAAACTTGTCAATTTTCTTCACTTAGCTTTGTTACTTTAAGGGTGGAGTGAGTAATGGCCACGTACTCATTTCCATATAGGTCTCTGATGACATACCATTCAAGCATGCTAAACTCGATCATAAACACTGGAGGTGGCAAAGCATTGTAACCTCTTTTTTTCTTCTTGCCTCTCTTCTCAGGATCCAAAATCTATTTGTTGTCTATCAGATCCTTAATTCTATTTTTTATTGTGCGATAATAATCAGTCAAGTTGTGAGGCCCTAATTATGACCATAGTTAAAATGCAGATTAAATGAAGTTATATTGATTAAGATCAAATTAATTATGTGAAATTTGTATTTAAGTTGTAGGGCATGTGATAATTTAATTTTATTACATGAATTAAGAGTAAATTATTTAGCATAAAGATAATTAAGGGTGCAATTGAAGTATAGAATAATAAATGTGGGGTCATTTTGTAAAGGTGGCACATGTGGGGTAAATTTTAAAATTGTAGAAACAAGTTGGGTTAAGGTTATAAGGAATTAAAAGAAAGCTATAGTTTATTTAAATCAAAAAGATGGAGGACCAAAAGGGAACTTTTCCTTCCCTTTTAAAAGGCTAAATCTTTGCATGAGGAGAGAGAAATATATGCATTGGGTGTTCTTTACGTTGGGATGGCATCTTCTCCCTCTTCATCTCTCATCTCTCATTTCTCTCCTAAGAAAAATTCATCTCCTCATCTCAAAAATTTCCAAGGAAAATCTTTTGCATGAGAGTGAATTTAGAGGTTTTTAAATTTAGTTTGTAAAGGTAAAGGATTTGAATTGCATGAGAGTTGATTTTGAGGTTTTTAAAGGGAGTTTATAAAGGTAAAAGATTCAATTTTCATTTTATTTCTTCTTCTTTCTTAAAGACAAAATGAATGTTAATGAAAAAAAGGGGAAATTTGGTTTTAATGCATGGGTGCATGAATATTTGTAGAAAAATAAAAAGTAAGAAAGAAGGATATAGGAAAGGAAATTGTAAAAGATTGAAGCTTCAAAGAGGATTTTGGCCAAGGTGTGGGAAATTATGTGTTTTACTTGCATGCATATGATAAATGATGAGAGACATGGAATAGTGTATGAGATCAAGAACAAAAGAACCAAATTAATCTTTGATGGCTTTAAATAAGAACAATTATGTAAATAGTTGAATTACTTGCTGTATTTTTCGTATAACTTGGGCTAAAAAAACTCTAATTGAGTTCATTCAAATTGGAAATTTTATATAAGACTTGTATCTACATTTTTTTTGAATAAATATATGATTGGTTTTGCCTCTTTGTAGCCTTAATCTTTGATTGAAGTTAAAAGTGAATTGCAATCAATTTTAGTAGACAATTTGTAGTATTTTGAGTATAATTGTTTGTATAGTGGTCAAAATTATATGTGGTCACTTTTTGGTTAAACTAGACTTATATTTCTACAATTTATATGAAGAAAGCATGAATTGATTCTATTTCTAATAATGTCAAAAGTTAACTTGAATTTGGAACAGTTGATAGCACTATTTCCAAACAAAGTTCTTAGTATTTTTGCAATATCTTGAGATTTAGATATAAGAATTAGATAAGTCCTATTGGGTTATAAAATATACTCCTATATTTACCTTTTATATGTGGAAAGCAAAGCCTAAATATGCCTCTAAACATGCCTAAACTTAATTTGAATACTGGAATCCTATTCTGCCTACCATAATTAATAGTCATTAATAATTTCTATATATCTTGAGTTATAAAAATGATATTGCAATGATTCTTAATGTTTCAAAAACTAGAAAAATAGGAGGAAATTTTGTAAAATACCATTTTTGCTCAAAAATCGCTTACAAGATGAACTTGGAAAACTATCGCTACCCTATCACGAATCGTGATAGTGTGCTCTTTGTAATGACTCAGCCATTTGTCGTGAGTCATGACTCCTTCTTGTTCGAGTCATCCCATCTATCCGAGTTGTCCCCCTTAAGCCTATAAATTCATACTAAAGCATTTTTAGACCTTTTTAAACACTTGTTATGCATTAGAAGCATAAGATAAAGGTTTTAAGTAATGATAACATGTGATTTCGAAGTCCCAATTCGGTATAAAGTTTATCTAAACCTGTTTAAATAATTATAGAGCATATCTTGCTATAGAAATAACTCATAATGAGGGACACATACATTAAATATTTGATAATATAATTGGCATGATCAAAAGTTGAAATAAGTACATAGAAATTATAAGCTAAGGTAAAATA
This sequence comes from Excoecaria agallocha, assembly GCA_037975025.1. Lineage (NCBI taxonomy): Eukaryota > Viridiplantae > Streptophyta > Magnoliopsida > Malpighiales > Euphorbiaceae > Excoecaria > Excoecaria agallocha. The sequence continues at coordinate 2,017,035 of JBBPFJ010000021.1, read as the reverse complement.
TTATTTACCATATATACATGATAACATGAATATGATATGATGTGATGATTATATGTCATGCCTATATGTTGTTACGCCATATGTATAGTCACAAGGATAATGTGAGCAAAATGTATAAGTTATTTTATGAATTGTGCATATCTATTTATGCACTAGAGAAGATGTAATTTTTACATGATTATGTATATGTGCAAATAGTATAATATAAGTACAATCTTGATGTGCTAAATGAACATGAACATAGTATTGCCTATAAATAGAGTTCAAATGTGGATAGATAGGCACCTATAGGGATAATTACAACTGCCACTATTTGGCCCAATTGGGTTTAGAGTATAGTTGATCCCATATGGATCATGAACAGCCCCATTTGGGTTGTTAGTCGACCCCATTTGGATCCGCTTAACCTGTTTAAAGTACAGTTTGGCCCCATTTGGGTCTACCGATTTGATATCTTCGAATATCCACCTTTTTGATACCTAAGCATATCTACATTTCCATTATCCATTGTTAGAACTAAGGCAAGATAAATAATATTTATTGTACTTATCACAGTTCTCAAATCAAAGCATGTTTTGCTTATTTATTATTATTAGACCATATGATTGTTTTGATTATAAGAATTATGTCTCAAATGTAAATGTTCATAAGAGTAATTGTCAACTATATGAATTATGTATATTAGAATATTTGTTTTCCTCGTTGCTTTAATGCTTATATACTTGAGATATTGTTAAAGCTACAAACTTATTATTATTTATATGTTATGTTACATGTGATACATATTGATTGTGTATGCTAATAACTGTTATGAGTGGTCATCCATCATGAGTTATTTCCCCACTAAGCTTTATAGCTTAGCATGGGTTATTTTATTCATATAGGTTCAGTAGGCAAGACTCTTATTTAGGGATATTCTCTGCATCAGGAAGGGCCAACTCAAGACTGATAGGAATTGATGTAGGGAAATTTTGTATTAATACTTTGAAATGTTTTGTATTATGGCTAATCAGCATATGAGGATGTATTTAATATATGTAAAATGAATTGTAACCAACTCACAATATTACAAAGCAAGAACATGTGTGCGCGTAGTATTTAAAGTAACATATGCATAACATGGCATGCATAATGCTAAACATGAGATTAAGTATGCGAACAGTCAAAGTAGCACCCATATGTTTATATAATATAGCATGATATGAATAGTAGTAACTTTATGATTATATGATTGATAATATACATGCATGATAGAAATGAAAGGCATGATTAATTAATTAAACAAATGTGATTAATGAGGTATTAGTATAAGGGTGTTACAATTATGGTATCAGAGCATAAGTTTAGCTTTTTTGGGTAATAAGAATCGAGGATTCTATAGTATGGTGTAGTGTCTTGTTGGCCAAATGCAGAAGTCCCTGTTTTCTTATAGATAGTAGATAAAGAACTTTAGAGATGATATTGAGGAATCAACTGAAATTAATAGGCCGGCTAGAACAAATTCTTCCAATCTTAGATCTTCATGATCCAATCAAAATGAGATCCCTGCAGCCATTCCTACAGAAGCATTGTTAAAAATATCTCAAGACATGGCCCAAATTCTTTCAAGGATGACAACACCCAAAGCTCCAATATCTGAAATTAGGAAGCACAATATAGAGGAGTTTTTAGGCACTAATCTAGAACAGATAAAGGAAGCTGAATTTTTATTGGAAAAGCTAATGAAAATTTTTTATGAAATTCATTGTTCAACAAGTCATAAGGTATCTTGTGTTGTGTCCTTACTTCAGGGAGCAACCTATGACTTGTGAAAATTGGTTCTAAAGAAACCTCAATTACCATATCCCCTCACATGGGAATTTTTCAAAGCAAAATTCAGGAAAAAGTATGTTACTGAAGCATACAAGAAAGAAAAGCTAAAAAAATTTCTAAACTTGAGACAGAGAGTTATGTTTGTGGCTGAGTATGAGAAAGAATTTAGTCACCTATGCAAATGTGTTCCTGATGAGATGTTAACTGATGCTTTTATATGTAGACAATTTGAAGATGGATTAAATGATCAAATCAGAGAGAAGTTAATTGGACCTACATCTATGCATATGGTTAATTTCACTTAGCTTGTTACAACAACTTTGCGAGTCAAACAGAATGAGATAGCTAAAAGAGAGAGAGAGAGCAAAGAAGAAATGGGTCCAAACGTGGATCTTCCATTGGAAAAAGAGTTAGAGGAGCTCAAGGAAATTAGCCAGCTGAGTCTGGCTATAGTTTTGCAAAAAGGGATAGAAGGCAAGAATTTTTTCCAACATCTAAACAAGGTAAAGAAACTTTAAGGAAGCAAAATAGGGGGCAACTACCAGTATATCCCCATTGTACTAGGCAACATTGGGGCAATTGCAAGAAATTGGCTAGAGCATGCTTCAGATGCGGTTGTACTGATCATTTTATGGTCAACTATTCCTTGAAGTAGGAGCAGGGTTTTGGACAGCATGGTAGTAAAGGAGCTTTTAATACACCCTCTTCTAGTAGAGGTAGAGGTAGAGAATGTGGAGGATCGAATCATTAGGGATCCCAGTCCAGAAATGTGTCTGAATTAGTTTATAGACCTATAGCTCCAGTTTTCCCTAGTTGGGCTTATGCAATAAAGGCTCGAGAGGATCAAAATCCTCCAGAAGTTATAGCTGGTATTTTCTCTCTCTTTAATTCTGATATGCAGGCACTGATTGATCCTAGTTCCACTTATTCTTGTGTTTGCATCGGGGATATAGGTAGAAATATGTCTACTGTACATGAACTAGATTATGATATTTGTGTAACCAACCCTTTGGGTTACAGTGTTGTTGTTAATAGAGTTTATAAATAGTGTCTTATTGTAATTTAAGGGAAAGAATTCCTTACTGATCTTATTGAATTACCCTTTTGGAGTTTGATATTATACTAGGTATGGATTGATTGTCTAGACATCATGCAGTGGTTAATTGTTAAGTTAAAACTGTAACTCTTATTGATGCTGATGGTAAAGAAATTTTAGTTCAGGGCATTCAAACTAAACCGTTAGCTAATGTAATAACAGCTATACAAGCTAAGCGATTTCTTAGAAAAGGGTGTGAAGATTTCTTAGCCTCAGTACTTGATTCAATAAGAGAGAATGTAAACCTTTAAGAGATTCTCGTGGTGAAAGAATTTCCTGATGTATTCCCTAAAGACTTACCTAGCCTTTTCCCTGAGAGGGATGTTGAGCTTACTATAGAAATTCTATCAGGTACAGCTCTTATTTTTAAGGCACCATACAAGGTGGCTCCTTTTGAATTGAAGGAACTAAAGGTTAAGTTAGAGGAATCGCTTGACAAAGGCTTCATTAGGCCTAGTGCATCATCTTGGGGCACACCAGTTTTATTTGTAAAGAAGAAAGATGGGTCTATGAGAATGTGTATAGACTATAGACAGCTAAACAAGGTGACAGTGAAGAACAAGTACCCTTTACCTAGAATTAAAGATCTATTTGATCAGTTGAAGGGTGCTAGAGTATTTTCCAAGATTGACTTGCAATTAGGATATTATCAACTTCGGGTAAAGGAAGTGGATGTTCCCAAAATAGCATTTAAAACCCAATATAGGCATTATAAATTTCTAGTAATGCCATTTGGGTTAACTAATGCACTGGCTACATTTATAGATCTTATGAATAGGGTATTTAGACCCTACTTAGACCAATTTGTCATTGTGTTCATAAATGACATATTGGTTTATTTAAGAAATGTGGCAGAGCATGCTGAATACTTGAAAATTGTACTACTGACTCTAAGAGAGAATAAATTGTATGCTAAGTTGAGCAAGTGCAATTTTTGGCTTAAGGAAATTTCTTTCCTTAGGCATGTAGTATCATCTAAAGGCAATAGAGTGGATCCAGCTAAAATACAGGCCATTATGAATTGGAAGCCACCTTGGAATGCGACAGAAGTGAGAAGTTTTCTAGGCTTAATAGGATATTACCGTCGCTTTATGAAAGGCTTTTCAATTTTTATCACACCACTCACTAAACTATTAAGAAAGGGTATCAAATTTGAGTAGATTGATCGATGTCAGGTAAGATTTGATCAGTTAAAGAAAATATTATCAAAGGGTCCAATTTTGACACAGTCAATTTTAGGAAAGGAATATACCATGTACAGTGATGCTTCTAGAGTTTGTTTGGGTTGTGTGTTAATGCAAGATGGCAAAGTAGTGGCCTGTGCATCTAGACAATTGAAGCCATATAAGAAAAATTATCCAACCCATGACCTAGAGTTGGCAGCAGTAGTGTTTAACTTGAAGATTTGGCAACATTATCTGTATGACGAAAGATGCAGAATCTATACGGATCACAAGAGTCTTAAGTATTTGCTCACTCAAAAGGAACTCAACTTGAGACAGTGAGGATGGTTAGAACTATTTAAGGATTATGATTGTATAGTGGATTACCACCAGGCAAAGCTAATGTTGTAGCAGATGTCTTAAGTCGCAAGATGATGGCTGCTATTATATTACATCATTTTTCCAAAGTAGTTTGAAAATGGGCTTATAAATTGAAGTTAGATTGGCTATTAATCGACTAATATACTAAAGTCTACTAGGAACCCTCTAACTTCCTTTTCTTTCTATGGCATGGGCATCTCTTTGATACCCTTCACTTTATCAGGATCCATCTCTATTCCTCTTTGACTTACAACATGTCCCAAAAGCTTCCCTAAGGTTACTTCAAAGACATACTTCTTTAGGTTCAAATAGAGGTTGTACGTGTCAATCCTCTAAAAGAATTTTTCCAACACTTCAAAGTAACCCTTCAGGTTGCCAATTTAATCATCATATCATCCGCACATACCTTTCCTTATGGATCAAATCATCCAGGATCTTTGTAGCCATCCTTTGGTAAGTGGCGCTTGCATTCATTAATCCAAATGGCATGATCTGACAAGAATATGTGCCCCATTCAATGATGAAAGTTGTTTTGACCCTATCCACGATTCTATTCAAGATTGATTATACCCAGAATACCTATCTATAAAGTTATACATTGCACATGCAGCTGTGCTATCCATTAAGACGTCTTTGTGGGGTAACAAAAAGTTATCCTTAAGGTAGGCCTTATTTAGATCTCTGTAGTCCATGCAGACTCTCACTCTCCCATCTTTTTTTGCCATGCGAAACATGTTTCCAAACTACGTGGGGTATTGGACCTCCACTAAGAATTTAGCCTCCATCTGCTTCTTCATTTCTTCTTTAAAATTTTTTTCCCATTCTGGCCTAAGTCTTATGAGTTTCTATTTAATAGGTCTATACCTACGGTAAGTGGGAATGGCATGCTCAGCTACCTTTTGATCAATTCTTGGCATATCCTCGTTGGTCCAGGCAAAGACACTTTTCATATTTTTTTAATATTCTCTCTAAAACTTTTCTCTCTTTAGGGGTGACATTGGATGCTATCAAGATTTCTCTTGGATTTTTAAGAGTTTCAAGATTAAATGGAGTAGTATTTGTTAAATTAATATCAAATATTAATGCTTTATGATCATGATCATGTGAAATGAAATCATGCAAAACATCGCACAAATAAGAAAAGCTATTATATTATTAATATAAAGGGAACTACATACACAATTGTTAAAAAGTTTAGGTATAAAAACTACATCTATAAAAAGCATTTTCATCTATATCCGATAAGTTTGATGCCAAAGATGAGCATTGCTCACTCTCTATATGTAGTGGAGACTCCTTATCTAACTTCATGATAGCTTTTATAATATCCTTATTCAAATCGAGCAATAGAACTTCAAACTCAACTTTCTCCTTCCCTTTACCTCTGGAGGCCAATAGTTCTGGGGTTATGATCTCCTCAGGAACATTATCATCCCAATCAAGCAACTTGATCATGATCTCTTCATCCTAAAATCCTCTAGCAGGCTTGATGGTTCTGTTGACCCAGTCAAAAACATCATTAAATATGTTAAATTTAGGAATAACCTTCCTTTTATCCCGAATAGGTATAATTTCACTATAGTACCGAGATGATGCCAAAGCAGGTACAAAGCTATCAAAAATATGAGGGACCCCTTCTAACTTCATCGAGACCTTCTTTTTATCACCAAATTTGTTATAGCCCAACCCTTTTCGATTTGTTTGCCCCATTGTGATTATTACTTCAGAAAGACCTTGCGAATCCTTACCAAGCACAACTCCTAGCAAGAACATAATTTTCTTCATCATCATATTTACCACTTCAGGAGTTAACTTCGACTCACCCTCATCATTAGCATTGATTGTAGCCATATGCAACCCATTAAATAGTTGGTTAGCTATACCTAGAGCAAAAACTTAATTTTCTCTAACAGCCTTTCTAGTAACCACTTTACCCTTATGTAAAATCTTAATCATTTGGTGAAGAGTGGATGGGACTCCTCCCAATTTATGAAACCAAGGTCTCCCCAACAGCACAAAAAGTTAACTAGCATTGGCAACACTACAAACTCTACCTCTGTATCAATTAACCTTGTCGTGATTGTCACTTTGAAAGCACCTACTACTTCTTTTTGGGAGTTGTCATAAGTTATGACCATCAAATTAGACTTACTCAGCATGGACTCATTCAAACCAAAAGCCAAAAGTGCCATAAGTAGGCATACATTGACGGAAGGCCAGTCGTCTATCATTGCACAAACTATGTGTTTACCGTTGACCTGCACCTTTATGTACAAAGGGAACTTATGTTCTCTAAATTTAAAAGGCAAGTCCCCATTAGTGTACATAATGTTTTCTCCTGCATTTTCTCTAACCAGATCCAATAACTTTAAAGGCAAAATGGTAGTAGCCTTTACCACTTTTTGTTTATGAAAGGGTGATGGTCTAAGCAAATCCTAGATTAAAATCTGAGTAGGGGTTTTCTTTAACTATTTAAGGATATGATCCTCCTCTTATTCCCTTTCTGTAGGTGACGGTAGAGAATCCTATGGCCTTTTTACTTCTGGCACTATCTCTCACTTCTAGTAATTAGATTTACCTTCTGTTTCTCCTCTTCATTTTTAGAGTCCCATGAATCTGTAGGGTCTTCTTTAGCATCATCCTTGTTCTCACTAGGTAACTCTCAACAATCAATAACACAAATTGTTGGCATCTCTTTTCCCTCTCTGGATAGTGTTCCCGCACTTGTTGAATCATTTACACCCCATTCCATTTTATCCACATTTGACTATTTAGGAAGGGTAATGGCTAGATACTCATTTCCATATAAGTCTTGTAAAACATACCATTCGAGTAGGCTTAAGCCAATCATGGACACTAGTGATGGCACCGTATTATAACTTCCTTTTTCTTTTCTCTTTTCTCTAGGTCATTGATTTGCTTACTATCAATGAGATCCTAAATTATATCCCTCAAGGTTTGATAGTGGTCAGTAAGATGCCTAGTATGCTAGTGATAGGTAAAATATTGACCAGGCTAATGATTAGGTTGACCTTGACTTCGAGCAGGCTTAGCTGGCAATGGCTGTAATTTTCCTTCTTTCATTAATTGATCAAGCACCCATGAGAAAGACCTACCTAGGTTGGAATAGTGCCTCTAATTTGCTTAAGTGGAAAATACCTCAGTTGTTTTCCAGTAGTGCTAGTACTACTAACTTTACCAGTCGTACTTTTTTATCCTCATCGACCTGCACTAAAACCTGCACCACTAGTTGAGCTTGCTTTCTTTTCTAAGTACTCACCCTCTACCTCAATGGCAATGTCTTTTAAGGACTCCTAATCCTTTCACCCTTTCATCTTCAGACCATCTCTTATATAGGGGCTAGCATTCCTAATAAAGAACCTGATCTGATTAGCTGTGTTAGGCTTTCTTTTCATTTCCATCATCCTATTACTCCACCTCATTAAATGCTCATGGAAGGATTCATTCTTTTTTTGCTGTAGAAATTTAAGATCCTCTAGGGTGACTACTATCCTAGTACTATAATCATATTGTTATAGAAATGCTTCTTTCAATCAATCCCAATCCTTCTTCATGTGCTTATCCAGCCGATGATACTAGTCAATGGTAAGGCCTGTAAGACTAAGGCTAAAATACTCAACCTCCTGTCTCTTGGTAAGAGTGGTTCCCTTCATAATAGCATGTACTACTTTATGTTGATAGATGGATTAAAAGTACCATCAAATTTAGGCAAGTCTGGCAGCTGAAACCATTGAGGAAGCACATCTTTACTCTCTAAATCCCTATCTTATAAACTAACCCCTTTACTAGCTTACAATGTGCAAGCCAATACCGCTATCTTTTCCTCCATTTTCTTTATGATTGAATCCTCTACTCTAGATGGCTTACTTCTTGGGCCTTACATCATTGCTAGTTCCCCTTTTTCCTCAATAATAAAGCCTTCCTCGGGAGTAACACCTTTGTCTTGTCACTGTTTAACAAGCAAAACTCTCAGCTTAATACCTCTTTACTCAACCATTAAAGAAGGTCCCGTAATAGTGGCCACAGATAAAGTGCCCCTAATAACAACAAGTTCACCATGTGTAGTGACAGATGTCAAAGGTTGCTATCTAATAGGTTGTACTAAAGAAGACATCATTTTAGTCATCATAGCCTTCATCATTCTTTTAGATTCCTCAAACCTTCTATCTAATCCTGATTATCAGATGCTCTTATCTTAATTGGATCTGCCATTCATGTACTTTGCCAAACCCAAATCAATCTTTGATGTTGATTCCAATGACTCTGATGGAGGCTTTTTGACAAGACAATCATTCGGATCCTTCATCCACTTATATGACTTTATGATGGTTGAAATGGAAAAGATTGTTAGAATGATGGATGATTGTGAATGTAATGCATGATCATGTTTGTGCATCATTCACAATACATATGCGTAAACAAGAAGAACACCTTCCAACCTTATTACTTCCCCCACAAGTGGTCATGTAGTCTCTTTCCTAGGTGGGATTAGCTCATGGGTTGGGTAACAGGGAACCCAATAACCATGAATGGTGTATGATAGAAAGCTGACAACATAACCTCTCCATATGATGCTGTACTTCCATGCTTATATTTTTCTAAGCATTTGTTTGTATGAGGAGAAGTCATTAACCATTCCTTTCAATACATACCACCTATTTACCATTCTTGTTGGAAGGAACTACCAAGTACTTCTACTCCACAAGTGGCTACTGTGGAAAGCACTTCGGAAGAGTCAAGACCAATGGAGCAAGGGCAAAGTGATGATCCTATGGAGAGTACACCTAGTCATTCACCTGTTTTCACACCAACTGCTGGATCTTCTTTAAATATCACCACTTCCATGTTCAATCAATTGCTACACAATCAATCCGCCATCCATATTCAATTGGCTTCCTTGGAGCAATCTACAAGTCAATTGGTACATCGTCAACGCCGACTTGAGCACAAGGTGGATGCTTTCATTGCCCAAGCGGGCTATGAGGTCCTATCACCTCCACCTTCACCATGAATTTGAGGGGAGTTTTCTTTCCTCTATGCTTTTGTTTATTTTTAATTTTCTTTTTGTTTGTGTGTTTGTTTTGTTTCTCCACATTGAGGACAATGTGTGTTCTAAGTGTGGGGGAGCACTTGTGTGTGTTGTTGTTTGTTTATCTTTTTCTTTATTTAGACTAACTTTTATAGTGAGTTTTATTATAAGTATTGCTCATATTGTATGAAATATAGGTTGTTATGAAGATTCATTTACCTTTTATACTCATTTGATTAGTTATTCAAGATTTTTGGCATGTGTTTTATGTTTTTAAGTTATTTCTTTTTACTTCTTTCAACAATTTAGATTGTTTAGTCTCTTTACTAACTATGTTTTAAGGTTAGAGTTTTATCATTTAGTTTAAGATTTTAGGATGATAGTTGTCTCATGGAAACTATAGCCATAATACTTACCTTTAGGCCTTTCAATAATGGATGAGGACTAGTTAAAAAAAATTAAAAAAATGAAAATGAAAATAAAGCAAGATGCATATCCAAAAATTTTAATAAAGTATGGGATGGAGCGTAAAACGCACCCAATACTACATTCTCTTGCTATTCATGTGATAAAGTCTAAAAGTATACCCATGCTATAAAAAAAAGAAAGAAAAAGAGAAAGAAAAAGATGAAAAATATAGCCTAAAAATGCCATGAGATAGGTTTAAAGGTATGTGTGCTTTTTAATTGTCCAAAAAGACAACTATGGTCTCAAACTTTTATGCTTTATGATCATTATTCTCTCTTAAGCATGGTTAGTTTTGAGATTTTATTATCTTGATGTTGGAATTAGTATATTAGGTGACTTGATAATCTAAGATGCATGTTTTAAATCTTGATGTACTAATATTTTGAGTGTTAAGGTATTTGATTTCATCTCAATCTTATCTTAAGTAAAAATTGAGCAATTCTTTATGATTTAACTTACTTAGTTTGACTTGGGAATAAATTTTCTCACTTTTCTCTTGCTTGGGGACAAGCAAGGTTTAAGTGTGGGAGAATTTGATATCATGTAAAATGTCTACCTTTTAGTATGTGTTTTTTTCTTATTTATGTAGTTAAGTATGTAATATTATATGTATTTTTATATGTTTATGTCCAATTTATGTGTTTATGTTTGTTTTTAGGAAAAAGTTGGTGATGTGTGAAGAAAATGAAGAATCTGGTGAAGTTTCAAAGAAGAAGATCACGAGTCATGAAAGGGATCACGACTCGAACAAGAGATCACGAGACGGAAGGCAGCTCACGAGTAAAGCAGAGAAGAAGGGCTCACGACTCGGCAACAAAATCACGAGTCGTGAAAAGCTTCACTAGTCGGCATCAGGCTCATGAGTCCATAAGAATAGAAGAAGGGATCACGACTCGTAAGGAGGCTCACAAGTCAGACAATGCACCTGTTCCTTAAAAGTTGTATCTTTTGCACCCGATCTTTCAGCCATACATCATGTCCTTTCAAAGCAACCTTTCGTGATTTCTTAAGGGACACATTTGTAGAGTCAAGCTCTATATATATGGGAGAAAAACTCTATAGGAGGATGGGGAAAAATTAAAGAATTCTTTTACTATTTTCTTAAGAACATTTTGAGTTGTTTTGGATATTTTTCATTTTACTTAGTTTTAGAGGATGACAAAAGAGCAAAGCCAAAGGAATAAGAGATTTATCAGAAGGTCAAAATAGAAAGTAAGCCCTAGGGAGTGATGTTTTCTTGTCTCTTATTTCATTTTTATTCTAATTTTGTTTATGGCTAAGTTCTTTTGGTACATTATAACTATTTAATTTAAGTTGTTAGTCATCTACTTATTTTTGTCTAATGAATGTTTATTCTCTTTATGTATGAAGTATGATTAAGTTTATTTGAGTGCTTTGATTTGTTTATTATGCTTGATCACCATAATTAGCATGTTAGTCATTTAATTCACAATGAGAATTGGAATTCTTTGATGGAAAAACAAATTAATTTACTTAAAGCATTGAATTCACTTAGAGATAAGGAATCCACTTTGAGGGGTTAAAGAATTGGCATAGAACTTTGTAGTTTTTATTTATCTCTATAATGACATGAGAATGCTTAAAAACTCTAAGTAAGAACATATTTATTGACAATAAGAATGGCTAAATTCTCCATCCATACCATTCATACAATTGTTAATTAATTCAAAGATGAACTTGTTTATTTGGTTATAATGTATGTTCATCCCATCTTTTAAGTAATCTATTATCCAAAATTAACTTAATATATTTTAAGTAGTTTAGTATTTACATTAATTGCATGATTTTATTTGAAATTGTTACCTATCCATTTACTTGTTGTTACATCAATATAAAATTTACCCCATTCCCTTTGGAACGATACCCTACTCATCCTATACGCAGTCTAGTGAGACTAAGGGTTCAAATAAATCCCCATCAGATTGGCCATCCTACTATAGATATTACCTTAATAACCTAAACGGATGAAACACCCGTGCTAATCTATAAAGCTTAGTAGGGAACATAAATCATGAAGACGATCTCTTTCAAAAGTCGTCAAAAAATGCAAATACATACAAACATATCATTAAGCACATTAACCAATCAATTATAAACATATTCGCAATATTTTCCAAGTACTAGATTATACATGTTAAACTTATACCCGTTACTAATTGTCTATTAATATTTCATTTGCTTATCAATCTTAAAGGCATGTCAATATGATTCTATATTTCATAGAAAGGATATTATAGATCCTAGAACTTTAAGTTAATAAATTAAATCTTATGCACTATTAGATACCATTAAATATTTATGGCTTTTTAAGGGCGAAACGCAATCTATTGCATTAATACCAATTAATAACAACATTATATAACGTTCACCACTTATAATTTCATAAATCGTCTACATTTACAAATAAGATGTTGCATATCATTTTCCAATAGAAATCAATAAATGAGTAACTATAAGAAAACAATATAAGACAATCTAACAATTGAAAGGTATCACCAAACATGCATACTTGTAGATATCTCTTACATTTATGGCTCTACATAAATCAAATTCACAAGTTGTATGTGTTTTTAATTGATTTATTATTATCATATAGTGAGTCATATCTACCTCTCATCTCATTTACGCAATGCTTAATAATTAACATGTATTTGTGGTGATATACCTTTACTTATAAATACTATTGCAAAATAACACATTGTATAAATACAATTTCGTATATCATGCATTCTTAAGCATAGGAAACATATTGAAGCCCTCACAAGGATTTTCATAAATACAAAAACATAATGCTTTTTCACTCTACATTTATGTTTTTCCATAGGCTATACATTGTTGTTTAGGAATGTAACATATATATATATATATATATATAGTAAGAAGCATTTGATTATAAAAGATCATGCATTCCTCAATTAGATCAATGATAACACATTAATATCAACCGAGTTCATATTCATGACTTCTTAGTCTAACATGACTAAGTGATTCTAATTTGCCAAGTACTCGTATTTAAAATGTAGTCTCATATATATATATAAATATATATATATATATATATATATATATATATATATATATATATATATATATATATATATATATATATATATATATATATATATATATATATATATCATGTATTCTATGTACCATATTTAATCAACATACTGAAATAATCGTAATGTATTCATACTTTAGTTTAGCCTGCTTAAGTTCTAAAGGTGGATAACAAGAACGATAGATACCCGAGGGTATCAAAACGGTAATCAGTAAGATATTCGAAAGACCCAAACGGTAAACGATAATTAGAAAGACCCAAATAGGGCCAACAGTATGGTAAGACCGGTCAAGAAGACCCAAATGGGGCTGTTCATGATCCAAATGGGATCAACGGTAATTTTGACCCAAATGAGGTCAATGGTAGCAGCTGCAATATCCCTATAGGCACCTATTTATCCATAGTTGAACTCTAATAGCAGGAAAATACTTTGTTCATATAACTTTCATTTACCATGCTTTAACATTTCTAAATATATTTCATGGGTGAATATTCATATAAAGATATACACTATCATTTCAATCAATCATTTTACATGCAATTATATATATCTCTTTACTTTATTTTCCATACTTTGCTTTACTTGTTCAATCACATACATATGTGTATATGAAAAATCATGTGTAATGATGTCCAAGGTAATCATAACCATATTCATGTAATACTATAAGGCCCCTAACATTACCCTAATCTAATTTGCATATTTGACTGGGATTTTTTTTATTTGATTAAGATTAAATTAAATGAGGAATTTGTGTAAGTATGGGTCAAGAAGGGGTAAATTATCATGTTATTATGTTATTTGCATGAGAATAAAATTTTAAAGCATGGTTTAATATTAATTGAGGGTGCAATTGAAGCAAAAAGTATTAATTTGGGGTAAGTTTATAGTTTCGAAAACTCAAGGGTCGAATGTTGATAGAAATTTATGTTTAAAGGTCAATTTGAGAGAAGGAATAAATGGATAGGTTAATGTTTGAAAGGAATTAATTGGAGAGGTTAAAGTTTAACATGAAAAGATTAGCTAGGTTATTTTGTAGCATGCAAAAGGTTAAAGGACTAAAGAGGGAATTATCCCTTGCTATTATAAAAAGCCTAATAATGGTCATTTATATAATGTTTTTAATATGTTTTTAGGTGTTTAATTAGGTTAGTTTTGTGTTAATTAGGTTAGATTTGAGTTTAATTTGTTATTTTTATATTTTTGGAGTTAATTGTAAATTTTGGTGTTTTTCAGGGTTATTTTGCAAGAAAAAGGACTTAATTGTAAAAAGGGCAAAGATTTGGGCCAAAACTGCAAATATGGAAAATTTATGCAAGAAAGTGATCGTGAAGTCTAGAAGAACTAGGCGTGGCCACATAAAGTTATAAGAGAACGAAGACATGGCCACGTGTGAGAAAGAAGAAAGTGAACAAGTGACCACGTGAAGACAAGAATGCAAGAACCAATGGCCACGTGATTTTCTTCACAAACCAACACATGGCCACGTGTGAAAATACACTAGGGAACACATGGCCACGTGATGAAGACTCCCATGAAGCAAAGGATTCCGATTTTTCCAATTCAAGAAGGATTCTTCTCCTACTCCAATTTAGGAAGTTTGGAAGGCTTCTATAACATCTTTTGCCTATAAATAGACAACTCTAAGCACTTAAGACCAGTTTTTTAACTTAAAGAAAAATAATGCATTGAAATAGTTGAGTAAGGAATTTTAGAACACTAGAACCTTCCTCATCACCCTTCAAAGCATATAAGCAACTCAAAACAACTTTAAAAGTGATCTAGGCAATGTTTTTCTTATTGAGCCATATTTTAACTTATTTTCCTACCCTATATGCATATTTATCCTTTGTTAGCCATTTTGAGCCTAATGAGGTATGCTTAATGCGTGCCATATTTTCTTTTTCTTGTTACACTCATTTATTTTACCATATAAACTAAAAAGCTTTTATCTTCCCTTCTAGAATTGGCCACTCTAGGATTGGATGGATTAATGGGAATTGAGTATCTTGATGAGTGTAGTAAGATAATTTTTGATTTTATTATCAAGGGCTATTGTTGAAGTCAAGTGAATAGTGAATTGTGATTTTGTGATTACCTATGTTATATTATTATACTGCCAACATCAAAGCTAGTGAAAAGAAAAAGAAAAAGAAAAAGAAAAAGAAAGAAAAAAAAGAAAAAGTAAGAAAATATTGAAATAAAGCTAGCATGTATGGCAAAATCTTAGGTGTGGGGTAGCTATAAGGAAAAAATAGATATGACTTCTAAAAGGGTATAAATGGTGAATTTGAGAGAATTTTAAGATTGTACTTTGAATTGTGAAGGGTTAGGAAATTTGGCTAAGTTCTTCATTGATTAAGTTAATGGGATAAAATTTGTGAATTATTAGTCTATTTTATCTCAGAGTGGCTATTCTTATTGTTGATCTTTTATCCATTCTTTGATAACCAATACCTTAGCCTCATTACAACCTTTAAAAGACCTAAGTGATTCTAAGTTTTCTTTTTGAGTTGTTTAGCGGAGATGACCTTTAGGTTCCGGTGCTAAAGGAGAGGCTTATGGTGTTTCTAGAGTTTCAAGTGCGAAACCATGTGTATACTCATATATACATTCATTCTAAACTTGACTATGAATTTGCATTGGTGTTTTGGATTTTGAAAATACTTAAAATGTTTTGGTCTTGCACCCACACAATGAAACTAACTTAAATTGTATTGGTTGAATTTATTCTAGTTGAAAATTTTATTAACTGCTCTTGTTAATTGCTAAACTTGGTTTTGAAATGCATGATTCTTTATTGGAGTTTGATTATTTTGAGAAGTTGGATTGTTCTAATTTGCTCGAGGGCGAGCAAAGTCTAAGTGTGGGGTATTTGATAATGGTCATTTATATAATGTTTTTAATATGTTTTTAGGTGTTTAATTAGGTTAGTTTTGTGTTAGTTAGGTTAGATTTGAGTTTAATTTGTTATTTTTATATTTTTAGAGTTAATTGTAAATTTTGGTGTTTTTTAGGGTTATTTTGCAAGAAAAAGGACTTAATTGTAAAAAGGGCAAAGATTTGGGCCAAAACTGCAAATATGGAAAATTTATGCAAGAAAGTGATCGTGAAGTCTAGAAGAACTAGGCGTGGCCACGTGAAGTTATAAGAGAATGAAGACATGGCCACGTGTGAGAAAGAAGAAAGTGAACAAGTGACCACGTGAAGACAAGAATGCAAGAACCCATGGCCACGTGATTTTCTTCACAAACCAACACATGGCCACGTGATGAAGACTCCCATGAAGTGAAGGATTTCAATTTTTCCAATTCAAGAAGGATTCTTCTCCTACTCCAATTTGGGAAGTTTGGAAGGCTTCTATAACATCTTTTTCCTATAAATAGACAACTCTAAACACCAGAGAAGGGGAATCAATTAGTAGAATCAATTAGAAGAAGTAATAGAGTTCTTTAGTTTTAGTTTTACTTTGTTTTTCCAATTTTTATGCTTTCATTATTTTTCTTCAACTTTGTCTTTAGTTTTTAAATATGTTTAGGAAGTAGTTTTTCTTCTTTTACTAATGGATTCTTAAAAACTTATATTTTCATTTTTATGACTTTGTTTTGAGCTTAATTTCAATATCGGTTGATTATTTCTTGGTTTTAAGCATATTCTTATCTTTAAGCATATTTCTAGGTCTTTCTCAGAGTACATATATAGATAAAGTATTGAAGAGGTTCAATATGGATCTCTCTAAGAAAGGGTTTATACCCATGGTGCATGGGAAACACCTTTCTAAGTCTATGTGTCCGCAGACACTAGAGGATAGAGAGAGCATGAATAGAATACCAATTCATCTGCAATTGGTTTTATCATGTATGCTATGTTATGTACACGTCCAGATGTAGCATTTGCTTTGAGTGTCACAAGCAGATTCCAATCTAATTTTGGAGAGGAACACTGGGCAGCTGTCAAGAATATTCTTAAGTACTTGAGAAGGACTAAGGATATATTCTTGGTATATGGAGAGGGCAGTTTGGAAGTAAATGGGTATACAGATGCCAGCTTTCAATCTTACAAAGATGATTGTAAATCACAATCTGGATATGTGTTCATAATGGAAGGAGGAGCAGTTAGTTGGAAAAGTTCCAAACAAGAAACAACTGCTGATTCCACGACAGAAGCTGAGTACATTGCTGCTTCAGAAGCAGCCAAAGAAGCAGTCTGGATCAAAAAGTTCATAACCGAACTAGGAGTGGTGCCTAGCATTGTTGATCCGATTCCTTTATATTGTGACAACAATGGAGCCATTGTACAAGCAAAGGAACCACGGTCTCATCAGCGATCCAAACATGTTCTCAGACGCTACCATCTCATAAGGGAAATAGTAGCTAGAAATGATGTGAAAATAGAAAGGGTTCCCACAGATGACAATGTGGCGGATTCCCTCACTAAAGCACTTTCCCAGATAAAGCATGATCACCATATAAATAGCATGGATCTGAGACATATGAGTGATTGGCTCTAGTGCAAGTGGGAGATTGTTAGAGAGTATGCCCTAGAGCCCATGTAATAGGGATGTTTTTCATATGTATGAAATTTATATTCTTAATAAAAGGCATCATTCATTTATTAATGCTGTGTTTGAATACATGAGTTTGTAAATCTTAAATTAATAAATGAAGTCCTAGATATTATAAACACAGTGCAAAGGCAATCATGAAAGTGTTCATGATGTGAGATGTCTATCGCATGCAAATGTGTTAATATCTAAATATCCCTAGTCATAGAATTAACAAGATAGGACATTGTTAATTAGGACAGACTAGCACATGTTATGCTTCTTGAATGGTTCAAGCAATGGTTCTCATAATTGTGATTATGGATGATAATCAAAGCTAACATGTGGATGCTTGTTAGAGGAACAAGTTCATTGGAGACCTGCAAAGAGAATCCTCATATGGATATTAAATCTATGTCAGTGAGGAATCTCTTCATAGCGGTTGTGCAAGTATCCTTAGACTTGAGATCACCAAAGTTATCTTAAGTAGCAAGTGGTATACTTTGACTCCATAACTGATTACTTCCAACTGGGAGTGAACATAGTTAGGAGATTGGGTATATCATGACCTACTTGAAGATAGTTGAGTGATTGATAAAGGATTCACCATCCCAGATTTAACAAGGGAAGTTATCTCGCATGATTCTATAATTGCCTTGTTCAGAGAATCTCTGGCCAAAGTAAATGCCGAGATGGATGGAGATCCATGAAGGGCATTTTAGGAACAATGGTTAAATTAATAGAACATACATAATTAGATTTATATGAGTTGACAGAAATCCATACTCAGAATCTAATTGAGATAAGAGTGGTGAAAGGAGTAATTGCACGGTAAATGTTTCTATGGAAGGGTACAGTCAAACCACATGACTTTCCTGACATTTGGGTAGTCATGATGCCTAGCTAGAGGCCAATCATGACTTGTATAATAATGTATCAAAATATCAATAGAGATTGATAAAATGATTTAAAGGAGTTTAAATCGTGTGAGTTTTGAATAAAACTCACAATTACATATTATACTGCCAACATGGACAGGAACCCAATAGGTCACACACATATAGAGAAAAGGATAAAATGGTAAAATGACAAGGATAATAATATTTGATATTATTATAAAGGTAGAGAGGAGAATATGATAATAATTAATTAAAGAGTTTAATTAATTATGATCAAATAAAATTGTCCGCGGAACTTTTGAGAAATGTTCTGCAAAATTGGACCTAATTGAAATAATGTATTTTATGATTAATTATTATTTTCTTATAAGTGTTATAAGACTACTATAAGTGTTATAGGACTGATATAATAATTAATAGGACGATTGGAGAAATTATAAAGGGCCAAAGGAATGAAGAAGTTGGAGGAAGCCCTCCAAAAGAGGGCTACACGCCAACTCCATACAGAAGGGCTTAGAGGGCTTTTTCTTGGACCAAATTAATTTATATATATTACATAAGTGTTATGGAACTCACATATTTAATTTGGTTGGATTTGGAATCCATTTGGGTATTTAAATCCAATTAGATGCACAAAGGGCCTAGTTTGTGGATTTTGTGCATGGTCTTTTATGAAAAGATTTAATTTGGATTTAATTAAGCCCAAATGATTATAATTAATTCCAGAAGCCCAATTAATAATTCTCCAGCAATTTTAAAGAGCCCAATCTCATTAAGGAGTTGGAATTTTAACCTAACTATAAAAGGCCAACTAATGAGAATTAGGGTTAAGTGATTAAAACAAAAGGAAAGTCTTTTCTCTTAATCTCTCTCCCTTTTTGCGCCACTTCCATTGCTAGCCTCTTGGATTTCGGCCACTCCTTGTATTACACCAATTTTTTGGTTCAATTTACCCCTCTCTAGTGTGGATTACTCATTGGAGGTGTTCGATTTTGGACACTGTGGTTTGCGACAACCCGGTGCGAAGTAAAATCAACTGTTCAACAAAAAATCAAAGGTGATTTTTCTTATTCTCATATAGTTATATTGTGTATTCATGGCAAGATCAGATCTAATTGTTAAAAAATTTTAAAATTTCGCTCATGTATGTGATGCATGTAACCGTTAAATTCCAACATGGTATCAGAGCCAGGTTTTGCCATGGATATACAATTCTATATTTTTCTGCGGAATAAGTTTTTTTTTGTTTTGAGTTATTTATTTCATGAACTTTAAAATATTAGATTTGATTGTTCATGAATGAGAAATATTGATTTCTGGTTGTATGTGTGATCAAATAAATATGGTGGAATCAAAAACGAATTTTTTGAATGATTAAGATTAGGGTTTGGCGTGAAACTCATTAGGGTTTGGCGTGAAACCCTAGGTAATGTAGGGGCTGTTCTAATTTAATTTCTTATGGATCCATTTAAAAATCATTTATATGATATTTTATGTGTTTAATATGTGATATTAAGCCGTAGGATCGAACGGAATTAAAATCGAACAAGTTTTGCATGAAAACTAGTTTTGTCGAAAAGTTCGATAAATTAGTGTTCTTCGTGTGTTCTTGATGTATTCATGGTTAGAACGACTTTTGATCTTCTAAATCTGATATATATGATATATTAAAGTGTTTTTAATTAATTGGATTAATTAAAATGGGCCTTAAATTAATTTGATTAATTTTAATTCATTAAAACCACTTAATGGGCTTAATTATGTTTACGGACTTGGTTTAAATTAGTGAATGACTTGGTGGGCCCAAGGAGCTGATTTAAATTAAAAATTATAAACATTAATTAAGTTTATTAATGGGTTTTAAGGGCTGGAGCGGGCTTGGCTCATTCCAAAACGCCCAAATGGTCCAAAAGACACAAAACTAGTTTGTATGTGAACATAGTTAGGGTTTTTCTTCTGTGGGTTTCGGCCTACAATTGTTTTAAGCCTAAAATTGATTCTTTTAATTATTTAATATGATTAATTAACTAAATAATCAATTTATAATTAATTAATAATCAATTGGATTGATTATTAAGACAAGAACACATGCATGCAAAAAGGTTTCCTAAAATGAAAGTTTCCAAAATGGAAAAAGTTTCCTAATTTGATCACATCATTAAATAACTCAAAATATAGTTTCAAAGGTTGAAACAAAGTTAGTAATCCATTTATTTATGCATTAGAGATGCATATAAGGGTGAATGGTTGGCATGATGGTTAGTTATGGACAAAGCCCAATGTGATTGAGCATAATGCATGTTTTGGCCCAATGAGGACTTTCATGTCCCGGCCACTTGTTTTTGGTTTGTATTTCATTTCAAATTGTAATATGTAATTAGATTACTTAGATTAGAATTAGAAATAGAGATGGAGACCAATATCAAGGAGCAAGATGGGCCGGATGGAGATCCAACAAGCTTGAAGATAATGTAATTATTTTCTTGTTTGAATCATGCATACTACCTAGGTGTGACCTTTTGATTTCCCTCTTGGCTCGGGGAAATCAATATAGTGAAGTCCATAACTATACCATATTTGTATGCTTATATTTATGTGATAGATATAGGATGCATACCAATGTATGCCAACCATGTATGATGAGACTTAATTAACTAAAACCCTCAAACAAATACTAAGGTATATAAGCCTTCCATTAATTTGAGGAGAATCAAAGTTCTTTATAGTGTGGGTTATTGACCACAGTCAAGCTCACATTATATCGAATATGTTCAAATCTAATTAAATGGGTCATCTTAGCTAGCCCATTAGTTTGTTGACCACAGTCAAGGCTAATGGTTCTAGAGGCAAGATTAGGGAATGCATATATGATATGCATGCATCAAGAGTTGATAACCTAATGATCCAATAGTTGTGTAGAGACACAATTGGTATAGAGATACCTACCTTTCAAGGGTATGGAATTTGGCTTGTTGACCACAGTCAAAGTCAAATTACATATCAAGGATTGGATATTGGCCCACTAAGAAAACCATCGAGTTTTCTCGGATTATATAGTGAGGGCTATTAATTCGCAATAAAATAGTGGGAGTAAATGGATTAATTAAAGACCTTATTAATGCATACATATATATGAACATACTCTCATATCTTTTCTTTTTCACATCTAGGTCATCATCATGAGCACATCAAACATTAATATACGATCAATCTTGGATAACAAGCTGGTTGGCAACAACTATTCTGACTGGATCAGGCAAGTGAGAATTGTTCTCAGGGCTGAAAAGATCCATTATGTCTTGGATAAAGATCCACCACCACTTCCATCAGATGATGCCATTGATGAGATCAAAGGCATTTATCGAAAATACATGGAGGATAGTGAAGCAGCAGCATGTCTGATGCTAGGTGCTATGTCGTCGGAGCTTCAGAAGCAACATGAAATGATGGATGCTAGAACCATCGTTTTACATCTAGAGGAGCTTTATTCTTCTCAGGCTAGAACTGAGCAATATGAGATTGCTCGAGCTCTATTTAGTTGCAAAATGGTGGAAGGCACTTCAGCTGCAACTCATGCATTGAAGATGTATGGGTATATTGAGCATTTGAGTAGACTTGGCTATGTTATGGATAATGATCTATACATAGATTTAATCTTGTACTCATTGGCTCCAAGTTATGCACCTTTCGTGCTTAACTTCAACATGAACAAGATCCAAGTATCCATTCCTGAGTTAATCAATATGCTCAAGATAGCTGATGGATCATTTAAGAAGGATCCAAAAAGTGTCATGGTTGTCACTTCTGCTAAAGGCAAGAAGCAGAAGAAGAAGAAGATAACCAAGGCACAGCCAAAGAATGGTGGGATCTCTAAGAAGAAGGTTGCCAAGAAAGAGAATCCCAAAGGAACTTGCTTCCATTGCGGAAAGGATGGTCATTGGAAGCGTAACTGCAAGGCCTATCTAGATTCTCTCAAGGAGAAGAAGCAAGCTGATGCTTCTACTTCAGGTATTCATATGATTGAAATTAATACTTATTCTATTGCTTCAAAACAATCTTGGGTATTAGATACCGGATGTGGATCTCATTTATGTAATGATCTACAGGGGCTTAGAAGCTTTAGAAGAGTTGGAAAGGCAGAGATATGTTTGCAGTCAGCTACTGGAAAAAACATCTCTACAACAGTTGTGGGAACTTACTATTTGCCTCTTCCTAGTGGATTAGTACTTGAATTAAATAATTGTTATTATGTTCCAGCCTTATCCAAAAGTATTATTTCTTTCAGTCGTTTGATGAATGATTATGATATTTCTTTGAAGGACAAATGTTGTTACATTTTTAAGAACAATATGTTTTATGCAAAAGCTATCATTGAGAATGGTATATTTGTTCTTGATTTAATTAAAAAAGTACATAATGTGAATACCAAGAGAATGAAACATGATAATCTGAATACCTCATACTTATGGCATTGTCGTTTAGGCCATATAAATGAAAAACGCATGACCAAGTTACACAAGTCAGGTGATTTGGGATCATTTGATTATGAATCATTTGATAAATGTGAATCTTGTTTATTGGGAAAAATGACAAAAGCTCCCTTTATTGGTAAAGGAGAACGAGCTAAAATGGTTTTGGACTTAATACATTCAGATGTATGTGGTCCAATGACTACACATGCCAGAGGAGGTTACTCCTACTTCATTACTTTCATAGATGATTATTCCAGGTTTGGATATATCTATCTAATGAAATATAAGTCTGAAGCATTTGAAAAGTTCAAAGAGTTCAGAAATGAAGTAGAGAAACAACTTGGCAAAAGTATTAAAATACTTAGATTAGATCGAGGTGGAGAATACTTAAGTCAAGAGTTTCAGGATTATCTTAGAGATAATGGGATTTTATCTCAATGGACTCCTCCATATACACCACAGCACAATGGTGTGTCTGAAAGGAGAAATCGAACACTATTAGATATGGTTCGATCAATGATGAGCCGAGCGGACTTGCCTAAGTCCTTTTGAGGATATGCACTAGAAACTGCTGTTTATGTGTTAAACAGAGTTCCTAGTAAATCAGTTGATGTTACTCCATATGAGATGTGGAATAACAAGAAACCCACGCTTTCTCATATGAAGGTATGGGGTTGTCCTGCATATGTGAAGAGGACAATGTCAGACAAACTGGATGTTAAGTCTGATAAATGTTTATTTGTGGGATATCCAAAAGAAACGTTTGGATATTATTTCTATCATCCCTTAGAACAAAAGGTGTTTGTTTCAAGGCATGCTGTCTTCTTGGAAAAAGAGTTTCTCCTACGAGAAGACAGTGGGAGTAAAATTGAACTTGGTGAAGTTCAAGACCCACAAATAGAAGTAGATCAACTGATTGAACCCGAAACTGAATTTCATAATGATGAGATTACAGTTGAACCTGATTATACACAAAATCCTAGAAGATCTACTAGGATGCATTCTATCCCTGTGAGATATGGATTTCACGTTGATTCGGATAGAGGCATAACTGTAGTAGAGGACAATGAGCCTACAAGCTATCAAGAAGTTTTGAACAGTTCAGAACGTGATTTATGGCTTAAGGCTATGCAGTCCGAAATGGACTCCATGTATGAGAATAAAGTATGGACTTTAACTCAACCACCTGAAGGGATAAAACCCATAGGGTGCAAATGGGTCTTCAAAAAGAAGACTGACATGGAAGGTAATATAGTTACCTATAAAGCTCGCTTAGTAGCAAAAGGTTATCGTCAAAAAGAAGGTATTGACTATGACGAAAATTTTTCTCCTGTAGCGATGCTTAAGTCTATAAGAATACTTTTAGCCATTGCAGCTCATTATGATTATGAGATTTGCCAAATGGATGTGAAGACAGCTTTCCTTAATGGAAATCTTTCTAAGGATGTGTATATGACACAACCAGAAGGATTCACATCTGAAAATGGCGAAAAGGTATGCAAGCTTCAAAGATCCATTTATGGATTGAAGCAAGCCTCTAGGAGCTGGAACATACGATTCAATGAGACAATCAAAGAGTTTGGTTTCTCACAGAATGAAGATGAACCTTGTGTGTATAAAAGGGTCAGTGAGAGTATAAAAGGATAATAATATTTGATATTATTATAAAGGTAGAGAGGAGAATATGATAATAATTAATTAAATAGTTTAATTAATTATGATCAAATAAAATTGTCCACGAAACTTTTGAGAAATGTTCTGCAAAATTGGACCTAATTGAAATAATGTATTTTATGATTAATTATTATTGTCTTATAAGTGTTATAAGACTACTATAAGTGTTATAGGAATGATATAATAATTAATTGGACCATTGGAGAAATTATAAAGGGCCAAAGGAATGAAGAAGTTGGAGGAAGCCCTTCAAAAGAGGGCTACACGCCAACTCCATACAGAAGGGCTTAAAGGGCTTTTTCTTGGACCAAATTAATTTATATATATTACATAAGTGTTATGGAACTCACATATTTAATTTGGTTGGATTTGGAATCCATTTGGGTATTTAAATCCAATTAGATGCACAAAGGGCCTAGTTTGTGGATTTTGTGCATGGTCTTTTATGAAAAGATTTAATTTGGATTTAATTAAGCCCAAATGATTATAATTAATTCCAGAAGCCCAATTAATAATTCTCCAGCAATTTTAAAGAGCCCAATCTCATTAAAGAGTTGGAATTTTAACCTAACTATAAAAGGCCAACTAATAAGAATTAGGGTTAAGTGATTAAAACAAAAGGAAAGTCTTTTCTCTTAATTTCTCTCCCTTTTTGTGCCACTTCCATTGCTAGCCTCTTGGATTTCGGCCACTCCTTGTATTACACCAATTTGTTGGTTCAATTTACCCCTCTCTAGTGTGGATTACTCATTGGAGGTGTTCGATTTTAGACACTGCGGTTTGCGACAACCCAGTACGAAGTAAAATCAACTATTCAACAAAAAATCAAAGGTGATTTTTCTTATTCTCATATAGTTATATTGTGTATTCATGGCAAGATCAGATCTAATGGTTAAAAAATTTTAAAATTCTGCTCATGTATGTGATGCATGTAACCGTTAAATTCCAACATCTTTAATGTTTATGCATGATTATTATCCGAAATATGAGATGATTATGTGTGAATTTTATTGATTAATACTAAAAGATGAGGAACCAAGAATGAATTGGAATTGAATCACTTGAGAAAGGCTTCAATGAGTATTTAGGAAGTTAAAACTAGATTTTCATGCTAAGTATTAGATTTGTCTATGAGTTTAATACTAAGAATGATATACTTGAATAAAGATATCATTCTCTATTACTAGTTTTTCCATAATCACTGGTGTTTATATTGAATTTAAGTCATTACAATGAAAGTTAAGGTGGATAGTTCCTTTAGCAAGAGAATTCCAGTTATTGCTTTGTTTTTAATTCATGTTTTAGCTTTTGTTTTGTTTAATTGTTTATTTTGTTTAATTTTTGCTTTTAAATAAAAAACATTTGGGAAACAATCTCGGTTAATTTAACTCATATATAGGTATTATCCTTAGCAATCCATGTTCCCTTGGGTACGATATTTGGGGTCTTAATCTATATTTCCCTGTATTACTAGCCGATCTAGTACACTTGCTAGACACCGGTCAAAGCCAACTTTGAAGAGAAAGAAGAAAGAGTGGGACAGCATTTCTTCAAGAAAACGCAGAAATGTTTTTCTTTCTCTCTCTTTTATGATTCAAAGTTGATTTCTTAAGTAATCTTGAAGAGGAAATTGTGCATGTTGGTT
Organism: Excoecaria agallocha; assembly: GCA_037975025.1. NCBI lineage: Eukaryota > Viridiplantae > Streptophyta > Magnoliopsida > Malpighiales > Euphorbiaceae > Excoecaria > Excoecaria agallocha. Next base: position 1,990,749 of record JBBPFJ010000021.1, on the reverse strand, counting down.
AATCAAGAGTTTAATGCATTGAACTAAGGTAATTAATCTATCAATAAGCCCTTCAGCATCTTCTTTTTCTTCTTCTGTTCATTTTAACTGAGGAGAACGTTAACTATGTGCTGGAACTTGAATGTCGATGATTTTTGTGAAGGAGAAGAGGAAGGAAGGAAGAGCAAAGGAAAGGGTATTGCTAGAGGTGGAAGACATTGGGTTTGTCAGCCAAGGTATGGGAATTTAGGTTGTTCATATTGCATGTGGAATTAATTGCTGGAATTGGGTATGATTTATAGAATTTAAAGTTACATTTTGCTGGATTTTAACGATGTGAGGTTGAAGAATAGATTGTGTCCTTTTCGAGTCGTGAACTATTGTCCGACTCGTGAAGCTCTTCATGAGTTGTGCATCTTCTCCTCTGGGAATGTTGGGTTCACTCGTGAAGCTCTTCATAAGTCGTGAATTTTAGTTCGACTCATGAAACTCTTCACGAGTCGTGAAGTGTAGCTTTTCTTATCCACTCATGAACCTCTTCACGAGACGTGATTATTGGCCTTATTAGCTTCACTCGTGAATCTCTTCACGAGTCGAACATTTCATCATGACTGAATGACCTGTATGGATTCTTTTGCTCATAAGCTGAGCTATAGTACAGAAAATTGAATGATTCTTTTTGCATTAGAAAATAGACTTCTATACCTATATTTCATGTGAAGGAACCTAGACTTAAATCTGCCTTAAATTACATGGAATTTAGGATTGAATCCAGACTAGTTTCCTAGAGTACCCACAAAATAGAATTTACAGTAATGGGCATATCTTTTTGTAGAGATGTTGAAATGTCACAAAATGAAATTCTAGAAAAATTAGAGACATGAAAGTATAACTTTGATGAAGAAATTTTGGTTTAAATCCTTCTAAATTTTACATTATAAATTGTTCTAAATGGCAGTCCACACGATTTGGTTTTAAAACTGCCTATAGTATTTTTCAAATAACTCAAGCTATAGGTCAAATTTGGAGATGAATTTTAATGCTCTGGAAACTAGACACATAGGGGGGTAAAATTGTGGAAGATCATCTTAACTAAAAATGACTTTTTCCTTTCCAAATATGGCTCACAAGTTGAGTTCGGAATGTTGCCCCCTATACAGATTGTTGCTGTACTTGACTTTATGATTACTAATTAAATTGAGACAAATAGTTATTTTTATGATAGTAAAGTAAATTGTACAGGGCATATAATATGACTATCGATGAAATAATTATATGCATACATGTACATTCGTTGTGTATATGAATAAAGATTAGTGATGAAATATCTAACCTATACTTGTAATTAGACTTGTACATGATTGTCATATGCCTAATTGATGTATATGATGGAATATGACATGGTATGATAATCATGATAGCACAGCGGAAAAATAAAAATTTTATCATACATACCATACATATCCAAAGATAGAATCGAAACATGCAATTTTAGGGTTATCGAACTTACAACTTTTGATGCCTTTTAAAACTTTTATTCCGATGATGACCAGCAACTAAGATTGCTTTGTCCGCCTTAGATCTCGATCACCAATGCCAAGGAATAGCCTTTTGCGCCACTCCCTCTATTCTCACACACACAATTACACCGTCGGCTTAAAAACAAGATTGCTAGATCTCTTTTTCGGTATTGTGTAAGGGTTATAGTTTGAAGCTACAAAACTTGATTTTGTACTTCTTTAGATTGCTATTACTGCTCAATAACACAAGAGAATGAGGAACAATCCTTTCTCCTTGTGAAAAATTGAACAAAAGAATTAAGAGAGAGAGAGTCACTATTCACGAGTTACTATTCACGAGTTACTATTCATGCCACAAAAAAATTAGGTTTAGGGTTATATTTCTTTTAATATATATGCTTATCCTTTGGCAAGTCTTTGATCTGAATTCAACCATCCTAAGATGATTAATTCAAACTCTATCACTTCCTAAAGATAAGTAATATATTTTGAATTAAACTCCTTTGAATTTAAATTCAAATTTGAAATAAATCATAAGACATTTAAATAAATGAAATCACTTAATTTAAATAAATGCCATGTGCCGAAATTCCATGAATTATCTCTTGGAATTTCGGCTACTTCATTAAGTAAATAAGTGATTTAATTTAATTTAAATTCCTTTAGGCTTTAATACTCAATTAACTTAATTAATGTAACATAATTAATTAATTGAAATTAAATCTTGTGGGCTGAATTTTTCTCTCTCATGGACCAAAGCCCAATAGCAATTTTATAACCCATTACATACACTAATTTGACTTTAATTAAAAGCCCAAATTAATGTTCAATACTTAATTTAAATATTTTAAGCCCAATGCTTTGTGTGCGATCCTATAGGTCCATTTAATGTTGGCAATGAATTAATAAATTAATTCAAAGGCTATATATATTCTCTAGCAAGATATTATAGCATTCCAAATTAAATGAAAATGCATATGGCATTTAGTGACCTAATGCAATTTTGCATAGTCTCTTACCCATAAATATCAGAATTAATATAAGGCATGGAACTAGTCATCCTTATATATATTAATTCCTTTCTTGATATTCCAGTGACACTGAACTCTCAGATAAATAATGATTACTCATTATTTCATCTCGGTATGGCCATACACTTCTCAGTTCACTGATCAAGTGGCCGGTGATATTTTTCTCTCTTATCGAGAGGGGTAATCCCTTCACTTCTCTCATGCTCTCTAACATGAATCAGTGCATACCCAATCATACCCGTACTTGTCACTCTGTTACGAGCACGTTAGGTGTATGTCAAAGTACACAGTAATTCATAAAGAGTTTCATAGAGATTTCAGGTCTAAGAACTCTGATACAAAACTTGCATATGAGAAACACTTATGACTTGTACCATGTAGTATTCTCATGAGCGGATCGAATCCAGATACCATGTTCTTTAACATGTATCTATGATCTCTGATTGACACTCTTGTCCTAATGATCCGTAAGACAGAACTCATAAGATCAGAGAGAGCATACTAGTCTTAATTCATTTGTTATTCCCATAACAATGACTGACTAGGGATATTTAGAATGATGTCTCATTTGTTTCAAGGTCTTACAATCCATGTGCCTCACACATGATAACTTAAACCGAAACGACATTCTTGGATAGTTTTATCAATTGATATGCACAGGAATACAAAGGATAAAACAAATGCCTCATTTTATTAATTTCAAGTGTTTCGTTACAATGTATTGGGGCTAGGGCTTACACTAACAGTATACATATGTAATCCTATGACATGAAGGTGTACATGATCTGAATGATGATAAATGCATATATATATATATATTGGTAAACATGCTTATAGGAATAAGCCTACTATATGCAAATGTACCTACAGGTATGTACATTTACGATTATGTACATGAGTGTATGAGCATGTAATTGCCCTATGAGATAGAAGATGTTGTAGCATGACTATGAACATGTGAGGTGCTTAATGAGAACATGATCAAGTATATGATATGATGATTATATGTCATGCCTATATGTCATGATGCAAACTTATATTCACACGAAATGGATGAGCTAATTGTGTAACTTGGCTTATGAAATGTGCATATATCTGTTTATGCACCAGAGAACTTATAGTTTTACAAGACTCTATATATGTACAAATAGTATACTATGAATACAGTCGTAATATGTGAATTGAAAATGAATATAGTTATGCTTGCAATAGGGTTTTAGATGTGGATAGATAGGCGCCTATAGGGACGGCATTTCTTCAAGAAAACACAAAAATGTTTTTCTTTCTCTCTCTTTTATGATTCAAAGTTGATTTCTTAAGTAATCTTGAAGAGGAAATTGTGCATGTTGGTTAATCAAGAGTTTAATGCATTGAACTAAGGTAATTAATCTATCAATGAGCCCTTCAGCATCTTCTTCTTCTTCTTCTTTTCATTTTAACTGAGGATAATGTTAACTGTGTGTTGGAACTTGAATGTCGATGATTTTTGTGAAGGAGAAAAGGAAGGAAGGAAGAGCAAAGGAAAGGGTATTGCTAGAGGTCGAAGACATTGGGTTTGTCAGCCAAGGCATGGGAATTTAGGCTGTTCATATTGCACGTGGAATTGATTGCTAGAATTGGGTATGATTTACAGAATTTAAAGTTACGTTTTGTTGGACTTTAACAATGTGAGGTTGAAGAATGGATTGTATCCTTGCCGAGTCGTGAACTATTGTCCAACTCGTGAAGCTCTTCATGAGTTGTGCATCTTCTCCTCTGGGAATGTTGGGTTCACTCGTGAAGCTCTTCACGAGTCATGAATTTTAGTCGGACTCATGAAACTCTTCACAAGTTGTGAAGTGTAGCTTTTCTTCTCCACTCGTGAATCTCTTCACGAGACATGAGTATTGGCCTTATTAGCTTTGCTCATGAATCTCTTCATGAGTCGAACATGTGGTCACAACTGAATGACCTATATGGATTATTTTGCTCATAAGCTGAGCTATAAAGTAGAAAATTGAATGATTCTTCTTGCATTGGAAAATATACTTCTATACCTATATTTCATGTGAAGGAACCTATACTTAAATCTACCTTTAATTACATGGAATTTAGGATTGAATCCGGACTAGTTCCTTAGACTGCACACAGAAATAGAATTTACAGTAATAGGCATATCTTTTTATAGAGATGTTGAAATGTCACAAAATGAAATTCTGGAAAAATTAGAGACATGAAAGTATAACTTTACTAAAGAAATGTTGGATTAAATCCTTCTAAATTTTACATTATAAATTGTTCTAAATGGCAGTCCACACGATTTGGTTTTAAAATAGCCTATAGTATTTTTCAAATAACTCATGCTATAGGTCAGATTTGGAGATGAATTTTGATGCTATGGAAACTAGAAACATAGAGGGATAAAATTGTGGAAGATCACCTTGACTAAAAATGACTTTTTCCTTTCCAAATGTGGCTCACAAGTTGAGTTCGGAATTCTACCCTATACAGATTGTTGCTGCATTTGACTTTATGATTACTAATTAAATTGAGACAAATAGATGTTTTTATGATAGAAAAATAAATTAGACAGGACATGTAATATGACTATCAATGAAAGAATTATATGCATACATGTACATTCGTTGTGTATATGAATAACGATTAGTGATGAAATATCTAACCTATACATGTAATTAGACTTGTACATGATTGTCATATGCCTAATTGATGTATACATATGTAATCCTATGACATGAAGGTGCATATGATTTGAATGATGATAAATGCATATATATATATATATTGGTAAACATGCTTATAGGAATAAGCCTACTATATATGAATGTACCTACAGGTATGTACATTTACGATTATGTACATGAGTGTATGAGCATGTAATTGCCTTATGAGATAGAAGATGTTGTAGCATGACTATGAGCATGTGAGATGCTTAATGAGAACATGATCAAGTATATAATATGATGATTATATGTCATGCCTATATGTCATGATGCAAACTTATAGTCACACGAAATGGATGAGCTAATTGTGTAACTTGGCTTATGAAATGTGCATATATCTGTTTATGCACCAAAGAACTTATAGTTTTACAAGACTCTATATATGTAAAAATAGTATACTATGAATACAATCTTAATATGTGAATTGAAAATGAATATAGTTCTACCTGCGATAGAGTTTTAGATGTGGATAGATAGGCACCTATAAGGAAATTGCAGCTGCCATAGTTTGGCCCAATTAGATCCATAGTATGTATGATCCCGTTTGGATCATGAACAGCCCCATTTGCATTGATAGGCGACCCCGTTTGGGTCTGCTTGATCGATCCACAGTATAGTTTGGCCCCGTTTGCGTCTATAGATCTAATATCTTTGGATATCCTTCATTTTCATACCAATGTGTATCCATAGTTCCCGTTATCCACTAATAAAGCTAAGGCGGGCTAAATGTATTCATAGTAATGATCAAAATTAAACAGTTAAAGTTATTTGACTAAAGATTGATATTATGGATTATATTGTTGGTTTGCCCACAGGAATTATGTTTCATTTGAATTTGTTTACATGGGAAATTGTTGTCTATATTAATTATGAATATGAGAATATTTGATACTCTTTTGGGTATAATGTTTAGGTACATGAGGATATGTTTTATGCTTCAAAGTATTTGTTATTAATGACATGATATTTTTTACATGTTATTTATAATACACATTGTATGTATGTTTTGATGACCGTTGTAAGTGGTCATCCATCTATAGATATTCCCCACTAAGCTTTATAGCTTAGCACGGGTTATTTTTCTGTGTAGGTACTATTACCAAGACTTTTGCTCAAGGACGATCTCTACATCAGAAAGGGCCAACTACCGACTGATAATCTTGATGTAGGATGTTTTTGTATTAGTATTATCATATGTTTTGATTTATGGCCAGTTATGTTATAAAATGTATATAACTTATGAGAAATGTTGTAACTCACAAGTAGTAAAGCTAATTAGAGTATGTGTGCATGTGATATACGTAAAGTAATATTCATATAGTATAGTATGCTTGATTAAGGGTAAAATGATAGTTAAACAAATATATTGCATAAGCATGATTAATAGTAATTAAATTATCAGATACATAGGGTTTTGCATAAGGGGGTGCTACAAATACTTTCTTTAAACATGTGATTATACACACTAATGAGTATTGCTATTCTTTACTTGAAATCAGTTCAAGGCATGTAATCTCTTTTCAATAATGCCTATATATATATACATAGTTGTATAAATCTATTTAAAACTATGAGTAGGATAATCATAATCATATATATATATATATATATATATACATGAATGATTTTTTATAACACTATATCATGTTCATGATTAAGCATCTTAATTGCATGCTTTACTCTTTCATTATCATATACTTATAGGTAACATACATACATACATACATACATACATACATACATACATACATATATATATATATATGTGTGTGTGTGTGTGTGTGTGTGTTCATGTATAATTTTATATATATGTCATAACATGCACACCTTATGAGTAATGCCTTATAATACTTGAAACTTGCTTTAAAGCATGTAATTCTTTCACATAAAATCTTATATGACATTCAAGTAATTGTACATGAACATATCTCCTTGTTCTCATATGCTTTACCATAATAATTCATACACACAATATATGTAAGTATGGACATGTTATCTCAATTAAATAATAAGTATAATAGTTCATATATTTGTTATATGATGTGTTTCATTTTACAAAGAAATACTATCCTATATTCTTAAACATACAATTTATATGCACATTATTATTTACATTAACATTGTATTACACACATATAATGATTACCGACATGTGTGCATACATATATATATATATATATATATATTATAAACTTTCATTTATCATGTTTAAATATTTCTTAACTTCATAGTATAAGTGCATGTTCAAATAAACATTTACTCGATCATTAGAATATACACATGTAAGCATAATTGCACATAACAAGCATGTACATAAGTTTGATCATATATGAATATTTTTATATCATTATCAACAATCCTTACTTATGTACATATATGATTGTATATAAACCTTTATCAATAATCATATTACATTCCATATATAATTCAATGTGCTTCCATGTAGGCACACATAACAAAATTTAAACATTAATATAAAATACATTAAAAATTCTGCCTCTAAAATTCTGCACAAAGGAAGAATTATGGATCCAACTTTTGTGCCATTTTTGTTTTAGAAAACATCATTTTTAGGCCATGTGGACTTCTATAACTTAATCCCCTATGTTTTAAGTTTCCAAAACATTAAGATTCATCTCAATATCACATCTATAACTCGAGATATTCAAGAAAAACCATAGGTTGTTCATAAAATCAAAAATAGTTTTTGTTATCAATTATGAAACTCATAGAATAAAATGAGAAAAGAATTAGACTAACTTTTCTTCATCAAAGTTATACTCTTATTATCTATTTTAACCAAAATTTTACATCATAACAATCTGACTCCTTTACCAAGACTTATGCCCGAAGTACCAAAATCTATTCCTTAACAGTGCAACTAGTTCCTATGAGATTCAAGCTAACATTTGACATGCATGCAAAACAAATTAGGCAATTCTTCATTCATATGAAATGTACATTTAAAAGTCTAATTTTCATAGAATTTAACGGCATAGCATTCTAACCACTATACACAAAATTACATCATAATTTCTACAATCTAATCTAGAACAAAAATCAACAGTCTCAAGAATTTCAATTAAATATGTGGATGGATTAAATGAAAATTTAGTGCTAGTTCCCTCCTACAAATTTGTATACATATTTATTATATAACATTAGAAATTGGAATGGTCTCAATTAGAGTTTTCTAACTCAATTTATGCTAAAATTACAGCCATTAATTCATAAGATTTTCATGTCTTCACTTGTTGTAATACTTCCTAAAATTATTTCTCAATTCATTTGTTCAACCTATCATACAACAATTCATATTTCTTCTCCAATTAACCACATGCATGTATGAGAATCCTATTAATCCAATACCTTGGCTGAATTTCCCTTTAGACTTCAATCTTTTGCAAGTCCTTTCCCTTTGTTTTTTCTACCTTCTTCTTATTCTTCTACACATATCCATGCACTCATGCATTAAATCCAAATTATTATTTCTTTTCATTAACATGCATTTTGTCTTTAAGAAAGAAGAAGAAAGAATGAGATAAAGACCAAATCCCTTACCTTTACAAACTCCCTTTAAAAACCTTATATACATCCACATGAATAAGAAATTCCTTGAGAGAATTGAGAGAGAGAGAGAGAGTTATTTCTTTAGGGAGAGATGAGAGAGATGAAGGAAAAACTATATCCTTTCTTCAAAATTCGTCCTTTCCCCTTTTTATACCCTAAAAGTGGTCTTTCTCTCTCCAACATGCAATGCTCCAAAGTGTAAAGTGGGAGGATAAGTTTCCTTTAGGTCCTCAAATATTTTGCATGTCAAAAATCCTCCCCCACTAACTATTTCTTCACAATTCAACCCCTTATATTCTTTCTCTTTGAAATAAACACCAATTAGTCATTATTTTAACATTGGCCTCTAAATTTATATCCTTTTTTAATTTAGCCCTCAAACTATTTTTTTAAATTATACCCTTATAAAATTCATACCATATAATTCACAAATTTATCACATAATTAATTGCAACTTAATAATATTTATGCCCCAATCAATATCTTAACTATATTTTATTCCAATTATGCACACTATATACTATAATATCAATTGACTATTGTATATTGTATCATATAAGGCCACAAATTCATTAGATCTTAACTATTAATAATTCATCCAATAATGCTTAATTAGACTTTGATAACATGTAATTGCCTTTGAATTCTACTAGTGCCTATTTTGGCTCCTTACAAGTATATACACTAGAGATGGTATAACTTTACATTGATTACTTACATGAACAAATTGATCGAATTATGTTATGAGCCATGTATACATGCTTATGCACTAAAGATGGTATGTCATTTACATTATTATATGCATGTCTATATATATTTGTTTACATGCTAGAGATTGTGATACATGTACAGTAAAAGCACGTATATGTATCTTTTGATACCATATGATATTATATACATGTTTATATATTAGTATACCAGATGTATAGTCACAAAGATATTACTTGATTGAAATAATATGGCTATGCATATGTGATGCCAAATGTTAGCATACTAAAGTACATGAATACATGGAAGTATATTTGATTATAGATAATATGACAAAGTATATGATGGTATTTTTACGAGACAGTATATACAAGTATATACACTAAAGATTGTATAGTTTTCCATTGATTACTTACTTGAGTGTAATTGTAATTAATTATGTGCATATGTAAAGCTATCACAAGATTATAGTGTGATGAAAATATCACACAAAAAGGGATAGTAAAGCATGTATGTACATATATGATCACAAAAGCATACAGTTAAGCAGATATGATTATAAAGTATACTTCAAGGGTAATTATGTTATGACCATGTTCATACACATCGTAGATTAAAGAAACTCAATAGAGCATGATGTTATGTATCATCATAATACATATGTGAAATAGTTACATGATTTAAAAGGATTACAAGTACAAAATAGTGATACTTAATTGTGCTCAAGATAACATGTTTATAGAAAATTTATACATGTACAAGTATATGACCTCATGCTCATAGATATACATGAATATATATATATATATATGAATGTTTAAATGCATATGATGAGAAAAGAGCAAAGTGCAAAAAAAATAATACCCAACAGTGCATATGATTACATGTTTACAGAAAGTTACATATGAGCATATATATGATTATCTTATTCATAGTTACACAAGAGTATACATTTGCATATATGAATATGATTAAATAGAGTAAAAATAAAGTAAAAAAAGATAAAGTAAAGAGATTATATTGCTTGTGTTGTGTTTAAGATGTGGATAGATAGGCATGCCTATAAGGGTAATTTTGCAGCTGCTACCGTCTACCCTGTATGGGGCTACCGTTGACCCCGTTTGGGTCTTTATACAGTACAGTTTGACCCTGTTTGGGTCTTTAGCAGACTCCGCTTGAGTCTACTTGACCGGTCCACCATATAATTTTGTCTACGTAAGGGACTACCATTTATACCTTTGGATATCCTTTTCGTACCTTTGGGTACCACCGTATAACCTGTCATCCACTTCTGTAAAATAGTGCAAGCTTGATAAAAAGTAAAGTATATGCATCATTCAAAGCTAAAGAAAATGGAGACATTTTAATTCTTGTCTTGAGTTGCATATGATCTTTATATGAATTAATATATAGTATATAGAGAAATATTTTAGTAAGTGAGCTTGCATATAATATATGGACATAGTACTTTAATATCATATACATAATCATTGATACATATTGTTTGTTTTATTTTGGATGATGAGCTTTATGAATATAAACACGTGCTTGGTTGATGATTATTATATCTATATTAATTAATTAGCATAATCGATAACTGGTTGTTCTTGATTGACATGAATGACTTTTGTATATAAGATTAAACAGATCATGGATGCATAATTGATGTGCTTTAATAGTAGACATGTTTACTATACTACACTTAGTTTATGGAAACATGAATAACTTTAGGTATGATAGTAAACACTTAAGTAATAAATTGATCATACGCTAAATAAAAACATAGAATTGGCAAATGGATTAACGATTGTAATTAATAAAGATGTGAGAGAGGAAATGTAAATGTATCCTTATACCTATTAAGATTAAATATAAAATTGATAACAGGTGAAGATAGCTAATCATTTATATAATAAGCAAGAAAATACTATGGTTCCAGATTTATAATGGTTAGTCTTACATGATTAACTAATAGGATTCTCTGTAAGTTTAGCTTAGGTATCATATATAATAAAAAGATTAATTAGGTACCAAGGGTAAACAAGTTGATACATTAAGGAACAAAAGTGTTAAATTTTGAAGTGATAATTAAAGATATACGAACAATTGATATAAGAAAAGTAATTGTATGACAAGTAATTGGATTGTTAATAAAGTAAAGAATTAGTAGATAATAGTTTAAAGTGTTGATATTATATTTTTTTATAAGTGATAGTAATGCTTTTTTAATTTAAATGATCAATTTATTGGTCTAAGATATTTATGTTTGTATTATTATGCATTTTGAATGCAAAGCATCAATGCCAATTATTATTAATGAATTCACACGATTCTCACATGTTGATATAGTTATTGATCTTGTGTCTTTTCTTGGCTTTGTATCTTTAATATTGAATCATATGTTTTAATTGTGGTACATGTTGAGTGCTTGTTAATGATCAGTGTGAGTGGTCATTCATCATGCTTTATGTTCCCCACTAAGCTTTATATCTTAGCATGGGTATTTTAATCCGTGTAGGTTATCGAGATAGGAGTTCTTCTCTAGGATAATATCTACAGCTATCGGCCAATGCAAGAGAAAGACTAGAAGTATATAGTCCTCATTTTGAGTTTTAAATTTTGATGTATGAAAATTCTATAAAGTGTTGGAGTTTAATAGTTGTAGTTTTTCTTGTAATACTTTAAGAGACATTCATGAAACTAGTTGTACTATTAAGTTCAAATATTATGTCTTAAGTTTCTTATAAGATCTCTATTTAGTATGTTTAATGATTCAATAATACAGTGTAGCATGCATAATGATACAGAATATAGCAACATGACTAGGTTAAAGGATAAGGGTGCTACAAATTCCACTTCTACGACTATACCTTGATTTAAAGGAAATTTTACTTTTGCAGCTATACCTTGACTTAGAGGAAATTTCAATTCTACGGCTATACATTAATTTAAAGGTGATTCTTCTTCTATATTTATACCTTGATTTGAAGGCGATTCAACTTTAGCGACTAGCTATACCTTGATTTGAAGGTGATTTTGAAAGGTGGAGTGTTTGATGCTCTTTTTTATCAGAATTTTGCCTCACTAGGGATGTATATAAAGCTTAGGAGGTGATCTATTAGGGTTATTAGCAAAAATTTCTTATGTGCTGGGGATGTTTGGGATCACTAATGATGTAAGCAAAAATTCTATGTATTTAGGACTATTGGGGAGGAAGAAAGAAAAAATATCTTTTGTGCTTCCTATGTGCTATGGGTGCTTGGAACTTAAGCCAACCACTTACCCCTTATAGTGGAGAGAATGTCAACTTGTTAGCGATCTTGAGATTGCATTGGTCTATGCAATATTGATTAGAATGTATTCCTTTTATGGGTTTGCATGATTCCTTTTGGGGATTCCACTTTGGTCTAATTATTCAGTATTTGTAGTGTTAAAAAAGGGTTGTGTAACATCCCCAAATATCCTAGAAGAGCAATAGGAGTGCTACCAAGATCTAACTAATCATATACAAACCTTATTACAACTTGTATTATATGTTATCATATCAACTCTAAAGTTTAGAATTCATACGTCATTCAACAATGCATAATCTCCTATACGACCCAAGTCATACAATCTTATATACTTGTCAACAAATTTATAGCTTAATATACATTTTGAAGCTTACATGTTACAACTTAATAATTTACATCTCTAGCTTACACCTTCTTTGCAATCTTCAACTTATCTTCACAACCTTCACATCAAGCTAGTCTTCACTTCCACGCCTATGTTACAAAAGAAAAATACAAATGCTAAGGTTATATCTAAATAATTATTTTAGTAAAATAAATTTAAATCTCTAGGTTAATAGAGAGAGCACAAAACATAACTTGGTCACTATGACTCAAATTATTTACTATTTATTTTTTTCTAATTTTATGTCCATAAACTCCTTTTTATTAATGTATGAACCATTTTCGTGTTCTTAACATGTTTATATTACTTTATCGAGTCATAATTCCAATTACAAACACAAAACCCAATCTGCTCTCATCTAATGGGTATTTACTTATTATATCTAATGTTTATGTAATACTATTCTTACCTATATATGCTTAACAATTATACTTTTCCACTTAGTTACATTTGTAAGTTAAGTATAAATAAGTATAACTGTAGTTAGGGTACATGTAACTTTATGTCAGGTTTCACACTATAGGATACCTTTGCTACTTGAGCAATTACTAGTTTAACAGGATTTGGTTTAGACTTGGAATATGTGTTCCAAGCTTTCTATATATCCCAAAGATGGGAATCAAAACCACGTAGCTCTACTTAATAAGTACTTTGTTATGTCAACTTTTAGCGGTAACTTTTGGGTTTACCTTTGCTCTTAACTAATTAACCAACTGCTAACTTAGTTGCTACTTATATCTAAATTCTTCTTATAACATTTATCATGAAACATTCATTTATTGTTTGACTTAAGCATCTATTGTACGCGTGGGTTACTATATTATCTTCGTTATTCATATACATAACTTGGTACTCTAATATAATATTTTAAAGTACTTACCTTACAACAATACTTACTAACACAATATAAGGTCATATAACCAATCTTGCATCAAATTGCGAGTCTTATTCATATTCATACATACATCTTATTCATGCTTATCAAAAATAGAGAGTGAGTATGTCTAAAAGAAAGTTTATATCAGGTATTATAATTAGTTATCAAATCGATAAACATAATTAATATACTAAAATAGAACAAATTTGAGACAAACTTTATATAGACTCGAAAACATTGTTAACATATCAAATCAAATCAGAACATAACAAAAAATTATTTCATTTATGATCCTTTCTAGATAAGGTAATTGTTCATCAATCCAAAAGATATGATTAAAATGCAATGCTTCCTCTACATGCATGTAAAGTAACTATGTAGTAATATATGTTTATGTAATGCATCATTTAATTAACATATAATTTGCCTTTTTAACATTCTCTGTATTTGCCTACCTATGTTATGTAGGTGTGGATAATAGGTGTTATGGATACCCAACAGTACTTATAGGTATCAATATTATGGATACCCGTAGGTATCAATACTATGGACCCAAATGGGGTCAAGACTATGGCAGCTGCAACTATACCTTATGGGGATGCCTATCTATCCATAACCTAGACATAGACACCGATAACTATAGTTCTTTTCCTTTAATTATTATCACTTTTATTTTCCAAAAATATAAATATTTAGCTCAATCATATATATGCATTTATGAGCATCAAATCATATACATGTTCATGCATACACATCTTGTACTTGTAATTAGTGCAAAAGTATAAAGCTTTTCACTTGTATAGATGCCCTAGTTATTCTCATTCCATTATTTATTTCATTATTTAAGATAATATATGCATGTATATCTATACTCACACATTTCATAAAGGCATTCCATATGATTAAGACATACATTAAGTATACATATATCTTCATACTTGCACATTTCATATTCATACTCACATGATATACTTATTTTCGTTATAATTACATAAAAACTAATATATGTATTTTTTTACAATTCGCTGTGTACATATTTTATGCATTCTTGTATTTGAACATTCTATCACACATTCAAATGAATTAACATATCAAGGTACACTCAATAAAATTATAAAATCAATATAATTACCCATGTGTATAAACTACATTGCTTATATGCATGGAATTGATGTGTAGGCTTAGTAACTACATAAGTTATATCATATGCATATAATTTCTAATGTTTAGGTGTAGTTTGTGTTCATATCTCAATGTACAATCATGCATTTCATATATTTTATATCATGTTACATCCCTATATATTCGTTTATAATGTTTTAGAAGTGTTCAAGGAAGTCCGAGTAAGTTTTGATAATATTTTGGGATCTAAAACTTGTTAATATACTAGAACAGGGGAGGTACCCAACTGGATTGAACTCAATCTAGTCAATTAGGCTGCATTTTATCCAGAATAAAATGCATCAACACCACTGGATTGGAAACCAATCCAGTCAGGTAGACTTAACTACCCAGTTTTCCTACAAATAGCTCATTAGGTCTATTTTTCACAGGTAATTTGACTTAGAAAATGTTATTTTTAGGAAAAGTGTTCTTCTAATCAAATGTTTTCCTATGTTTTTAGTTTCCATATCATTAAAAATTGAGTCATTTGGACATCTACAACAAGAGATATCCTTAAAATAGTTTAAACTATCCCAAAAAATAGGTTAGTAACAATCACTACAGTTCAACTAAATTTCGATAATCTTAAAGGTAGAAGCAAGTTTCAATCTCTTAATAAAAATTTTATGTCATGTTTAGTTTACCCTCTAATTGTAATCACCCTATTTAGAGCTCTACTTCTCAACTTATAAGCAAAATACTGTCTGCAGGCCATTTGGATCCTACACCAAATTTTCTCTACCAACATCCTTCTCTCTATAACTTACTCTCTTATGCATATTTTCACCTTAAAATTTGTCCAAATATCACTTAGGAATTCAATCACATATTCCATTAATTAAAACAATCATATACTAAAAGGAACAAACACTCCCATACCTTGATGAGGTTTGTTTCTATCTTTTCTTCTTCTTGCTCACACCTTTCCTTTCCCTTGTCTCTCATTTGTTCTTCAGCTTGCACCAAAAAATCCCAATAAGAAAACATTAAAACATCCATCATAACCTTTTCTAATTTACATATCAAAGAAATAAAGAAGATATTAGGAAGTAATTTCTACTCAAACCATAGTTTACTCATCTTTCTATCCACATATTCCTATTAGCTTTCACTTTCTCTCTCTTATCACTTCTAACCCAAGGAACATAATTTAGGAGACTTAGAAGAGAAAGAGATTAACAATAAAAATCTAGAATTATCCACCAAGAAGGGTCAACCAACTTATTCCTTAAGAGGGAGATTTTTCAAGCCTCAATAAATGCTTTCTCTTTTAAAATTTACTGGGTGCCAATCTCTCATTAGCTAAAATTTTTTATCTTCACCTTATTTAATTTTAATCACTATCTATTTCTTTTAATTACCAAAAATATAATTTAGCACTTCTTCCATCAATTTAGTCCTTATTCACTTGTATAAGTCATTGGTTACACAATTACTTACATGCCATTACCAATTACAAAAGTACAGATCATATCCCCACTATGCAGTTAATGCTCTTTTACCATAAAACTCACATAATCACTTGCTCTAATCCTTCTAGGGTATATTTTGGAGTCTCGCAGGTTGATTGGTTTGGCAGTCATAGTTAGCCCCTATATATAATAATAATGTATAAGTTATTGTGTAATGTCTGAAATTATTTATATGAGTGCTAATTATGGAAAGTTGTTGTTACTTTGTTTATGTCATTGTTATTGAAACTTTCATTTGATTAATGTCAACTTATATTTATGATTTGTGATTTTTGTTGATTTTGAGTTAACCATTTGAGTAGTAAACATTTAAGCAAGAGATGTGATATATGATAAAATTTACACTATGGATTACATATATTTAAATGATTAATGTATGTCAAGTCAACAAATAAAACTTAAAGTAAAAGAAAGTAAAGTAATAAAATTATACAAATGGAAATGTAAATCTAAAAGACCATATATTGTATGGTAATAAGTAAAAATGTATAAGGAAATTTATGATGTAAAGCTCCTTGAATCTCCAGCTCGTATCCTAGGGTGTAATAGTGGAACCCTCTAGTGGTGAGCAAGAGTGGTGCCTTTACACGAGTGAGCTCGGAGTGTACTCAAGCGATGAAGTGGCAGCTACAGAGCCTGTTGTGCCTAATGGACTTAGAGGATAGACAGAACCTGTGGGGTCGATAGAGATATGGTGCAGGAACACCCTAAGATAACCTAAAAGCTAACCCATTTCCTTACTTATGCTAGCGAACTTTGTCACCTACTCATTAAAGTGCTACTGGACTGTCCCCTCAAGGTGTGTGAAATGCCCTTGGAAGTCCTAGTTGAGTCACTCAATCCTCTTCTCCATCTCATCTTCACCTTTTTAGCCTTCTTCTTGGTAGATTCTAGCACTGTCTTTATTGTCTAAATCATTTCAATGGCATTTTGGATGCTTACATCAGTCTGATCAACTCTTTTGTTGTTCTCTGCTAGGATAGCATCAAAATGGCATATTTAAGCTAGGAACTTCTCCCACCTTTTCTGATGGGTCTCCCTAAACTGAAGCTACTCCTGCCTGTGCTACATCTGTTCCTAGCGTAGCTGGTGGATTTCAGCAACCAAATCGCCTGAGCGGTCTCTACTTGTTGAAGTCCCTACAATATAGACTACTAAAAAGTTATGGGTACATCAAGTTGAAGTGGCAGTGGTGCCATCGAATGCAGTACAAAAACCCAGCAGGGACAAAAATCATTTTTATCACACAGTTTATAGGAAAGCCGATGTTTACCTTATTGTTGACTGAATTTATTTCAACCAAATATAGAATGTTAAAGTTGTTTTTTATGCAACAATTAAAGTGGTTCTCTAGCCACTAAAATAGAAGAAAAAAAAAAGAAAGGCACAAAAGTCCCACTCTATATTGTGATCAAAAAGTGAAGTGTGTTAGAGGAAAATATGACAAACTAGGCATTGATCCCATTAGTTTTTCACCATTTCTCTTTGGTACAAATTAAACTAAATATAGTGCATTCAATTTTGCAAAAATTAATACACTATATTTAGTTTAATAAAACTTAGTATACTGTATTTAGTTTTTACTCAAAGCTAAAAAATATGAATATATAAGCAATTTAATTACATTGCATTCTCCTAAATAAAACCTAATACATTATATTCAGTTTTGCTCAAACTGAATATAGTGTATTTAAATTTGCTAAAGTTAATACAATATATTCAGTTTAATAAAAGCTAATACACTTTATTTAGTTTAATAAAACCTAATACATTATATTTAGTTTTTACTCAAAGCTAAAAAAATATAAATATATAAGCAATTTAATTACTTTGTATTCCCTTTTGACAAAACTAATACATTATCTTCAGTTTTTGTTTAAAGTAAATATAGTGTATTCAGTTTTGTCAAAGTTAATACACTATATTCAATTTAATAAAGCCTAATAAAACTCAAAACTAAATATAGTACATAAGAATAGGTTACTAACTCGCAAATTATAAACCACTAAAAAATGGAAAATTCAAAAATTCTCATCAACTGTACCAACTAAATATTAAAGATGAAATAGCCTTTCTAATGATGAGCAGATCTACTAGATTAACCAACTAAATATTATGTGTTGAAATCAAGTGTTGAAAAATAAAGGCAAATGTTTGGTGTAGGTAATCACACACACACACACACACACACACATACATACATACATACATACATGCATGTGTTTGTGTGTGTGTTTGTGTGTGTGTGTGTGTGTGTGCATATACATATATACATATATGTGTGTGTATATATGTGTGTGTGTGTGTGTGCGTATTTATTTATTTATATGCGCTTAGCTAGTAGATTTTCTAACATCAAATGCTAACTAATGTAACGATCCAAATTATACCCTAGTAGATCTGGGACATAATTGGAATTATGAATTTGTTACAAGTATTTAGCATAATCTAAAAGTTAAGAAATTGAGTATACCTCTTCATTTGGTGGCTTAAATTGAAATAAAAGTTAGAATCAAGTTGTAAATTTGTAATTAAATTATTGATAAGGGACTAAAATGATATTGTGCTAAGATTTTTATATGACTACCAATAAGAGTTTGAAACCTGCATTTCTAGAATGTTTAAAAGTGTTTGAGGCAGAAATCTGCCCTTCCTAAAGAGGTTGAACATCTTTGACAAGAAACCCACCCCTTTAGCCACCATTTTCTCCTTTTATTTCTTTATTTACTTCAAACTTTGGTCTTATGTTGATATTTTGCTAGGAGTAGGAGCAAAGTTTTAATTAAAGGACTAAGGTAAGAGAGATTTTGGGTAGATTAAATCTGTCACTTCTCCTTTATTTTTGTCTCTTAATCAAATAAATTTAAAGTATGAAAAATAAGTTTTAAAGTGATAATTGATTAGGCTTCTTGCATTGATAGTTCAAGAGCAATAGAAGTCTAAAGGAAAAGAGAAGGTATACAGCTAGACTGTGACTCTCTTAAATAGGTAAGTGAACCATCAAATTTATGTTTATTAAAAGTTCAAAAAAACTATTGGATTGCCATTCTAAATAGTGTGTGACTGGAAATGAATTGTGGATACTAAACATATATATTCAAGAATTCAAATTATACAATCCTGTTGTATGTTCCTTGACTTGTTGGAGTTAATGTTGAGAAATCTCTAGGTTACTCTCTTGTTACATTAGATATTGAGTAAGATAGGATATGGATGTTGGAACTTTGGGTAAAAAACTAAAGGAGAATTGATAGATAAATCTTAGGTTCAATTTGAAGAAGGGTGTTTGGTTATTTACTGGTTTTGGATAGTTTTTGTGTGGTATGAGTTCACTTCAAGGTAAATTGAGATAAGGTAGTTGGATTTATGGTTCTAGAACCTGGGCCATGCTGGGATTTATGTTAGTAGAACACGTGATTATGATTATGCTATGAAGTTATGTTAAATACTACAAATTCAGTTTGGAATCATTCTGCAGGGATTTGAGAAATTCAATCAACGCGACTGAGATGACCTTTGACTCAGCTAGGTCATTTGTGTTTCGGCAGTCCAGAAGTGAATACCCCGATTGAGACAAATTCCAACTCAGCCAAGTTACTTGGTTAGCTTCAGTCCAGAAGCATGTAACCTGGCTGACCTGAACTCTATCCAAGTTGTGTCACCTCTACCTTGTTTATGCAAATTTGTGATTTTTGCCTTATTCTCTGAATTTGTTTCAATGTATTCTGAGCTGTGTAAATTCATCAGTATTCTATTTATGCGACCTACAATGGTTACTAATGGATACTTGGTCTCAAATCCCATTGAGATTCAATACGAGGATTTTAAAGATAAATTTCCTTCTAATGATTTTAGTAAGTGAAATAAATTAAATTTAAGCTTACCTAGAATTTCAAGTTGCTGGATTTCCATTTTATTGATGTTGGTCTGAGAATAAAATTGGGAATATTAAATATGTTCAAACAAGAGCTAGTTCTATCAAATTCTATTGTAAATTCTCTAACTCTACTGGAATATTTGTAAAGCAATATTTTAGGATTGCTCTTTCTATGTTGGAAATTGGAAATGGATTAAGTGGAATATAAATACTAGAAACCTTCTGGCAAAGAATTAACTTGAAATTTGATGAGTAATTCTTAAGTTAATTCTAATAAATGAATGTTTGGTAACTTATTGGTAATGAATAACTTTTGAGGCATAGATTTAACTTGAGGAAATTAATTGAGAATGATGAAGTTATGCTCTAGAACCCGAACCATACCGGTAGTTATGTAAATAGAATATTTATTGTATTTATATCATAGATATGAGTTGGTTATGTATTCCTAATACAGAGAGAGATTGCCCAATGGAGATGACTATCAGTCCAGCCAGGTTCTCTAACTACGTTAAAAAGTATAAATTAAATTTTCATGTTTAATTCCAACATTTAACTAAATGTTCCCTATATTATGTTCGTGAACTGGTAATTTAATCTTGCTATTCAATATATTATTCTATATGAAACTTCAGTCTAGAATTTAACAAATACACTTTGAGAGTAATTGAATGCTTTCTACCCCTAATGAGTCTACAAGCGTGAGTGCACACTATATATATATATGTATGTATTCTTTCTGTCAGAATTTTGATTGTTTGGGAGTCTAACACTAGGGTGGTGGGTTCTAGGTCAACAAGTTCTGTTATCAAACAATTTAGGCATGCCTGAGACCTATTGCAGCTGCTTCTGTGACATATTAGTGTCTTCTGAATTTGGTGTATAACACCTTCTGAGCTATGAACTACAAGGTTAATACCCCTTTTGTTCGATACCCGTTAGGGATATCTTCTGCTCTGCATCTATTTCTCAATCTCATAAGTGTGTGTATATATCTGAGTATTATTTACATATGGCCATGCTGAATCGAGTGCAAATACTTTTAAATTACTAACATGATGTTTCTGTTTTGATACCAGTGATGTTTTTGTTTAAAATTCCTTTGTTTGCTTCCTCAGACAATAACAGGAAACTTGATAATGTTTTTGTGTTTGATCATTGCTGCTATAACCTATTAATACTCCGCTCTATTTTTTAACCGTGATAGTAAAAACTTGGTTAATTGCCTAATTTCAGGTTGTACTCCATTATTTATTGAAATATGTATTGTGCATATTTAATGATTTGTTTTAAGTTACTTTATATTTAGCTGACTGATATCATATGTTATTTACTAACGAGTGTAGTCTTAACACATATCATGTTTTGCACTTACTATTTACGTTACATCTGTGCAGGAGTTTACTTGTTTGTGGTAGAGAGTAGGATTGGGACAACAGCAGTCGACCAGTCTAGAAGTTTAGGATTCAAACTTAAATTGTTCCTTCATATACCTAATAATATAAGTGTGCTTTGTAAAGACTTATTGGTTATAACAAGTAATCAATCTTTTAAAAGATAATTTTGATAACTTTACGTAAATATTTTATTTCTAGCACCCCTGTATTGTCCTGAGGGGTATTAGGGCATGACAACTAATGCATAAATTAATAAACTAAGTTTTTTAATTTGGCAGCGAGCTATCCATTCTTCTTGATTGTTCCTGAAATATAAAGGTTCACCATATTCCCTTTATCGCTCATCAGATGATAACATAAACTTCTTCGATATGCCGATATGTTGTCTTCGATTTTGATTTTGTCACCGTCGATAATTGTCGATAAAGCAAGATTTTTTTTATTACATAGTCTCCCTTCTTATTTCGACTTGCAACTGATGTGAATGATCGAAATTATAGGCTTTGAGAAAATTTGAGAGAAGGATTTTGAATATTAGTTTAAGGGCCAGTTTGGTAAAACTTATGAAAAATAACTTTTTCAATTGGTAAAAACTATATTCAAAAAAGCTATATTCCAAAAACTAGACAAATGTTTGGTAAATAAAAATCAAAATGACTTATAAATTGAAAAGCAGTTTACCAACTATTTGGTTAATAATGTGATTAAAAATAACTTTTCAGAATAAAAAGACAAAAAAGCTATCCCTAGATCTCCTCACCATCTCCCTCCTCAGCTCCCATGGCTGATGCTCCCTCAATCTCAATCCTATAAAGCTCACCACGCTTTCTTCAATCTCTCCACCAACAGATTCCATTTCCTCAACCTACCCGAGGCCTCCCATCGCAAGCGCCACTGCGGCTTTTCTAACGACTGGCTCATACTTCTCGATGACACCCCATCAATTCTTCTCATAAACCCCCTCACGCAAGCCAAGCTCTATTTGCCTTGTTTGTCAAGTTTCCCACCTGTTATTAGCTTCAATTAGTCTGACATTGGTAGGAAATATGTCCTTCAAAACGCCTCAGGGGTCGTTCTGTTCGTAATCTCAGGCAAATGCGTGATTCTTTCATCAAGAAAATCGTTTTATTTTCTAGTCCTTCGAAGGATAGCAATTTCATGGCCATGGCCATCCTTAATGAAACTGGAGATCTGGCTTATTGTAGAAATGGAGACCAATCTTGGAGAATTATTGAAAATGGACGCTCATTTAGTGAAGATGTAATATATATGGATGGATTGTTTTATGCGGTGAATAAGGTAGGCCAAATTGCAGTCTGCGATGTTAATTATGATTTAGCTAGGGTTTGGTGGATTAAACATGAAGGGTTGGAAAGTAGAGGATAACGAAAGTTAGGAAAAAAAAGAAAAGAAAAAAGAAAAAAAATTAGAGTCTTTTATATTAGGTATTCTTGTAATTATAAAATAAAATAAATGGTATTTTTGTCTAAAATTAATTTTAAATCAGCTTTCCTGAAAAGTTAAAATTCAGCTTTTTTGAAAAACTTCAATTTCTAGCTTTTTCTAATAGAAGGTTTTTTCACTTTTTACAAAATTGATTTATCAAAAATTATTATTTATCAAACACAATTTTTTATTTCATAATCAATTTTTTTATCAAATAATCAGCTTTTTATTTCTTGAAAAGCAATGCCAAACACACCCTAACTCTTAACTTCAGTTTGGGCATATATTTGAAAAAAATATGGTTAAAAAATCATATTGTTTAGGATTCTTTAATTATTTCATATTTAGGAGCAAATCATCTATTAACATGCTTTGCTGAAGTTAATACATATTCTATAATTGTTTATATGTGAAAGTTGCCGGTAATTATTTGTTTATACAGTCATTGTTTATCCCAGCTTCTAATTTCTAGGATCTGCATCGGTCGATTCTATTTACTATCAAACCGAACAGAAATAATTGAAACCGGAATTATTTTAAAACTGAGAATTAAGACCGAATCGAATTATATTTTGATTCAGTGTTTCGGTCTGAATTTTTTAAGATGGGCATATATATAAGATCTAAGTCCATTACAATTTTATAAATAAATAAAATTAACATAATTTCAAAACTCAAAAAATCATAATATTAACAATATAATTTAAATTTTATAATAAAAATAATGTTTCATTAAAAAATAAATAATAAAAAAAGTTAATTAATCCAATATATACCATACAAATTATATAACAAAAATAAATCTAAACTAACAGCTCTATATTTTGAAGAAAAAAATATAAGAACATTAATATAGGCATGAAATTTAGAAAATTCAAATTTATAATAAAAATTAATCTTTTTTTTAATATTTCGATCAGTTTAGTTGTTTTGCGATTTTCACACTTAAAAACTGAACCAAATTAAAATAACCAAGTTCTTTTAAAATTAATAATTCAAACTAAAAATCGAATATCCAAATAACTGAATTGAATAATTTATTTTAACCGATTTAATTTAATCAGTTTGATTTGATTATTCGATTGCCGCTGCTAACCTCAATGGTGAGAGGAAAAAGCTAGTGAAGATGGACACAGAATACGGAAGCCAAGAGTTGCTATTATATTTTGTCTAATATAAAGATCAACACTTCTTACATGCCAACTCTAACGAAATATATACCGCCATAAAATTAAATTCAAAGTTTACCTTTTTCATTTGATAGAAAAAAATTGAATAAATATAATTGCAACTGTTTAGTTAACATCCTCATCTTAAACGAAAGCGTGACGTAATCTATAAATTTTACTAAAATTTTGTCATAAAAATCCAAAGTGAACTCTAAACGGCGAAGACCTTTTAATTAACTGAAATGAGCAAGTTAAAGAATAAATTCAAGTCTATTTTTAAATTAATACTTAACCCGAATATAATCTAAAAGTAAACCATCAATGAATATTTCTCATGCTATGCACGATATATTAGCTCAGAATGAACCTACTCAACTTTGACAGACACAGAACAGGGGTCAACCAGTTAAAATTCATGAAATTTTTGAAGTCAAAATTTTGAAGCACTTAAAAAAACAAAAATATAAAATATAAAAGCAAACCAAATGTAATTCTGATTCTTCCTTCCTAAATGTTTGAACTACCTGAGCTACCACCAAAAACATTATGAGCTTTGAGTCCATCCAACAACAGGATGCAACCAACTTACAAAAATTATCTCAGTTCAGCTACTACAAATCTAGCCACTCGCATAATTACCGAGCAGAAACTTGTTCAGAGCTCTTCTACTCAATTCTAGTTTCACTTCCTTCAAAGAAGATAGTAGTATCCAGAAAACAGAATCACAAGAACAAAAAATGCAGCGGCAACAGCAATGCCCCACATCCAATAGTTGGTCGGCTTCTTCCTCCTCAGGATGGCTTTTGGAAGTGAATCTCCGCCCCTTGACCGAGTCCTGTGCCTGACAGTGCTCTCCTTTCGAACTTTTTCTTTAACCAGTGCAGAACCCTCTTCTTGAACTTCAGGCTTTTCAGTTTCTTCTGGCTCTGCAACTGCTTCAGCTTGTTCCTCAGTCTCAGCTGAAGGTGCAGATGCTGCAGCCTTCTTCTTCAATTTCTTTTCCCGCTCCTGCAAGTAAATAAAAAGGAATGTTTATGTTTCAAAAAACAGAACATAACAGTGTATTAATCAATGACAAGAACTAAAGAGTAAAGCAATAATTTCCTTAAGCTTCTTTTCAGCTTCCTTTTGAGCTCTTATGGCCGCTTTAGCTGCAGCTTTCTCAGCCAGTTTCTTCTTTCTTTCCATGGCTTGTTTAGCTTTTGCCATCTCCTCTTCTCTCTTAAGCTCCTTCAACTTTGCTTCATCAATTTCCTTCTTTACAGGAGGATTCTTTTGCTGCTTTTCCAACCCATAGATCTCATCAGCTATATCAATATGCTCTGTAGTGGCCTTTGAATCTGTCTTGCTCAATTCTTTTTGGACTTTCTGGTTAGTCGAAGTATCCTTCTGTGGACCAGGTTTTGGATCTTCCTTCACGCGTTTTGCATTAGCTTTTGCCACTGGCTCTGGTTCAGAGGTCAATGGTGTCTCAGGTGTCACCAGTGGCTTCTCATCAGGGTTCCTGATTCGTCCATCCCTACTCAACTGTCGACTATCAAGTGAGGGCAAAATTCTCTTTTCATAATCATCCCTAAAGGCCTTGTTACTGCTCCAGAGTGACATAAATTTCTCGACCTAAATAACAATATCAGAGTGTAGGATTAAAATCAGCAGCAATATTCAAACTGACAACAATAACTACTTGTCTAGCATACCTCCTCATATGAAAGCTTCTCCAGAGCCTTTACATCTTTCTTGGCAGCTAAGTCCTTAGCTTCAGTCATGGCCTTGCGACTACTATAGAAGTGGACATTCTGATAGACATAAGACAAAGTTAATCAACTAATTTCAGCAATTGCTGAGAGATTTTACAGACAATCAAGGTCAAATATGATGTTACATAACCCGAGAGAACACATCAATTAGATTATGCCAAAAAGAAAGTGCAATGAGGGCTGAAAAAGTTAGGGGAATGACCATGATAGAGAGGCTGCTATTCGAGCAAGGCTCATGGATCCAGATTTGCTTGGGCCAAGGGAACTGCAAGTTCACCAGAAGAAACAGCAGATGCAACTTGAGGGGCTTAGATGGACACTACCAAATGGGCTGGAATAATTCAGTTAGGGACAGGAGCAGTGCACCTAGTGCCAGGCTGGAAACTAGGAAAAAGAAAAACGGTTTCATCTCTTGTTTGTTATTATATAGCTAGGAGCTGGGGAGGGGTTTGGATCATCTTTGAATCATTTGTATTTTTGCTGCTGTTATAGCAGGGCTCCATTGTTTGGAGAGGGAAGATATTTCTTCCTATGGGATTGTAATCCTGTATTGCAATCATACTATCAATCAAATCCATCCTTCTTTTCATCCATTTCTTTGTTTGTTTTCTATTTTACAATCCTTTGGTTACATTAATTTCTCTTCTCATCATTTGGCGCCGTCTGTGGGAAACCGATCAACAACGCCTCACCACAAACAAACAAAATGGGAGCACCTTCTAAAAGTCGATTACAAACCATGGATGAATTAGAGGAAAGAATCGATGCCCATGACGATAAAATAGTTGCAATTCAAAATTCCATGGCAGCATTACAGAAGTCCCTTACTGCACTTCAGAAATCCATGGAAGACAGATTTGAGCACATGAATGCCAAGCTCCAGAAACAAATCGAAAAACAGCCCAGAACCGTTGATTCAGAAGCACCACGTTCCAATGAAGAACTCGTCTCAAACAACCTCCAGTCAGAACGTTCTACCATTCCAATACCAGGTTCCAGAAAAAAAATCGGGAAACAAGCCATAGCAAAAGAAATAGAAGAACAATACTGCAATATTGAACCTGACTCTGACCATGAGACACCTAGAGGAGTTTTCATCCAATCCAATACCAGATCCAGCCAACCAAGTTTCCCCCAACTACCCAAGTTTCGGGTGCCGGAAATCATAAAAGAAGAGCCACCAAGTTGGGTCGCAAAGGTGGCGCTATACTTCAGCGTGCGTCAGACGCCAGAAAAGATGAAACATGCGATTGTTCCTATGCATGCGACGGGAGCTGCTGTTTCATGGTTTTCGCATGCACTCCAAGATAACCCGTATATGGCTTGGGAACAGTTCAAGCGTCGGCTGAATCGTCGGGAGAGGGGCGGTGGCTTTTGGAGCAGATCTGAGCTCTCTCCTACTCCACCGATTGCTCCCCCAACTGTGCTAACAAAAGTGGATCAAGCAGGCCCTCTGTTTAAAACCAAAGGCCCAAGCCCATTAATCCCAGCAAATGCTCCACCACGCACGTTTCCTCTTCCCATCCGAACGCAGCAGGAGCAGCGAAACCAGGGGCCGCACCATCTGTCGTTGAAGGAAGTCGAGGAGCGTCGGCTGGGTCTCTGCTTCAAATGGATGCAGCCACACAGCCCGCAGCACGGATGTAACGATGGAGAGCTTCGGGTCTCCATTGCAGAGAATGGACTGTTCGTGGTTACAGGGAAACAGACCAAAGAAAGGGCGATGGTGGCAGAACTGGAGGAAGAAGATGCACTTAGCGGTGATGATCTGCTTCAACCTTACCATTTGTACAAAACCCAACGACAGGTAACATTTCACTATAAAGGATTTGATGGGGTACGCAGGCTTGGTCTTCTAAATGAAACAGAGCAGCTGGTGAGGCATTCTTCTCCACCAGGTGAAACGGGAATGCTTGTTGTTCCCTCTGTGGAGCCAGGTAGCCTAGCTTCTAGCCTAATGGAGCCAGGGGATGTCCTAGTCTGTTTGAATAAAGAAGTAACTACTCGATTTTTGAAACTGGAGACGATACTCGATGAGAGTGTAAACCAAACAATTGTTTTAGAGATTGAAAGCGGTGGCATGTCATTAAATGAAGAGTTAGTGGTTCAAGATTTGCACTCAACAACCCCTTGCCACTTCTTAGAAGATAGTGGGACAGTTATCCACCCGTTGTCTTATCAACAGGTCAGAAACTTCTACTTTGACTTCGGTATTGTCTATGCTGCAGGCCCAGGATATATGCTACTTAGAGCTGGAGTTCCTCGGCATGCCATCATTAAGAAGTTTGCTGATGTGGAGATATCAAGACTTCAAGAACTAATCTCTGCTTTGTCTAAGTTGTATGGGGATGTTGATATGACGCTTGGGATCAAGATAGGAGTCCAATATAGTCTTTGGGGAGGTTCTTTGCTCAACTTAGGAACTAAAAAGCATAGGGATAAATACTTAGATGGTATTGACAATTTGGACTATCCAAGATGTTTTGCTATGACAGAGCTACACCATGGTTCAAATGTTTGGGGCCTCCAAAACATTGCAAAATTTGATCCAATTACAGATGAATTTGTAATTGACACTCCTAAAGATGGAGCCAATAAGTGGTGGATTGGCAATGCTGCAGTGCATGGCAAGTTCGCCTCTGTTTTTGCCAAATTGATGTTGCCTACTCATGATTCTAAGGGTTTTTCTGATATGGATGTCCATGCCTTCATTGTTCCAATAAGAGATATGATGACCCACCAGACACTTCCAGGAATTGAACTACATGATTGCGGTCACAAGATGGGGATGAATGGAGTAGATAATGGAGCACTGAGATTCCGTTCAGTAAGAATTCACCGAGATAATCTTCTTAACCAATTTGGAGATGTTTCTCGATATGAGAAGTACACTAGAAGCCTGCCAACGATAAATGAACGATTTGCTGCCACGCTAGGGGAACTTGTTGGTGGAAGAGTTGGTCTTGCGTATGCTTCAGTTGCTGTACTCAAGGTTGTTGGAACAATTGCCATACGATTTTCTTTGTTGCGCCAGCAGATTGGCCCTTCCAATAAGCCTGAAGTCAGTATTCTTGACTATCAGTCTCAACAACAACAGCTACTCATGTCAATGCTAGCTTCAACTTATGCATTCCATTTTGCCACGTCATATTTGGTACAACAATACTATGTGGTGAAAAGAACTCATGATGAACAATTAGTGGCATATGTCCATGCGTTCTCTACCGGCATAAAGGCATATATGACATCATATACAGCACAGTTGAGTATCTACAGAGAAGCTTGTGGAGGCCATGGTTATGCTGCTGTCAATCGGTTTGGCATTTTGAGAAATGACCATGACATTTTTCAGACATTTGAAGTGGACAACACAGTGCTCTTACAACAGGTAGCAGGAGCAATCAACGAGATGGTTGTGAAGAAAGGAACCGAAGCGGTTAGATACTTGAGGAATGACTACCCTCAGCTAAGTCTTGAGGACAAGACTTTATTTCAAGAGGGTGGCATTGATAGAGAGGCTGCTATTCGAGCAAGGCTCATGGATCCAGATTTGCTTGGGCCAAGGGAACTGCAAGTTCACCAGAAGAAACAGCAGATGCAACTTGAGGGGCTTAGATGGACACTACCAAATGGGCTGGAATAATTCAGTTAGGGACAGGAGCAGTGCACCTAGTGCCAGGCTGGAAACTAGGAAAAAGAAAAACGGTTTCATCTCTTGTTTGTTATTATATAGCTAGGAGCTGGGGAGGGGTTTGGATCATCTTTGAATCATTTGTATTTTTGCTGCTGTTATAGCAGGGCTCCATTGTTTGGAGAGGGAAGATATTTCTTCCTATGGGATTGTAATCCTGTATTGCAATCATACTATCAATCAAATCCATCCTTCTTTTCATCCATTTCTTTGTTTGTTTTCTATTTTACAATCCTTTGGTTACATTAATTTCTCTTCTCATCAGACCATTAGCTCTCTCTTTAACTATGTCATATTGGTATTCAAATTTATTATATAGTTCATCTTAAATTTGAAGTTTGTCAAAAGTAATACTATATGCCTATAGATAGGCATCACATAATGCCATGAAGGGCACAAAAAGAATAATCATATATCAAAACTTTGGAAACCAACATTTGCACGAGGGCAATCAAGAGCCAACACATTTGCACCATCAACAAGCAAGTTTGTGGAATATTTGGTTTATATCATTTCGTGGAGAGCTGGTAAAATAGCCTTAAAGTAGAATCACATGCTGCCTGTCCATGGTAATGGCCATGAGCTTGTGCTTGCCGACCTATTGTATGCTTCTGAAGGTACAAATGGTTTCACAGGGTGCAAAATGGAATCAAATTAACAAATACAGTCCCAGTCCACAATTTTCATTCAATAAACCATATATAAATGAGTAGCTAGGAAACGGTTCAAACTGAAAATTTTGATGCCACAGACTCTAGCAACAATATGAATTATCCAACCTCAACTGCCCACAAGGGCGCATTTATAGCATTTGCAGTCAGAACAACCCCACTGACTGAATATGAAGAAAACTATTTGCACATTGTTAAGGAATTATAATTTGGTCCTACTAAAAAATTATAATAACCCCACGAAAAACTAACAATTTGAAGAAAACATGATCCTGGAAAATAAGATTGCAAGAGATCAGTTGGCTAGGAAGTAGAAAAAGAAAGATAATTTAGGAAAATTTTCTTGATTGAAAAAAAGAGAGACAGAGACACAGAGAAAGACAAGTTGGCCAAGCCATACGAAAAGCTAACTTATACTTTTTTTTAATATTTTTATTTGTATGAGTAAAATGATCTAAATCAATTTGAATAGATTTAGATTTATAGAAACAATAAACCTAAAAACTGTTAACAAAATTTTGATATCCTCTTTGATACAATAAAAAAAAACTCTTGGAACATTAAAAATTCAAATGCTCAGCATATCCATTTCTATTCTACATTTAAAAAAAAAAAAAAAATCCCTATCTTTACTCAATCAACATGTAGCATACAAATTTGACCTAGACATCAACCAGGTTTAGCAGAAACATAATTCAGTCAGCCAAATCACTCTTCAACAA
The DNA here is from genome assembly GCA_037975025.1 of Excoecaria agallocha. NCBI lineage: Eukaryota > Viridiplantae > Streptophyta > Magnoliopsida > Malpighiales > Euphorbiaceae > Excoecaria > Excoecaria agallocha. Next base: position 1,959,297 of record JBBPFJ010000021.1, on the reverse strand, counting down.
GACTCTTGGTAGAACATGCTGTAACTTTTTAGATAGATACACAGGGAGAAACAGATTCAATGAGAAAAAAAATACCCCTTCATCACGCAATTGCCTTAATGATTTGATATTCTCAAATGCTTTGTCCCTCTTCTGGGTAACTGCTGTAAGCTCATCCTGTAAAGTCTTAATTTCAGCGTCAAATAACTTCACTTTTTCCCTAAGCTGGGTAATTCTTCCCCAAACTGCCTGTTGCTCCTTTCTCACTCCATCCAAATCAACACCCATAAGCTACAATAACATAAAAATAGCAAGTTCCCATAACAATTCTGGTGATGACAAACATTCTTCACAGTCAGAGAAGTTAAAGAAACCAGAGAATTTTAGCATATGAAGGTAAAAGCTTTGTTTCTTACTTTGACCTGGTCTTGAATAGCTTCTTTCTGGCCTAATGAATCCTGAATCTTTGCTCTCATTGCAGCATTAGCAATTACTTTTTCTCTTGTTCCTTCAAGCTGTTTTATTTCTCTGAGAATTTGCTTCTCCTCTGTCAATGGGATGCTCTCATGTTGTATGCGATATTGCAAGCTGTAGATCTACATTCACCAATACCAAAGCAAAGAATAGATGAAAATGCAGCAACATTTACCATCACTCAAAAGATATAGCAAAGTTCCAATGCCATACAAAAGCTAGCAACTATAGCATACCAGATCATTAAGCTCTTCCTCAGATGAACATATACCACCACGACCAGCACTGTTTGTGTTGCGCAGCTTACCAAGTGCCTGCTGCAGAGGCTCAATTTCCTTTCTTTTCTCATCAAAGATTGTTTTATACTGATCATTTTCACTCCTTAGATTCCTCACCTGTTCCGTTAACTCAGCACGTTCCGCCTACAGGAGAAAACGAACACATGTAAATGATTCTTAGGCAGTTCACTATTAAAAGCAGCTCTTCTCACAATTTCAATAAACTGATACATCAAAATAAGGTTACAACGTAATATATTAGTATAAAGACCCTAAAAATAGACATTTTAACAGAAAATATTCTCTTAGAATCCCTGCTATATTTTTTTTGACTGATAATATTGTCAATATACACAAGGACTGCCATATTGGGGCATGAGCAAAAACTGTTAGAACAGCTCAACCTTATAGGTGAACCTCTAATACACCTCCTTTAAGTAAAAGTCCATTGGCCTTGAAACATAGACAAGGCAAATTCATCTAATGTTGCACTAAAATTCCAATTCATCAAGACCAATTCATCAAGATAAATCTAGACCTCACTGTCGTATAGACTCTGATACCATGTCAAAGAACCACTTGACCTACCAAAACCAAATTCATAAGCAAGGACCACGAGAATAGTTTCCTTTGTCCCAACAAATGCATCATACCACTTGTTGCTGGAGCAGCTGGCATATAATACTAACATGTAATAATGCTTGAGGAAACATAATAAATATGTGCAAATCCAAAAGAAAATAGATAAACATGGAAAAGTTGTCCTCAGAAAACTGCTACTGCACTATTACCATCAGATTGGTGATTAAATTTCAGTCAAAAATCACAAGAAGGATGGATCTAATAGCTATTAAAATAATAAAATTGATTGTTGTGGTTCAGATGTGGCAAACTGACACCAGTCCCAGGAAAAAAAATGCCTATTTCAAATATAATTGCACCAAACCAACCGACCAACATCAAGATGAACTTTTGTCAATCAAGAGGAACTCTACCAAAAGTTTCCTCCTATATCTCTTTCACATTCTTTTGTTGATCTTCCAAGTAATTTTTCTCTTATATTTATAATTTATTTTTTCTTAAAAAAGCCACTTCTTCTATAAATAGTTAGCTTGCTTGGATTTCATTATCTTTTTATCACTTTTAATAAACTTAGTTACTATTAAAAAAAAGTCCTCAAAAGAAAAAAAAGAATGAGATTACATATGTTAATGAAATGCTCTGAATCGCATGATACTCCACAGTAAGTTACAGGCCCTTTATTGAGTTTTAACCGGCATAATTGCTTCAAAGTTTGTAGTTCTTTGCAAATAATGAAATTTGGCAACTGTAATTACAAAAATATAGCAGTGTATCCATCTCAATCTTGGAACTGAACATTCTAGTCAAGTAATCAGAACGATAACAAGTAAGATTTAAACATACCCTCTTTGCTTTCAATTCTTCTGTAATCTGAAACCGAGATTGATTGCACTTCTGAATCTCCCTGTCAGCCTGATCAATTTTGGATTTTATTTTTGGATCATCATAAGGCCGGTATCTTACAAAATAGAAGGTATGGATCTGCCTTGGAGCAGGCCACTCATCAACTGCATCTTTTGAGAGCTTGGCATCTGCAACATCATGCCCTTCTCCTTTCACCTGCTCCCCCTCATGTGTACCAAATTTTATGGGTTCTTTGAACCCTGATTCCTTATCTAATTTTCCATTTTCCTTAAATGAATTATCGACTTCACTAACAGTCTCTACAGGTACATGTACCATCTCAGATCCCACAACCTCCACACCCATACTTCTGAGCAAAGATCAGCTTAAAAATGAAAAATCCTGGTGAGCAAAGCAATCAACCATCAGGTAAACAAAGATTTAACATAAAACATTCTGTAACAACATCAAGCCAATATATATCCATGTGGTTAAAAACATCAACAAAAGGAACAAATAAAAATTTTACATTTCAGAAGATTTTCAACAGAATTGATGATTACCTAATGAACAAATCTATAAAACTTATATACTAAATCAGCAGTTTGCAACACTAATCAATCAACTATGGTATTAACAGATCATAGCAGAAACAAACTAGTTCCCAAAAGAATCAAAATTCCATGCAATTGAAATATCAAATCCATTAATCAAATGAGGAAAAAAAAGGGGGAAATCTTTCCCAATTAAACAACAAATCCATCATCTTCCCAATTAAACAACAAATCCATCATCAAACAGACCACATTAAACCACAAAGACCATGCTACTGATAAAGATCAATACATAGAAATCATCGAATCAACAAATCCAACAGAGAAAAAAAATTAGATCAATACATACATCGGGCCAATTAACAGAAAGGGAAAATTTGAAATAGATTTGGATTTGATAATGATAATGATAAAGAGAGACGGATTATTACCAGAAATATGAAAGATGAGAAGCAGCAAAAGAAGACCCTCTTGAGAAAGGCCCCGAAGTTTCGAGTTCTAGCAAAAAAACAAACAGAAAGGGTCAGATCTCAAGAACTCTTTTCTCTCTCTCTTTCTTGATTTCTTCTCTATCTAAAATGAAACAGTCTTTTCCCTTTTTCTTAAACTTCCCACATTTACTAGGTGTCTATTAGGAGAGGGGAAAAAGTAAACGCTAGTTCGGTTAATCCTGAATTTCCACACAAACGGTAAAAAAAGTTTTTTTTTTTAGAAAAACAGTAAAAAACGTTTAACTTTTTATTTAATATATTTCCTATTATTTTTTTATTATTGATTATTAATTTGTTATCTATGAAATTACGAGTGTACACGGATTTGGATATTTCTATACCGAATTGAAGAACCGAAAAAAAAGATTTAGAACCGAACTGTACCGTTGACTTTTTGACTAGAAGCGAATCGAATTGTACCGTTGACTTTATTTGGAACGGATCTGGATATTTAACCGAGAACCGTATTGAACTATATTAAATTATCTTGTACCGAAAGAATCGATATTTATTAATTATTATATATAATACTAATAATTTATATATAAATATTACTTATAATTTTTATTTTATATGTACTGCATAAATTTAAGTTTATAATTATTTAAGTTATATATTTTAATACACAAAATTAAGATAATAATTAGTTAATAAATTAAACTAAATATTTATTTATTATAATAATCATTCTATATATGAATATGAATATATAACTAAAATAATTTATATTTAATTTAATCTATCTTTAATATCACTCGATTACTATTTTATTTTTTTATAAATTTTTATATAAATATTTAAGTTAATTAATTTATCATATAAGTATTTTATCAATTAATTTCATTTACTGTGAGTGTCAATTAACTAGTACTCATATATTTGTAAGATAATACCTTTGTGAATATCTAAATTAATAATGTAATTAAATATATTTATTATATATAATGAAATATTACCAATTATTGTATTATTTAAGTGTATAATTATTTTACCAATTAATTTTATTAATTTTTAGTGTCATTCAACTAGTATATATATATATATATATATATATATATATATATATATATATATATATATATATATATATATATATATATATATATATATATATATATATATATATATATATATATATTCGTACAATACCTATAGTAATAATGAAGTTGTAAATCAATAATGTGATTATATATAGTTATTGTATATAAAAATTTTATCAATTAATATAATTATTTAAGTATGTAATTATCTTATCAATTAATTTTATTTATCTTTATATCATGAATGATTAAATGTACTTATATGAGTATATATACTTTCAGTATCACTTAACTAACATTCATTAATTTTTTCACAATATCTATATGAGTAATTGAATATTTAAATTAACAATACAATTATTATATTAATAATATTTTACTAATTTGTGTAAAATTATTTACTGCATAAATTTAATCTCATAATTATTTATATTATATATTTTAATACATAAAATTAAGATCATAATTAGTTAATAAGTTAAACTAAATATTTTAATTATTGAAAATAGAAATTTACTTGTTATGATAATTATTCTATATATATGAATATGAATACATAATTAAAATAATTTATATTTAATTTAATACATCTTTATTATCATTCAATAACTATTTTATTTTTTTATAAATAATATTTATTAAATATCTATATAGATATGTAAGTTAAACAATTTATCACATAAATACTTTATCAATTAATTTCATTTACTTTGAGTATCAACTATCTAATACTCATCTATTTTAGAGCAATACCCGTATGAATATTTAAATTCGTAATGTAATTAAATATATTTATTATATATAATGAAATATTATCAATTAATGTATTTATATATGAGTGTATAATTATTTTATCGATTAATTTTTTTTATTTTTAGTGTTATTCAACTAGTATGTATATATTTTCGTATAATACCTATAGATATTAATAATAGAGTTGTAAATCAATAATATGATTACATATAGTTATTATATATAATAAATTTTATCTATTAATATAATTATATAATTATATGAATATGTAATTATTTTATCAATTAACTTTATTTACTTTTATATCATTAATGATTGAATGTACTTATATGAGTACATATACTCTCAATATCACTTAACTAAAATTCATTTATTTTTGCACAATACCTAAATGAGTAATTAAGTATTTAAATTAATAATACAATTATATACGGTTATTATATTAATGAAATTTTATCAATTAGTGTAATTATATAAGTATATAATCACCTTAACAATTAATTAATTTAATTATATGAGTATATAATTACGTGAGCAATTAATTATTTTTTTTTCAATATCACTCAACTAACATTTATCTATTTTTGCACAATATATATATATGAACAATTTGATATTTAAATTCATAATATAATTGTATACAATTATTTTATTGAAAAAATTTTAGCAATTAATGTAATTATATATGTATATAATCAACTTAGCAACTAATTTTATTTTCTTTTAGTATCAACTAATATTTATTAATTTTGGCACAATATTTATATAAGTAATTAAATATTTAAATTAATAATATAATTGTATACAATTATTATATCAATAAAATTTTATCAATTAATTTAATTATATGAATATATAATTACATTAATAATTCAACTGTGCCAATAGAATGATTAGAGTATCAATTTAAAATATTTGATAAACAATTTAAATATTAAGAAATATATATAAACAAAGACAAAAATTTATTTCATTTTATAAATTATTTAATTAATAATATTAATTTAATAGTTATTTAAAAAATATTTTATATTTACTCTCATTTTTATAAATAATGGTATAATATAAATTATTTTTTAAATGGTAAAAATCTCAAATTTAAAATTTTTTAAGAGGGAATTTTTTTTATTTTGAAATTTTGGAGGAAGTAAAAAATTTAATTAAATTTAAGAGGGAAATTTTTTTTTTTCTAATGGTGTGTGTGTGTATAAACAAGGAGATGTCGCCATAAAATTAAAAAAAAACAGAGAGAGAGCAGGTGAGAGAAAGCAGATCGGGAATGAGAGAGAGAGACAGGGATGATGTCGCCGTTCTACCCACCGTCGCCCCAGTTTCGATCACCGGCAAGGGGATTTAGGATCGACCATCGCTGCTATTTCTCCTTCCTCGCTGGCGCCGCCTCGTCCTCCCTTACGGAGGTTTCGATCACCGGCAAAGGGATTCGAGAGCCTATCACAGCCTCAAATTTAAGAACTGAGAAATCCAGTGTTGCCTCTTTTTCTGATGCAAGGGATGATGAGGTAATTGCATATCTTGGTGATCTACTTCTGTGATTTCATTTTTGTTAATGGCATTTGCAAACAAAATGATTCTGTGTCTTCCTCGTTTTGAGGAAGTGGCACTTTTCATTTATCTTATGCTTGTTTAGATGTAGCATGTGGTTTTTGTCATTAATCTATCTCTCTATTTAAAAGATTCTAATTAAGATGTTGACTTGGCAGAGACATTAGTGCATTTCACCAGGATGTCGTCGATGAAAACCACCACAAACTGATCTAAGTAAGGGTGGAAGACTCTGTTCATCAGATCCATGAAAGCTGTTGGTGCATTTGTAAGCCCAAATGGCATGACCAAAAACTCATAGTGTCATACCTAGTACGAAAAGCAGTCTTGGGCACATCAGCTTCTTTTACCCCCATTTGATAATACCCGATCTCAGATCTATCTTAGAGAAGACACATGCTCTTTTAAGCTGATCAAATAAGTCTTCGATACGAAGGAGGGGATATTTGTTCTTTATCATCACTTTATTTAGCTGCCTGTAGTCGATGCACAATCGAAGAGTCCCATCCTTTTTCTTTACAAATAGGACAGGTGCTCCCCAAGGAGAAGTGTTGGATCTGATAAATCCCTTATCGAGCAACTCCTGAAGCTGAATCTTCAGTTCTTTCAATTTTACAGGTGTAATTCTATACGGAGCAATAGAAATAGGAGCAGTACCAGGAGTGACCTCAATGGAGAATTTCACCTCTCTGTCAGGTGATAAGCCTGGAAGCTTATCTAGGAATACATCCTGGAACTCCATAACAGTAGGCACATCTGACACATTTAAGCTGTCTTTTTTTGCTTCTACTGCATAACACAAATATGATTCACATCCTTTTCTGATCAATATTTTTGCTACCGTAGTTGATATCACATCAGACAAAAAATCAAATCTCACACCCACAACAGTGATGTCGTCACCATTCTGAAGCTGTAAGGTGACTCTTTCCTCAATAGTCGCTTGGTGGGCGGATAACCAATCCATCCCAAGGATCAAGTCAAACTCTCGAAAGGGCAATTCAATGAGATTTGCTAGGAATACATGTCCCTAGACACCGATAGGACACTGTTTATAAATCTTGTTTACTACCACATTATGCCCCAGAGGATTACTCACCAAGATGTCCTAGTCCAAGTATGCCTCTTTCATCCCCTTACCTTGTGCCAATTCTGTGCTAATATAAGAGTGTGTGAAGCCAAGATCTATCAATCTATACACAAAATTAGATAACAGAATAAACTTACCCATTATCACATCAGGAGCATCCTCATCTTCTTAGGCTCTGACAGCATAGGTCTGTCCCCCTGACCGCCTCTATCCCTGAGACGACTGGCCAACTGGTCAGGAGGCTGAAGGATTAGGGGCAGCTCCCCTACCATACCCTCGTAGTGCAGAAGATCCAGTACCAGAAGTTGGTAAAGCGATTGAAGCAGTTTGTATAATAGGACAGTCTCTAATCTGATGATCTTTGGACCTACATTTAAAATAGGCTTCTGTCAGAAATCTACACTCCTCAGAGTGTGTCCTGCCACAATGCTCACACTGTATTGTTGACCCACTATCTCTGCCTCGGGGTGTAATGTGTTAGTGTAAGCCCTAGCCCCAATGCATTGTAACGAAACACTTGAAATTAATAAAATGAGGCATTTGTTTTATCTATTGTATTCCTGTGCATATCAATTGATAGAACTATCCAAGAATGTTGTTTCAGTTTAAGTTATCATGTGTGAGGCACATGGTTGTAAGACCTTGAAACAAATGAGACTTCATTCTAAATATCCCTAGTCAGTCATTGTTATGGGAATAAAAAATGAATTAAGACTAGTATGCTCTCTCTGATAAGTTGAGTTCTGTCTTACGGATCATAAGGACAAGAGTGTCAATCAGAGATCATAGATACATGTTTAGAACACGGTATCTGGATTAGATCCACTCATGAGAACACTACATGGTACAAGTCATAAGTGTTTCTCATATGCAAGTTTTGTATCGGAGTTCTTAGACCTGAAATCTCTATGAAACTCTTTATGAATTACTGTGTACTTTGACATACACCTAATGTGCTCGTAACAGAGTGACAAGTACGGGTATGATTGGGTATGCATTGATTCATGTTAGAGAGCATGAGAGAAGTGAAGGGATTACCCCTCTCAATAAGAGAGAAAATATCATCGGCCACTTGATCAGTGAACTGAGAAGTGTATGGCCATACCGAGATGAAATAATGAGTAATCATTATTTATCTGAGAGTTCAGTGTCACTGGAATATCAAGAAAGGAATTAATATATATAAGGATGACTGGTTCCATGCCTTATATTAATTCTGATATTTATGGGTAAGGGACTATGCAAAATTGCATTAGGTCACTAAATGCCATATGCATTTTCATTTAATTTGGAATGCTATAATATCTTGCTAGAGAATATATATAGCCTTTGAATTAATTTATTAATTCATTGCCAACATTAAATGGACCTATAGGATCGCACACAAAGCATTGGGCTTAAAATATTTAAATTGTGTATTGGGAATTAATTTGGACTTTTATTTAAAGTCAAATTAATGCATAAAATGGGTAAACAGATTTTTGCCTAAAACAGCTAGCTGTTTTAGGCAAATCTGTAAAAACAGTTTTTTTGCCTAAAACAGCTAGCTGTTTTAGGCAAAACTGTCAAGGTACGATTTTGCTGTTTTAGGCAAAACTGTTAAGCCACGATTTTGCCTAAAACAGCTAGCTGTTTTAGGCAAATATGTGAAACGAGTTTTTTGCCTAAAACAGCTAGCTGTTTTAGGCAAATATGTTGGTCACGAGAGAAATTTGTTGGCATGTGCTAGGTTTAATTTCAATTGATTAATTATCTATGTATAATTAAGTTAATTGAGTATTAAATCCTAATTTGTATTTAATCAAAATATAATACTTGAGAGGAAATTAAAGTAGCCAAAATTCAAACTAAAATACTAGTTGAATTCGGCAACTTATTTTACCTTAAATAAGTAAGTTTGTTTTGATTAAATGACTAATGCCATTTGAATTTAAATTCTAATGGAATTTAAATTAGGATATATCTCTTAATTAGGAAGTGATGGAGGCTGAAATTAACACTTAATTTACGGCACTCACACTTGACCTAAATTAGTGATATATATTAATGAATTAAATGAATAACATGGATGCCGTTTTGCTATTTTTTCTCTCTTGGCCGAAATACTCAAGGGGAAAGAAATCTTTCTTGTTCTCTTGTGTTCTCGGGCTGATACAGTAACCTAAAGGAAGAACAAGATCAGATCTTGTGGCTTCAAATCATTCCCATTGCCGAATACACAATCATAGAGCTAGCACTCTTGATTTTAAGCCATCTTTGCAAGTGTGTGTGTGAGAATAGAGGGAGTGGCGTAAAGGCTGTTCCTTGGCATTGGTGGTGAAGATCTAAGGTGGAAATATCCTTCTTGGTTGCTGGTCATCATCAAAATCAAGTTTTAAAGGCATCTAAAGTTGTAAGTTTAAAACTCTAAAATTGCATGTTTCGATTCTTGTCATTGAATTATATGGCATGTATGATAAAAATTTTTTGTTTTTCCGCTGTGCTATCATCACATTCATACCATGTCATATTCCATCAGTGGTATCAGAGCCTAAACATGCTTAATTTAGTGCTTTAGATGCATGAAAAAATTAATTAAAAATCGTCATTATGAAAACATGCAAATCTGAAATTTTCTGTTTTGAGTTTTTTTGCATTGTTTTGGTGTAAAAACGATTTTAATTGATTAGATAGGTATTATAATTAATATGACATGTTAATATACTGTCCTAAGATGTTATTAGGACTGGTAATGGTCGGATTTAATTATTTATACCTGATGGTACATGTTAATTATGAAACTAGGTGCTAGTTGGCATGTAAATTGCTAGTTTAACAACTAGTTTTCAAAATTAAATGTAAAAACGTTTTTGGGATGTTTGTAAGTGATTTTTAAAGACTAAATAACAGGTCTGGACATGTTTTAAATTTGGTTTTAATTCTGGTCCATGACAATTTAATTGATTATTTTTAAAATCACTTAAAACTATGTCTAGTTTGTGTTTGTTACATGTTTAATCAACATTGTTTGTTTTGTTTTGATTAAAATGGTAAAAACACATTTAGACTAAATGGTACAGAATATTAAATCAATGTTTATGGACTTATTTAGATTATTAAATGACTCATAAAATTGATTTAAATGTTTGTGCATTTTATGGCATTACATAAGCATTAAACAACTAGTTTTTGTTGTTTGTTTGTTTTTGCATGAATGCCGTGTACTATATATGTGTTCTTCATGATTTTATTTTTAATTCATGTTAGCACATATTATATGCATTTTTAATGTTTATGGGCTGTATGACATAAAATTAAAAATGGCAAAATTGGAAATTATACTAGAGTTGATTTATAGCACAAATCTAACTAGTTAGTGTTTTGGGCTTTTAAGAGAACTTATTCAATAAAAGGATTTAGTCCATTGGGCTTTGGCCCAGTCCCGTCATGGGGTCTTCTCTTAAAGGTTCAAGTACACAATTTCCATTAATGGGCTTGGCTAAATTAATTAAAATTGGACTTTGTTTTATCCATGAATGCTATGTATATTTATTTGCTAATTTGGTGTGATGAATGGATATGCATGGTGCATTCATGGGCCCTGGGTTTTTCTAATTAAATATGGCCTGCGAGCCATTATGTTTTATTGTAAAAGTTTCATTTATTTCTTAGAATAGAATATACTTGAAGACTTTGTAAATCAAGACGAAGCCCACCAGAGTGGAGAAGCCCAACTCGAAGATTCTTATGTAATAGTATAGAATCTTAGTTGTAGGTTTTTGGGCCCATGTTTGTCACGCTTTACTTTATGCAATTATATATATATGCATGCTATGTATGGATGACAAAGCGTATGCCATGTAAGCCGTAATAAAATGAATCCCTAGAATAGTAAGTCACAAAGTTGCCTTCCTAATTCGAAACATGTCAAGGCATCGATCATCGGTCACGTAGACTAGGAGTCCTAGATGCGCCCGATTATCTTTGTGAGGCATGGGTTGTGAATGTAGGTTGGACTTAACATGGAAAGGGATGCCCGGACCTAGGCAACTAATAAATGGGTTGTGCTATAAAATCTTAAGATGTTAGCCCATTTGATCCAAGAGTCATGTACGAGACATGATTGGAGTTTTCCTACCTAAGTAACTTAACTTGTTAGGTGTACAAGCTCAGCTTGACTAATAAGTTGTTGTGAAAAGTGGATCTTGGCCCACATTAAATCACTAACGCAAATTATTTAAAGGGATATTAATTCGGTTTGTGGGATCATTAATAAGACCTCATTTAATCTTGCTAAATTTTATTGTAGATTGAAAATGGCATCTTCAAACAACAATTTCTCATTGCGATCGGTCCTTGAAAAGGACAAATTGAATGGCACCAATTTCATAGACTGGTCTCGAAACTTAAGAATAGTTCTTAAGCAAGAGAAGAAGTCGTATGTTTTGGATGCACCCTTGCCTGAAGAACCAGGAAGGAACGCCTCTGCGGTTCAAAAGGAAACTTTTGAGACCAAGAAGAGCGACTCCAATGATGTGACCTGTCTGATGCTGGCCACTATGGTGCCTGACTTGCAAAAGCAATTTATGGACCAAGAGGCTTATGCGATCATGGTGCACCTCAAGGAGATGTTCCAAGAGCAAGCTCGTCACGAGAGGTTCGTGACAACAAAGGCCTTAATTTCTTGCAAGATGGCTGAGGGTACTCCTGTTAGTACCCATGTACTCAAGATGAAAGGGTATCTTGATACTCTTGAGAAGCTTGAGGTACTAGTGCCAAAGGAATTGGCCACTGACTTGATCTTAGGATCATTGCCTGCTGCTTATGATCCATTTGTGATGAATTATAACATGCATGCAATGAACAAGTCAGTCACTGAGCTTCATGGGATGCTTAAGAATGCTGAAGAGAACATTCGAAAGACCAATCCCGTACTTATGGTTCAAAAGGGAATTAAGAAGGGAACTGCTAAGGGAAAGGGAAAGGGAAAAGGAAAACCCAAGTCAGTTGGGAGTGCACCTCAGGCCCAATCCAAGCCCAAGGCGCCAAAACTCAAAGAGAGTGAGAGCACTTGCTTCCATTGCAACAAAATAGGGCATTGGAGGAAGAATTGCGCTCTCTTCAAGGAAGAACAAAAGAAGAATGGAGCCAAGGCGTCCAGTTCTGGTATTTTTGTTGTTAAAATTAACCTTTCTATTTCTACCACTTGGGTATTGGATACCGGTTGTGGTTCTCACATTTGTTCAAATGTGCAGGGGCTAAGAAATAGGCGGTTACTTGGGAAGAATGAAGTGGACCTCCGTGTGGGGAATGGAGCACGAGTTGCTGCCATGGAGATAGGCGACTATCACCTCACTTTACCTTTCGGACTTTGTATTGTTTTGAATAATTGTTATTATGTGCCTGTTATGAGCAGAAACATTATTTCAGTTTCATGTTTGGATAATGATGAATTTGATTTTGTTATTAAAAATGACAATGCTCATATTCGTCGCCAAGGCATTTCTTATGGCAATGCCATGTTGCAAAATGGCCTTTATATCCTTGATTTACAAAACAAAGAGTCCATATACAACATTAATACAAAGAGGGTTAAATCAAACGAAATAAACCCTACTTACTTCTGGCATTGTCGTTTAGGACATGCAAACGAAAAACGCATTTCAAGACTCCACAAAACTGGAGTGCTTGGGTCATTCGACTTAGAGTCTTATGACACATGTGAGCCATGTTTGCATGGAAAAATGACAAAGAGTCCTTTTAATAAAAAAGGTGAGAGGACTAATGGTTTATTGGAACTAATACATACCGATGTATGTGGACCTTTAAGTACACATGCTAGAGGTGGTTTTAGCTACTTCGTGACATTCACAGATGACTTCAGTAGATATGGCTATGTCTATCTAATGAAGTATAAGTCTGAAACTTTTGAGAAATTCAAAGAGTTTAAGAATGAAGTAGAAAACCAACTTGGCAAAAGTATAAAAGCCATTCGATCAGATCGAGGTGGCGAATACTTAAGCCAAGAGTTTGACAGTCATCTAAAGGAGTGTGGTATTATTTCACAGCTCACTCCTCCTGGAACACCTCAATGGAATGGTGTGTCCGAAAGGAGAAATCGAACTCTGTTGGACATGGTTCGATCTATGATGAGTCAAGCTAATCTTCCTATCTCTTTTTGGGGTTATGCATTAGAAACTGCTGCGTTTCTATTGAACCGTACTCCAACTAAAGCAGTTGAGAAGACACCATACAAGGTATGGACTGGGAAAGAACCCAATATGTCTTTTCTCAAGATTTGGGGCTGTGATGCACATGTTAAGAAATTAACATCTGACAAACTAGAGTCCAAATCGACTGTCTGCTTGTTTGTGGGTTATCCCAAAGAAACAAAGGGATACTACTTTTACTCACAAGCCGAGAACAAAGTATTTGTTGCTCGCAAGGCTGTTTTCTTGGAAAAGGAGTTCCTTCTCAAGAAAGACAGTGGGAGTAAAGTAGAACTTGGAGAAATTTAAGTGCCACAAGCTTCTATAGAGGATGAGTTAGAAATGGGATCAAGTTCACAACCAGTTGTGGAACAAGAACCCATTACACAAGTACCTAGAAGGTCTGGTAGGGTACGTCAGGAGATTGAGAGATACGGATTTCTAATCACTGACAGTGACACTATTGAGTTAGTAGATCGTGAGGATCCTACTACCTACCGAGAAGCTATTGAAAGCCCAGACTCAAAAAATTGGCTTGAAGCCATGAAATCTGAGATGCAATCAATGTACGATAACCAGGTTTGGACCTTGGTTGATCCACCGGAAGGTGCTAAGGTAATTGAATGCAAGTGGCTATTCAAACTCAAAGCTGATAAGACCTACAAAGGTAGACTAGTAGCAAAAGGTTTTCGACAAACTCATGGTGTAGACTATGACGAGACCTTTTCGCCTGTAGTCATGCTCAAATCCATTAAGATCTTGCTTGCCATAGCTGCATATCATGATTATGAGATATGGCAAATGGATGTCAAAACTGCTTTCCTCAACGGAAATTTACTTGAGGATGTGTATATGACACAGCCTGAAGGTTTTGTCAATCCCAAGCATCCTAAAAAGGTTTGCAAGCTTCAAAAATCCATTTATGGATTAAAGCAAGCATCCCGAAGTTGGAATCTTCATTTTGATGAGGCAGTCAAAGAATTCGACTTCATCAAGAACGAAGATGAGCCTTGTGTGTACAAGAAGGTTAGTGGGAGCATAGTAGTATTTCTAGTCCTATATGTGGACGACATCCTTCTCATTGGGAATGACATTCCAACATTGCAAAAGGTTAAGCAATGGTTGGGAAAATATTTCTTAATGAAAGACTTAGGTGAAGCCGAGACAATACTTGGTATTCGAATCTATAGAGATAGATCGAATCGGCTTTTGGGACTAAGTCAGGAAAAGTACATAGACAAAGTACTAAAGCGTTTTAGTATGGGAGACTCAAAGAAAGGGTACATACCTTTGGCTTTGGGAGTTCCTTTGACTAAAGAACAGTGCCCTAAAACCAAAGAGGAAAGGGACAACATGAGTAGAATCCCATATGCATCTGCTATTGGATCTATCATGTACGCTATGTTATGTACTAGATTGGATGTTGCTCATGCACTGAGTATAACCAGTAGGTTTCAGCAAGACCCTGGTGAGAAGCACTGGTCTGCTGCAAAAGGGATTCTGAAGTACCTGCGAAGGACTAAGGATCACTTCTTAGTGTATGGTGGTCAAGAAGAGCTCGTCATACAAGGTTATGCCGATGCTGCTTTCAAGACCAGCACTCAGGATTCTAGATCGCAATCTGGGTTTGTTTTTGTTTTGAACGGTGGTGCTGTCAGCTGGAGAAGCTCAAAGCAAGAAACCGTTGCCGACTCAACTACAGAATCTGAGTATATTGCAGCAAGTGAGGCTGCAAAAGAGGCTGTTTGGATTAAAAATTTCATTACTGGATTAGGAGTGGTCCCAAGCATCCTAGATCCATTAGAAATTTTCTGTGACAACAACGGGGCCATCGCACAGGCAAAGGAGCCCCGGTCACACCAGAAATCCAAACACATACTCAGGAGGTACCACTTAATCAGAGAAATCATTGATCGTGGGGACGTCAAGGTTAGCAAGATAGCAAGTGAAGACAATGTAGCAGATCCTTTGACAAAACAGTTACGTCCAAATCTGCACGAAGCTCATTTGAGAGCGTTCGGTCTTAGGGCTATGCCCAATTGGGACTAGTGTTAGTGGGAGATTGTTAGTGTAAGCCCTAGCCCCAATGCATTGTAACGAAACACTTGAAATTAATAAAATGAGGCATTTGTTTTATCTATTGTATTCCTGTGCATATCAATTGATAGAACTATCCAAGAATGTTGTTTCAGTTTAAGTTATCATGTGTGAGGCACATGGTTGTAAGACCTTGAAACAAATGAGACTTCATTCTAAATATCCCTAGTCAGTCATTGTTATGGGAATAAAAAATGAATTAAGACTAGTATGCTCTCTCTGATAAGTTGAGTTCTGTCTTACGGATCATAAGGACAAGAGTGTCAATCAGAGATCATAGATACATGTTTAGAACACGGTATCTGGATTAGATCCACTCATGAGAACACTACATGGTACAAGTCATAAGTGTTTCTCATATGCAAGTTTTGTATCGGAGTTCTTAGACCTGAAATCTCTATGAAACTCTTTATGAATTACTGTGTACTTTGACATACACCTAATGTGCTCGTAACAGAGTGACAAGTACGGGTATGATTGGGTATGCATTGATTCATGTTAGAGAGCATGAGAGAAGTGAAGGGATTACCCCTCTCAATAAGAGAGAAAATATCATCGGCCACTTGATCAGTGAACTGAGAAGTGTATGGCCATACCGAGATGAAATAATGAGTAATCATTATTTATCTGAGAGTTCAGTGTCACTGGAATATCAAGAAAGGAATTAATATATATAAGGATGACTGGTTCCATGCCTTATATTAATTCTGATATTTATGGGTAAGGGACTATGCAAAATTGCATTAGGTCACTAAATGCCATATGCATTTTCATTTAATTTGGAATGCTATAATATCTTGCTAGAGAATATATATAGCCTTTGAATTAATTTATTAATTCATTGCCAACATTAAATGGACCTATAGGATCGCACACAAAGCATTGGGCTTAAAATATTTAAATTGTGTATTGGGAATTAATTTGGACTTTTATTTAAAGTCAAATTAATGCATAAAATGGGTAAACAGATTTTTGCCTAAAACAGCTAGCTGTTTTAGGCAAATCTGTAAAAACAGTTTTTTTGCCTAAAACAGCAAAACTGTCAAGGTACGATTTTGCTGTTTTAGGCAAAACTGTTAAGCCACGATTTTGCCTAAAACAGCTAGCTGTTTTAGGCAAATATGTGAAACGAGTTTTTTGCCTAAAACAGCTAGCTGTTTTAGGCAAATATGTTGGTCACGAGAGAAATTTGTTGGCATGTGCTAGGTTTAATTTCAATTGATTAATTATCTATGTATAATTAAGTTAATTGAGTATTAAATCCTAATTTGTATTTAATCAAAATATAATACTTGAGAGGAAATTAAAGTAGCCAAAATTCAAACTAAAATACTAGTTGAATTCAGCAACTTATTTTACCTTAAATAAGTAAGTTTGTTTTGATTAAATGACTAATGCCATTTGAATTTAAATTCTAATGGAATTTAAATTAGGATATATCTCTTAATTAGGAAGTGATGGAGGCTGAAATTAACACTTAATTTACGGCACTCACACTTGACCTAAATTAGTGATATATATTAATGAATTAAATGAATAACATGGATGCCGTTTTGCTATTTTTTCTCTCTTGGCCGAAATACTCAAGGGGAAAGAAATCTTTCTTGTTCTCTTGTGTTCTCGGGCTGATACAGTAACCTAAAGGAAGAACAAGATCAGATCTTGTGGCTTCAAATCATTCCCATTGCCGAATACACAATCATAGAGCTAGCACTCTTGATTTTAAGCCATCTTTGCAAGTGTGTGTGTGAGAATAGAGGGAGTGGCGTAAAGGCTGTTCCTTGGCATTGGTGGTGAAGATCTAAGGTGGAAATATCCTTCTTGGTTGCTGGTCATCATCAAAATCAAGTTTTAAAGGCATCTAAAGTTGTAAGTTTAAAACTCTAAAATTGCATGTTTCGATTCTTGTCATGGAATTATATGGCATGTATGATAAAAATTTTTTGTTTTTTCGCTGTGCTATCATCACATTCATACCATGTCATATTCCATCATAATGGATGTTGTAGTGGCAGTAGATTTGCCACGGGAGGCATTACCCTATCCTCTAGCTACTGGTGGGTGACCCTGAGGTACCTGTTATCCTCTTTGCTTTTTACTCTGCCCTAACTTTTCATTACTCTGTCCCTACTTTCTCTTATGTTGAAATTAGGACTATCTCTCTGCTTGCTCAGCTTGAGTGGTTTCTAATTTGAGAGCCGCATCAATCATAGATCTCAGATCTGGATATTTCTGAGCCCTAATGATCTGCCTTAACTCTGTGTGCAACCCTCTCTCAAACTGCTGACATAATCTTTCTTGTATAGCCAGGCCCTCATCCAAATAAGCACTCAGGTGCTCAAACTCTCTGTCATATTCAGCCACAGTACGATTCCCCTGTCTCAATCTCCAGATGGCATCCTGCATGGCAATCTTATACTCGAACCCAATATATTTCTTCTCAAACTATTCAATAAAGAACTCCCAGTTCAAACAATCTGCAGGTGTATGTCTCCTAACAGAGTCCCACTAAATGAAAGCTGGACCCTGTAATAAAGCAATGATACCCTCAAATTTCTCCTCTAATGGACTGTGGGTGATCTCAAATAATCTCTTGATCTTAAATAACCATTCCTCTGCAGTTGTTGAAGTCAAAGGATCATGACCTGAAAAATCCTCAGCCTCTAATCTTTTCAACTGCTCCAAAATAGGCTTCCGTCTAGGCGGAGCAAGTGGTTGAACCTGAATCACTAGCGGTGATGCCTGAGCCTAAGCATCCTGGAGTCACTACTGGATGTAATCTAACATCAAATTAAGAAAATCTAGTTGAGGAGGAGGAGAAGGAGGTGGATGAGGCGTTACTGGTAGAGGTGCCTGCTGCTGTGGGACCTCCTATTGCCCCATATTACTGGAGGCCTCACTTATATTGTCTCCCACCTCGCGACTCTGATCTCCAAATATCTTTTCACTATAAAATAGAAGGGAGCAAGAATACATTAATTCCAAAATAACTTCTTAAATAACAATTGGCATGTATATACTTAATTTAAATCAAACATTACACCCACTTCGATCTTAGAACCGTCTAAACCACTGCTCTGATACCACAAAATGTAACACCCTTATCACTTCTAACACTGTACCAGTGGACCAAAGGCCGAAATTTTTTTTTCCAACTTTTTCCTTACATTTTGAAATCTCATTAACATACTTTAGTTAATTTGGAAATAAATCGTTGACGACCTATAACTGTCCCAAGTTACTATGCATTTAATAAAATTTTTGCAATATAATGGCTGTATATATTACAAGCCTCCTGAAATGCAAACAATTCACACAGCCTCTCAGAGGCACAACAATCAATAATAACAAGTGTCATCATCTATTTTATCTCATTCATATCCAAAATACAATTTCACTAATATAACTTCTGTTTAACATTTACATAACCAAAAGTAATGTCAATATATACATGCCAAGTCAAAATAACAAAAGCTCTTAAAAGAAGTCTTCTAATTTGTATTCATGCTCCAACTCCTGCTTTCCTGCACGCAGTAAAAACTACGCACTGAGCACTCAATATGCCCAATGGTGACTAGTAATCGATACATTTTCTAACATTATCATCATTATTTTTAGATAATAACATATATAAAAAAATTCATAAAATCATTTAATTACTTATTAAAACATCAATTTAACTTTTTCTATACTATTATTCATTTTAATCGCATAATTACAAGTTTGCCATTAAAAAGCTTATTTATGATCTTTAAACTAATAATTAAAGTGTTTTACATTCCTATATACTTATTTTGACATTTATATGCAAAAATTATATTTTAGTTCTTGCTGACTATAAAATTCACTTTTTAAACAATTTAACTATTATCTGACTACTTTATCTTTATTTAAGCAATTCTTACTTAATTTACTTACTTTTCACACTTTGGAAAAAATTAATATTTTGCCCCTAAACTTTCTTTTCTTTTCATTTTAGTCCTTTTTCAATTTTTATTCTTAATTTTCATTGTCTTTTCACTTCTTTATCAATTTATTTTCATTATACCCCTAGTACAGACTCAGCAGAAAATCTCAGACTGGATACACGGAATATGGACCCTATGGATCCCACTAAAAGAGAAATGATTCCCAATGAACCATTTCCAAAACATTGCACTTTTCACTTTCAATTTACACTTAAGCTATGGAGATCAAAGATGCTGCCCATAGCTAAGTAAGTTGCCATGACTTGCACTGTGGTAAAGGGTATTCTTATGGCTAGCCAACTATATCCAGAACTAGTTTTTACTGCCATACTAATTCTAAGGGCACAATAATAATTACTTATTAATCTTTTTAATTCCTGAAATTTTCATCAGTTAACTTTTTATTTCTTTTTCATCGACTATAATTTAATTCAATATAAATTTACCTATTTCAACATTTTTGTGCAATTATTCACTAATAATTCAATTATTTTCAATACACATACTAACATTAAAATGTCAATAAATTTCTACTAATTTCAATAAATTTCAATAAAATTTATTTATGCATTATTTATTATTTATTATCATTTTCCACTAAAATAATCCATTATTTCATAATATTTCACAAATTTTCATTATATACATACACATTAAATAGGCTTAAAAATTCTAAAATTAATTCCAAATATTCTTTAAAAATTCCTAGGCACTAAATATTATTTTATAACTAATTAAAGCTATTATATATTAATTACATGCAAAATTTCATATTTTTTCCTTAGTAGACATTTCACCACCTATAGTATACCTACCTAAAAATTTTCTTTCTTCCATTTTAACATTCAATTAGTCTCTTCTATGATTGAATTTCGTTTTCCCCAAATTAATTTTATCATTTAACAATTTTAACAATTTTTACCCTAATTACATAATAGAAATAAATTCATAAACTTAGAAAATGTAAAGATTAATATGCCACTTATAATTTTTTTTTGAATTAGGAAGCCTAGGCCTCTTTTTTCTTGCCTTTGTCTCTTGAAACACTTTCTTCTTCTTCAACACCTACATAGGTCGGCCACTAACCCTTAGTTATCCTTATTTTTTTGTTCTCAAATGCAAAATCCAAGCTCATAATCATATTCTACACCTCAAAATCTATGGAAAACACTAAAGAATCAAATTAAATCACATAATTTCTCAAGATCAAACTTACCCCTTTTTCTTTCTCTACTTAATTTCTTGCTTTTCTTTGCTCAAATCACTTGATTGAGGTCACTAAGGTGATCTAGAGAGATGGAACTTCAGTTTTTATGTTGGATTTTATGAGAGATTTTGAGTGATTAGGAAGCAAAAGAGAGAGAGGAAAGGGAGAAGGTTGGTTCGGCCATGAGATGAGAGGAGAAGCTACTACAAATATCTGGAGTTTTCTCCAAATTTTATGATTTTATATGCCTCTCTAATGGGCCCAAAATTGGGCCAAACAAATGGGCTTAGCCCAATTAACTCTAAAGGCTCTCTTCCAGCTATCAAATCACTCCAAAAAAAATTTTATCACTCTTATCACATCAAAAATAGCTAGCACGCAAATTTTTGGTTCAATCGGAGTTTGTTATCAGTTTGATTCAAACTTATCAGTCCGATTCAACAACTGCCGGTGTCACCAAAAAATTTCATTGTTATCACTAAAATATTCTACATAAGAATTCAAGTAGGCATGCAAAATCTGGTAATTTTTGGATTTTTTTTACTAATTTTAATAATTTATGCAAAATCAAGTTACCTTCCCTATTAGGAAAATTGACTCTCTGTCTTTTTCGTATTTTTGACTTTTGGAGGCCAATTTGATCTCAATTTCACTTCAAATTTCAACCCCAAACTCCCCATGACCAATATTTTTTGATATTTCAATAAAATATTTTTGACTTTCGGGTATCCTTCCGGATTCGAAAAGTACTATTCACCATAAAAAATACTATTCACAGCTAACCCGGTATTGAGACCATTACACCACGCTTTTAGAGTGTGTATTCATAATTTGAATGATAATTGAATGGTATATCATGGTAGCTGCTAGAGAAAAGAAAGTAGATAAAGGCAAGAAAGAAAGTGTAGTACAATAAGAAGGAAGACAAGCTTTAAGAGGTATAGAAGTCTCCTATTTTTCTTGTTATGCGTTTAAATTGAAATAAGTGGGTGAATGTATTTAAAATGATGTATAATTGATTTTGGAGCCAAGGAATGATGTTCAAATGCATTAAAAGGGTGATTTGTGTCTTGAAAGATGATCTAGTGAAATTCTGACATAGGGTTCACTTGAACCATTTTTAGTGTGTAAGCCATAATTTTCTCTATAAATACTCAAATGAAGTGATTATATTTAGAGATGAAAGTTAAGATTTATATCTAAAACTTAGTAAAAGAAATCAAAACCTAATTCTGCCCCTAAAGTCCTTATAGTGTAGCTTGAAGTTGAGTCATGGTTGTTGCCCTGTCATTGGGAGTAGTCTGTACTATTTTATGAATATCTCAAGATTGATAAGTTCAAATGGCTTGATTTTTAATGATATAGAAACTAGAGATATAGAGGAACAACTTTGTAGAAGAACATTGCCTAGAAATCATGTTTACTATGTCAAAAACCCGTCACAAGTTGACGTAGAAAGGCAATTTACTGCAGAACCAAGGCTTAAAATCAACCTGGTTGAGCCAATTAATCAACCGGACCAGACCAAAACATTTTGGACCGGATGGAAGCAAGTGAATCGATTGAGAAAACATTGTCCCAACTAGGTCACTCCTCTATTTCAGCCTATACATGACTTTTAAACCTCGAATGTTACCAAAACTTACCCATACCTTCTTGAATACTTTTTAAACACTTTAAACATATATATAGGGATATAATATGTCATGGAATACATTTAATACATGATTGAACATTGACATACAATTACAAGGTAAAAAAAAACCTGAAAAATTTGATGCACGTGATTTAGTTTATGCTATTTCTAGGTTTACACATCAATTTTATGTACATATAACAATGCAACTAGACTTTAAGAGTACAATTGAGGGCATATGTATAAGAACATGTATAAATATATGAATATGTATTATCTGATGAATTTAACATGAATAATTATATTGGTAGCGTAATATGCTACTAGATGAATGATGATCATGTTGAGTGATATCTTAAGTGTAATTAAATATAAGTGATATTGTTGCATGCTTTAATGTATGTATTGACTCTATGATTATAAATGCATTAAATGTAATATTATTGAGTGATTAAAGATTCATTGTGAGCCTGAATTTCAAATAGTAGTGGATAGATAAGCATGTCTATAAGGGATAATAATTGTAGTTGCTAGTGTTGGCACCAAAAAGTGTCTAGTGTTTCAATACCTATTGGTATCTATAATTTGAGACTATTGTGTCTCTAGTGTTTGATATTGTTTGCTAGTATCTAGTATTTGTTCCCATTATCCACCATTGATGAGAATTTAAGCAATAAAAGTGATTCAAATGATTAATAATGTAAATGCTTTAATGCCTTAAGGTAATGCTTGTGTTTCTCATTGATATTGTTAGT
Organism: Excoecaria agallocha; assembly: GCA_037975025.1. Lineage (NCBI taxonomy): Eukaryota > Viridiplantae > Streptophyta > Magnoliopsida > Malpighiales > Euphorbiaceae > Excoecaria > Excoecaria agallocha. The sequence continues at coordinate 1,935,799 of JBBPFJ010000021.1, read as the reverse complement.
GTGATTGATAATTGGTGTGGAGGTGTTACTAAATGCATGGAACTATTTTATGAATGCATGAGTATTGTGATATGAACATTAAGATATGTTAATTATTAAATGCTATTATGTAATGCATATTGGCATCTTGCATCATTTGTGTGCGAGACTTCATCAAGAAGTTGATTGCATTGTTTTACTCCCCACTGAACTATTGCTCAGCACGGGTGTTCTTAATGTGTAGGTACGTAGGTGTAGAATAGAAGTGCTGAATTTTCGAGTCAATATCTGCAAGCCACTAAAGGTGAAGCTTGAAGTCTTATTTAGTATATAATCTTTTTGTAGTGTGTGATGTAATGAATATATGTAATATGTGTAGTGATCTAGTAATGTAAATATGTTATGGGCACTTTTGAATTAATATATGTATTTGTATATGTTGAGATACGGAAGCTGTATGTAATTGAGTAAGGTAATTTTAATAATGAAAAGGCATGATTAAAAAGATATAAAGAACTTGTAATTTGAAGATAATTTAACAAGATGAACTTATTAGGTCTTGAAGCGCTCTCATATTCCTTTTAGGGGGTATAAGGGTGTTACATATACTATATTTATTTTTATTGTAAAAGAAAATAATTAAAATATGAAAATTAATGTAAAAATATGAAAACTTTTATTGAAATTAATTAAAAATATGAAAATCAATGTAAAAAAATCAATTATAAAATATAATGTGGAAAATAATAAAAAATAATAAAAAAAATGTTGTGTTACAGGTTTGAACCCGCGAGTTAGGAGAAATAAGAGTGCAATTGTACTATTAAAATACAAGTTAGAATACTAAAAATATTAATATGAAAATTGATTATTCAAGGATTAAAATGTGAGTGCAATTGAGCTATTAAAATTCAAGTTAGAATAATAAAAATATTAATATGACAAATGATTGTTCATAATTATTTTAAAATTTGAACCCATGACCTATGAAAAATAAGCACGAATGTGAGTGCATTAGTGCCGTTAGGACACAAGTTGGTATTGGAAATTTATATTGAATATATTAATTATATTTTGGTGGTGGGATCCATGCATTTGAAAATGTAGCCGCTTGTTACGTTTTCTAACATCACCAATAATGCAGCCACATGCTGCGTTTTCATGCTGGACAGGCTCATACAGGAGGAGCAGAGTTTTGATGCTATGATGCAGTAGTCAGTTGCGTTTTTTTATAAAAATGCAATTTTTCCAAATAATTTTTGATACGCACCACTTTTCTAAATTTTAAAAAAAAACATTATTTAAAAAATTCCTCTTGTTTTTCATTATTAGATGGATTAATTTGTATACATGTGAAAGTAAAGTATGTGAATGTCTAGTGTATTTTAAGAATACGAATGAATTTTATCCGCAAATTGGCATATAATTGATTAATTTTTGTTTTATTTTTTATTGTAGTTTTAAATTATTATGAATTATTTTATTTTTAATGCATTTAATTATGCAATAACACTTACAATTTTTAATTGTATTTGGTTATTACTGGTTTTATGTGCATCTGTGCACGTGTCAAATAATAATAATAATAATAATAATAATAATAACACTCTTATACAATAATTATCTTAATGTAATTTAAACGTTATTCCAATATAATACTCATACAATGTAACACTCTTATACAATAATTATCTTAATGTAATTTAAACGTTATTCCAGTATAATATTCATACAAAATCCAATCCTAGATACACATGCCGCACTTAAACACAAAATTATCTCCTTCATTGCATGACTTCGTTCGCGTCCATCGTCTGTCCCTTCAAATTCCTGTTTACAACCTTCAAGTACTTGTGCGCAGTAAACAATAACGCGCTGAGCATAAAATGTCCAGTGATGGATACCCAATTAATAAATTTTACAAACAAACATACACTTCTAATTAACTTTTCGTTCTAGCTTATTTTCTACTGTCTAATTTTTTTTATCGGTCTTACTTAATTTTCCCTTCAAGCTAAATTTTCTTAATTTCCTACTGAACCCTTTTCCCACTTTTAACGTCCTACTTATTTTTATTTGTTTCCTCTCAACTTGTTACTGTCGTTCACTCAACTTTATTTTCATATTTTCCCTTTTTGATTATTAGAGCCTCATTTGCACTAATTATCTATTATTCTCATTTCAATTTCTTATATTAGGTTATTAGTTTAATCTCAGGACACACATGATATCGTTTTATCATTATGATATCAATTTAGCAGCATTTTTACCTTTGACTATTTGACTTTTGGCTATTTGTCCCTAAATTTCGTGCTTAAATTGTAACTTATTTTGTATTCGTGTTATTTTCTTAATCTCAGTTATTTTATTTCAACTCTTTGTTTATCAATTGATTGGATCTTCATTATTAACTTGACACTATTATTCTTTATCGCATTACGCCCTACTGGATGAATACTAATTTCCAGTATACTCACTATAATAAATTCATTTCTTCTTATGTCCATACGACATTATAGTTGTTGTTATTATTGTAATTTGATTTCATCGGAAAATTTCATGTTCATTCATTATATACAGAATTTCTAATTCATTTAACACACGATTTACACCTAACTTGATAATATATTTCCCAGTTAACCTATTTCTTAATTCTACTTAAGTTTTAAATTTTCTCTTGAAACTTCTCAATTTCACCATTTTTATTAACTAAATATTCCAATTACCATAATTCCATATTTTTATACTAATTTTTCACAATTTTCACTATCATCCTCAATTTAGAGTGAAATTACGCTTTTACCCCTACTAGTTAACTCTTTTGTCAAAATTATATTTAGGTCTTTGTCTTTTGACAAAATGAAATTTAGATCCTTAAGATTTCATTTTTCATTATAATTACCATTTTGTCCCTACTTTGTCATTTTTCTAATCACATTCATTACATTTTTACATTTTCAACACATAAGTTATGTGTTCTTTCATTTTAGTCCTTAAATTCATTTTCTTTACTAAAATTACCATTTAGTCATTGTTTTCACAACTTTTTCGTTTATTTACAAACTTGCCTTTCTTTTACCAAATTTATTCAATAATTCCATTTTTACCCTTCCAACAACAATTTCACTAGCTCTTGATCATTTACCCTTGAATCCGTATTTTGTCATGATTTTTTTTATTTTATTTCTTTAAATTATTATTTACTTTTAATATACCAATAATGCCTAATTCCCATTTGAAGATCTAATCCTCATGCTTAATAAACCCTATAACATTCAAATTTCTCTTTTGATCCTTACAATTTCCTTTAATCACGCTTTCATCTTTTAATTACTCATGTATGCCATAATTCTTATCTCATCCATAACTTTTATTTTACTTTCCTTTTCATCCTTTATAGTTCAAATTTACATTTTTAATCTCCAAATTACCATTTAACCCCTTGTATTATTTATTTTTATCTTTTACTAATCTAATTACTACTATTTAAGTAATAATTTCAATTTGGTCCCTAACATTTATTTTACTATATTCCATACTAATTATTACCAAATTTTAGGATTTTGTCCTTTTATACTAATTATTATATTTTTGCCCTTTAATTTACATTTTAGTCCTTGCAATTTCTTCACATCATGGAAAATTACCGTTTGGCCCTTGTTAATTTTATTTTCATACATTCTCATTCGTTTCACTATTTTACACTTCTTAATTATAATTTTTTTAATGTTAATTTGCATTCATAACACTGATTTTTCACTTAATTACATAATTACCCTCATCAATTATTTAGCCATATTTATTCTAATATTTATTCCTTATTTACACATATAATATTCTTTTTCACTTATTTACCTTTTTAATCCCCTATTTCTTACTTAATTACATATTTGCCACTTTTTATCTAATTATATTTTTTTGTCCACTTTCACCCTTTAACCATAGTTATCTCATTCACAATTACTCATTTACATTTTGCTTCATTATTTTCTATTAACCTTACATATTTGCGCCCTTTTATCCTTTATTTACACATTTATCACTATTTCTTTACTTATTTATCCTTGATTAAAATTCATATACATATTTATTCATCTTTCATCAATAATGTATATATATTTATATGATTCAATATAAGTTACCTATTTATATTCCTATTTTGCCCCTAGTGGTGAAACTCTGAGCTAGATATGTGGGATATGGGCCCATATATCCGAAATAAGTTGAGATGGCCACATGGAGGGCGCCTCAACCACATCATACTATCTCTTATTTCTCTTTTTCTCATTTTGGTCGTCTTTTTCTCTTATTTACGGTGTGAATCCGCCTTTGATCCACTTATGCGAGTTACCATAGCTTGCTACCGTGGTGAATATCTCTATGGCTAGCCATTGTATCCTATATCTCTTGTTTCACTACCAAGTACTAAGGGCGATAACATTTTCTCTATTTTAATCAACATAAGCATCGTTCTCATATTTTAACATAATACCACAATCAACTTCATATCAATAATTTATACTCATCAAATTATTATTTCCCATCACATATCACATTCACATCCATTTTCCATGTCCATCATTTATATTCATAATCCAATGCATATCACATTCTTATCATGCACATCAAGTTCTCACACACGCACGCATGCACGCACACACACATATGTATGTATTCACATGCACACACACACACACATATATGCATGTATTAAGCTCCCATATATCATTTCATTTTAAATAATTATAATTTCACATTAATTGTCATTCGACCAACTTTATTTATTCACCATCCATTATGCTTTCACTTCATTTAGTTTTTAATCTTGTTCAAGTGCCAAATTTATAAACTTTTATTAAAGTTTCATCAATTTACCTATTAATTCTCTTTGTTTCTTCATTTGGCCCATACTTTTTTTCATTCATTTCACATCAAGTTCATTTACTATTCTAATGATCGTTCCGTTCTTACTTTTCAATTAATTGTCAACTTATCACCTTGTATACCTGTGTATACAATTTGGCCATTAATATATACAATTTATACTAATTGGTTTTTCCATTATATGTAGCACCCTCAATGCAAAAACCCTATTACACATGTATCAAGAATACTATTAATCATGCTTATACTACATGTTCATTTAATCATCATTTAGCCATTAATCTTGCCATAAGGTTTCATATGCTTATATTCATGCTACAAGTCTATTCCTGTTTTCCATTTCATACCTATTATCATGCATACTAGACTGTCTGAATATTACTTTATGCACACATATTCTGTCTTAGCTTTACTACTAGTGAGTTACAGTATTCCACATAGGTTTTATACATATCATAAGATAATTGGCCATTATACAAAAACATAAGATAATTGTAACACAAAACATCCTACATCAAGGTTATCAATCGATGGTTGGCCCTTCCTGATGTAGAGAATGTCCCTCAACAAAAGTCTTGCTATTTGTACCTATGCAGATAAATAACCCGTGCTAAGCTATAAAGCTTAGTGGGGAACATCTACAGATGAATGACCACTCACATAGGTCATCAAAACATACATATACAATGTATATAATAAATAAAATATACAACATATCATGTCATTAATAACAAATACTTTAAAGCATAACATATATTCTCATGTTCCTAATCATTGTACCCAGAAGAGTAACAAATATGCTCATATTCATAATTCATATAGACAACAATTTTCCATGTAAACATATTCAAATAAAACATAATTCCTGTGGTAAACCAACATTATAATCCACAATATCAATCTTTAGTCAAATCACTTTAACTGTTTAATTTTGATCATTACTATGAATAACATTTAGCCTGCCTTAGCTTTATCGGTGGATAACGGAAACTATGGATACACATCGGTATCAAAGAAGGATATCCGAAGATATCAAATCTATAGACCCAAACGGGGCCAAACTGTACTGTGGATCGGTCAAGCATACCCAAACGAGGTAGCCTATCAACCCAAACGGGGCTGATCATGATCCAAACGGGGATCATATATACTATGGACCCAATCGGGCCAAACTATGGCAGCTGCAATTTCCCTATAGGCGCCTATCTATCCACATCTAAAACTCTATTGCAAGCAGAACTATATTCGTGTTCAATTCACATATTAATACTGTATTCATAGTATAATGTTGTGCACATATACATAGTCTTATATAACTATGAATTCTCTGGTGCATAATCAGGTATATGCACATTTCACATGCCAAGTTATACATCTGGCTTATTCAAATCTGTATGACTGTACAATTTACATCATAACATATAGGCATGACATATAATCATCATATCATATACATAATCATAAATGTACATACCTGTGGGTACATTCGCATATGGTTGATTTATTCTTATGAGCATGTTTCCAACACATATATAAACCTTTATCATCATTCAAGTCATATGCTATACAACATATCAACATATTTCCATATGGGCATACACACATGCCAAGGTTTTACTATTATAGTCCCTATTTTATAGCATAGGTATACATTCATAGGTAAATTTTCAATGTAAATGATGCAAATTTATATACACACAAGTATATGACTCGTATACTTGCATTCAAGGTCTATTTTGTTCAGTCATATGTGCAACACATGGGGGTAGCCTAATATACTGATAAAGGAGGATAAAAAACATAGTTATGGGCCAAAATCATGCTGTCGCGCTCGCGACAGTATGCTTGGCCATACGAGTTTTTCACCCTGATCCCAAAATCCTGCAAACTACTTAATAATTTTATTTTGTACATCATTTTTGACACAATAAACGGCCTTTTTAGAAAAAGTTGTCTTCTACAAAGTTGTAGATATACATTTCTTGTTTCTAGAACATAAAAAATATATTCAATATCATTTCTAGAACTCGAGATATGTTGAAATTACTAAAGACTGTTCATCATAGTAGGCAACACAGAATTTCCAATTTTCAAGTGAAAATAGGCAATGTTGTGGGCATTATTTGACTTTGTTTTCTTCATATAAATTGTAGGTTTTTAAGTCTATTTTAAGTAGGAATTTATCTCATGTCAATATGAGCATTGTACAATCATTTATTAAGATTTTACCCAAGCTGTTCAATATTAGCATCAAAGATGCATCTAATATTCCATCAATGTAGGGATTAATTTAGAGGCCAACTTAGTGATATTTTTCAAATACACTTTTATACATATATCTCATATGGAACTATCAAAATTACAAAAGCTTTAAATTAAGATCCCTAGCTCATTTTATAGCTTAATTACAGTCAATAATTTCAGCAAATCTTCATGTAACACATACTGTAACATATTCTAAATTCATATCTCATCCCTATTATTTCATCTATCACACATATGAACCTTGATGATACAATCAACAATCACATGCATGTAATGTGAGTACCATCCCATACCTTCCCAACCCCTCTTCACCCTAGCATTCAATCCCTTGTAATATCTTTCCCTTTATCCTTTCTATCTCCTCTTTCTTTAACTACAACACAAGTCATCCCCAATCCATCATTTCCAGCAACCAAGCCCATCCGAAATTCACATAAAGAAATGAAGAAGAAGAAGAAGAAGAAGAAGAAGAAGGGGATGAAGATATCCCAAAATTATACCATACCTTTATAATCTTTATCAATATCTTCTTGATTAATTAACATGCATAAAGTTTTCCTTTATAATTTCTTTGAGACATTGGTTATTCAAGTTTAAGGAAATAAGAACTCTCCATCTTCATCAAACTCAGCCGACCAACTCACCACCATCTGCATTTTCTCTTTCCAACCACTACCTTTCAACCTATATAATAATAAGGCAAATTCCCCAAGTGATCCTTTCAAGTTTTTGCATGTTACCAAGACTTCCCACCAAATCTTGCATGTCACAATTCATTCCCACAAGCTAGTCTATTCATAATTCAACCCCACCAATTAACCTCTTATTTACATTAGCCTCTCCTCAATTCTTAAATTCTCAATTGACCCCATAAAATGTCATAATTACCAATTTACCCCAAATCAATAATTATACTCCAATTAAACCCTCAATTCAAATTACATCACACTAATCAATTTATTTTTCATGCCATCAAAATAATAAAAACGTCATTTATCCCTTAACAAATTATTTATACGAATTTCTCATTAAATTCTTAATCTTAATAAATTAAAACTCCTCTCAAAACATGAAATTTAATTAGGGTCATGTAAGGGGTCTCACAATTCTCTCCCTCTTAAGGAATTTCGTCCTTGAAATTCATACCTGATTTAAATAATTGAGGATATTGCTTTCTCATAGCTACCTCTGGCTCCCAAGTTACTTCTTGTACACCATGATGTTGTCAGAGTACTTTAACTAGAGGGATCTGCTTGCTCCTCAATTGTCTGATTTCCTTAGCCAGAATTTCCTTCGGTTCCTCATCATATGTGAAATCCGACTGCAACTGAATATCTTGAACTTGTAACTTGTGAGATTTATCTGAGCGATATCTTCGTAGCATAGATACATGAAACACATCATAAAGCTTGGCCAATTCCATAGGAAGAGCCAATCTATAAGCTACTGGTCCGACTCTTTGAAGAATTTCGTACGGACCAATGAATCTCGGACTAAGTTTTCCCTTTTTCCCAAATCTAAGCACTTTTCTCCAAGGAGATACCTTTAAAAATACTTTATCACCCACCTGGTACTCGATATCCCTTCTTTTAAGGTCAGCATATGACTTTGGCCTGTCACTTGCTTCTTTCAGCCTCTGCTTGATAACTTGAACCCTTTCTTCTGTATCTCTAACAAGGTCAGGACCAATTAACTTACATTCAGTCAACTCAGTCCAGCAGACTGAAGTTCTACATTTCCTGCCATATAAAGCCTCATATGGTGCCATTTGAATACTCTTCTGATAGCTGTTATTATAAGAAAATTCCATTAAGGCTACATATTTATCCCAACTTTCAGAAAACTCCAAAGCACATCCTCTCATCATATCTTCTAGAATCCGAATAACCCTTTCAGATTGCCCATCCGTTTAAGGATGAAAAGCTATACTGTACTTGAGCTGTGTTTCCAAAGCTTGCTGTAAAGTTTTCCAAAATCTCGATGTAAACCTTGGATCTTGATCTGAAATTATAGACACAGGTATACCATGTAACCGTACAATCTCATTCACATACAATTTTGTAAGCCTATCCATAGAATAATCTGTTCGAACCGGTAAGAAGTGAGCTACTTTTGTTAACTTATCCACTATTACCCAAACAACATCATATTTCCTTTGAGTAAGAGGCAAACCAGTAACAAAATCCATGGTAATGTCTTCCCACTTCCACTGTGGAATTGGAATGGGATTTAGGAGACCTGAAGGAAACTGATGTTCTGCTTTCACTTGCTGACATGTTAGACATATAGTAACATATTCAACTATATCCTTCTTCATGCCAGGCCACCAGTAAAACTGTTTCAACTCTTGATACATCTTGTTCCCACCAGGGTGCATAGTAAATACTGTATTGTGAGCCTCATTCAATACTGTTCTCTTTAATTCTTTGTCATCAGGAACATATAATCTATTCTGATAATACACACCCCCATCCTTTTTCACTGAGTACTCAGACTGGGTCTCTTCATGTGAAGACTTCAAAATCTGTTGCAAATTTTTATCATGTTTTTGTGCATCAATCACTGTTTGCCTCAAACAAGGTCTAGCCTTCAACTGTGCTATTAAAGCACCATCATAAGCAAGTTTCTATCTACAGCGATGTGCAATCAAAGCAGCCATCATCTTACGGCTCAAGGCATCAGCTACGACATTAGCTTTGCCTGGATGGTAATCCACTATACAATCATAATCTTTAAATAGTTCTAACCATCTTCGTTGTCTCAAGTTAAGTTCTTTTTGAGTGAGCAAATATTTGAGACTCTTGTGATATGTATAGATTCTGCACTTTTCCCTATACAAATAATGTTGCCAAATTTTCAAGGCAAACACTACTGCTACTAACTCTAGGTCATGGGTTGGATAGTTTTGTTCATGTGGCTTCAACTGTCTAGATGCATAGGCAATTACTTTGCCATTTTGCATTAACACACAACCCAAGCCAACTCTAGAAGCATCACTATACATAGCATACTCCTTTCCTGTAACTGGCTGTGTCAAAACTGGAGCCTCTGTTAGAAATTTCTTCAACTGATCAAAACTTGATTGACATCGGTCAGTCCACTCAAACTTTATACCCTTTCTCAACAGTTTAGTGAGTGGTGCAGCTATAACTGAAAAGCCTTTCACAAAGCGACGGTAATAACCTACTAAGCCCAGAAAACTCTCACTTCTATCACATTTCGAGGCGGCTTCCAATTCACTATAGCCTCTATTTTTGCTGGATCCACCCTAATGCCTTCAGAAGATACTACATGACCAAGGAAAGAAATTTCCTTAAGCCAAAAATCACATTTGCTTAGCTTAGCATACAACTGATTCTCCCTCAAAATCTGTAAAACAATTCTCAAATGCTCAGTATGTTCTGCTTCATCCCTCGAATACACCAAAATGTCATCTATGAACACAACAACAAACTGATCCAAGTAGGGTCGAAACACCCTATTCATAAGATCCATAAACGCAGCCGGTGCATTTGTTACCCAAATGGCATCACCAGAAACTCATAATGCCCATATCGGGTTTTAAAGGCTATTTTGGAAACATCTACATCCTTAACCCGAAGTTGATAATAATCCGAGCGCAAATCAATCTTGGAAAACACTCCAGCACCCTTCAACTGATCAAATAAATCTTCAATTATTGGTAAAGGATACTTATTTTTTATTGTTACCCTGTTTAACTGTCTGTAGTCTATGCACATCCTCATAGACCCATCCTTTTTCTTCACAAATAAAATCGGTGCACCCCAGGGCGATGTACTAGGCCTAATGAAGCCTTTATCAAGCAACTCTTGTAGCTGAACTTTTAGTTCTTTCAATTCCAAAGGAGCCATCCTGTATGGTGCCTTCGAAATAGGAGCTGTACTAGGTAGAATGTCTATAGACAATTCAACTTCCTTTTCAGGTGGAAGACTAGGTAAGTCTTCAGGGAACACATCAGGAAACTCTTTCACCATTGGAATCTCTTGAAGATTCACATTCTCTATTCTTGAATCGAGCACAAGTGCTAAGAAAGCTTCACACCCTTTTCTCAGAAATCGCTTAGCTTGCATAGCTGATATTACAGTAGCTATGGGTTTAGATCGAATGCCCTGTACTAAAGTTTCTTCACCATCAGCACCAATGAGAGTTACAGTTTTAGCTTCACAATCAATCACTGCATGATGTCTAGATAGCCAATCCATACCAAGTATAATATCAAACTCCCGGAATGGTAACTCAATAAGATCAGCAAGAAATTCTTTCCCTTGAATTACAATAGGACACTGTTTATGCACTTTATTAACAACAACACTGTGACCCAAAGGGTTGGTTACATATATATCATATTCCAGTTCATGTACAGTAGACTCATTTTTACCCATATCCCCAGTGCAAACATAAGAATGAGTGGAACCAGGATCAGTAAGTGCATGCATATCAGAATCAAAAAGAGAGAATGTACCAGCTATGACTTCTGGAGCACTCTGATCCTCTCTAGCTTTCATTGCATAAGCCCGAATAGGAACAATTGGAGCTGTGGGCCTGTCAACTGATTCAGAAATGTTCCTGGACTGGGATCCCTGATAACTCAATCCCCCACGTCCTCTTCCTCTGCCTCTACCTGAAGATGGTGTATTAAAAGTTCCTCTACTGCCTTGTTGTTCAACACCCTGTTTCCTCTTTGAAGGACAGCTTGCCATGAAGTGATCGGTACTGCCACACTTGAAACATGCCCCAGACAATTTCTTGCAATTACCCCAATGTTTCCTAGAACAATGGGGACGCACTGGAGGTTGCCCCCCACTCTGATTCCCTGAAGCTTCCTTTCCCTGTTTAGACATTGCAGAAGATTCTTGTCTCCTGTCCCTTTTTGCAGAACTATAGCCAGACTCAGCTGGCAGATTTCCTTGTGCTCCTCTAGCTCTATTTCCTGTAAAAGATCCACCCTTGGACCCACTTCTTCTCTGTTCTCTCTCCCTTTTTGCCATTTCATTCTTTTCAACTCGCAAGGCTACTGTAACCAGTTGAGTGAAATTAATCACTTGCAAAGATGTAGACCCAATCAACTTTTCTCGTATACGATCATTCAACCCATCTTCAAACCGTTTATATTTAAAAGTATCAGTTAACATCTCATCAGGAGCATATTTGCACAGGTGACTAAATTCTTTCTCATACTCAGCCACATACATAACTCTCTGTCTCAAGTTAAGGAATTGCTTTAACTTCTCTTGCTTATACTCCTCAGTAACATACTTTTTCTTGAATTCAGTTGTGAAAAATTCCCATGTAAGGGGATCTGGTAACTGGGGCTGCTTCAATACCAACTTCCACCAATCATAAGCTGCACCCTGTAATAGAGACACAACACAAGATGCCTTATGACTCACTGGACAGTGGATTTCATCATAAATTCTCTCTAGCCTTTCCAGCCAAAATTTAGCTTCTTCAGACTGTTCCAGATTAGTTCCTAAAAACTCTTCAGCACCATGCTTTTGAATTTCAGATATTGGAGCTTTAGGCGCTGTCATTCTTTGAAGAATTTGAGTCATATCCTGTGATATTTTTAACAATGCTTCTGTAGGGACGGCTGTTGGGACCTCATTTGGATTGGAGGATGAAGGTCCAATATTGAAAGGATTAGTTCTAACCGGCCTGTTACTTTCGGCCGATTCCTCAAATGCATCTCTAGAGCTCTCCGTCTTCAATCTATAAGAAAAACAGGGACTTCTGCATCAGGCCAACTAAACACTATATCATACTATAGAATCCTAGGTTCATTTTTTTTTACCCAGAAAAGGCTAAACCTAGGGCTCTGATACCACAAATTGTAGCACCCTCAATGCAAAAACCCTATTACACATGTATCAAGAATACTATTAATCATGCTTATACTACATGTTCATTTAATCATCATTTAGCCATTGATCTTGCGATATGGTTTCATATGCTTATATTCATGCTACAAGTCTATTCCTGTTTTCCATTTCATACCTATTATCATGCATACTAGACTGTCTGAATATTACTTTATGCACACATATTCTGTCTTAGCTTTACTACTAGTGAGTTACAGTATTCCACATAGGTTTTATACATATCATAAGATAACTGGCCATTATACAAAAACATAAGATAATTGTAACACAAAACATCCTACATCAAGGTTATCAGTCGATGGTTGGCCCTTTCTGATGCAGAGAACGTCCCTCAACAAAAGTCTTGCTATTTGTACCTACGCGGATAAATAACCTGTGCTAAGCTATAAAGCTTAGTGGGGAACATCTACAGATGAATGACCACTCACACAGGTCATCAAAACATACATATACAATGTATATAATAAATAACATATACAACATATCATGTCATTAATAACAAATACTTTAAAGCATAACATATATTCTCATGTTCCTAATCATTGTACCCAGAAGAGTAACAAATATGCTTATATTCATAATTCATATATACAGCAATTTCCCATGTAAACATATTCAAATAAAATATAATTCCTGTGGTAAACCAACATTATAATCCACAATATCAATCTTTAGTCAAATCACTTTAACTGTTTAATTTTGATCATTACTATGAATAACATTTAGCCTGCCTTAGCTTTATCGGTGGATAACGGGAACTATAGATACACATCGGTATCAAAGAAGGATATCCGAAGATATCAAATCTATAGACCCAAATGGGGCCAAACTGTACTGTGGACCGGTCAAGCATACCTAAATGGGGTAGCCTATCAACCCAAACGAGGTAGCCTATCAACCCAAACGGGGCTGATCATGATCCAAACGGGGATCATATATACTATGGACCCAATCGGGCCAAACTATGGCAGCTATAATTTCCCTATAGCCGCCTATCTATCCACATCTAAAACTCTATCGCAGGCAGAACTATATTCGTGTTCAATTCACATATTAATACTGTATTCATAGTATAATGTTGTGCACATATACATAGTCTTATATAACTATGAATTCTCTGGTGCATAATCAGGTATATGCACATTTCACATGCCAAGTTATACATCTGGCTTATTCAAATCTGTATGACTGTACAATTTACATCATAACATATAGGCATGACATATAATCATCATATCATATACATAATCATAAATGTACATACCTGTGGGTACATTCGCATATAGTTGATTTATTCTTATGAGCATGTTTCCAACACATATATAAACCTTTATCATCATTCAAGTCATATGCTATACAACATATCAACATGTTTCCATATGGGCATACACACATGCCAAGGTTTTACTATTATAGTCCCTATTTTATAGCATAGGTATACATTCATAGGTAAATTTTCAATGTAAATGATGCAAATTTATATACAAACAAGTATATGACTCGTATACTTGCATTCAAGGTCTATTTTGTTCAGTCATATGTGCAACACATGGGGGTAGCCTAATATACTGATAAAGGAGGATAAAAAACATAGTTATGGGCCAAAATCATGCTGTCGCGCTCGTAGCAAGTGTCGCGCTCGCGACAGTATGCTTGGCCATACGAGTTTTTCACCCTGATCCCAAAATCCTGCAAACTGCTTAATAATTTTATATTGTACATCGTTTTTGACACATTAAACGGCCTTTTTAGAAAAAGTTGTCTTCTACAAAGTTGTAGATATACATTTCTAGTTTCTAGAACATCAAAAATATTTTGATTCAACTTACACACAATAGTCCTAGCGTACATAGCCTAAATCACATAAAATAAATTACTTTAGGTATCCACATACCTATTTTCCAATCTCCCTCCATGTTTTCTCTTCCTTTTTCACCTTTTCCTTCCTTTTTCCTTTGGTTTCATTTGGTTTCCCTTGAATTCCATCATTGGCCAAAATCCTCCGTGCTTTCTTTCCTTAATTTTCTTCATCCATAATTCAAAATAAACTCAAAATATAAATCTGTACATCAAAATTTACCTAAAATTCCATTAAACTCACTAAAATTTCATTGAATTAACTTACTTGAATTTTCGCTCCAAACATTTTCTCCATAATTCTATCCATTTTTTTTCATTTAAAATAAGCTCCATTGATTGCTAAAGATGAATTTAGGGTCTTAGAATTATTTAGATTACAAAATTTGGTGAAATTAGGTTGATAAAGTTGTAAAAAAATGGAGAAGTGTATGGGATGGCATGGAGCGCAAAAGAAGATGAGTGATTTTGCTAGAAAGTTCTAATTTTTAGGCTATTTATATACCCATATGGATAGCTAGGATCACTTGATCACTATTTAATCCAAAAGTTCTTATTGGGCCACTTGTCACTTCCGTATTAATTCTTATTCATTTCACTCCCATCCTATGGGTGAATATTACCCATGGGAGTGAGTGTGTAAACTTAGCCCGAATAATTGAAATTTCATCCGTTTATCTCCATTTCACGGATTCTAATGTTCTCGTTATTAGACTTCCATGAAAATTGGTCCAAAATATATAAAAGTATTAAATAGGCTATGTTTAAAATTTGTGATCAATCCAACTTTTTTTCAATACTTTTCTAAGCCTGAAGGCAAAATTTCTTGTCTAAAACTTAGTTTTTCAAAGTTGTCCAAAAATTCATTTTTCACTTTCAAAAATTTATTTGTACTATTTTTAATGGCTTCATGCAGCTGGAATAATTTTTTGAGATCCGTGGAATGGTCAAAGTTTGATCAAACCTTTTTACGATCCGGGTAAATTTTTTGTTGGTTATTTTGATGGCCTATCTAACCTTAATTTCACCTTAAATTATACTACTTAACTCGATTTAATTTGTAATTTCTAATGGTGAAAAAATATTTTTGCGGGTTCCGGATGGTACTATTCATCCTAGTATCAACCCGAATCCCCGATGTCACTATTCATGAAAATCAAAATTTTAGGCCATAATAATAATAATAATAATAATAATAATAATAATAATAATAATAATAATAATAATAATAATAATAATAATAATAATAATAATAATAATAATAATAATAATGTTTATCTTTTAAAATTTTAAATCACAATACTAATTATAATAAATACTCCCTATATATTTTCTTATATTTTTTTATTAATATTTTACTCTAATTCTCTAAAAAAATTTAAAATAAAGCATAATAAATTAATAATTCAGTTTTTAGTATTTTTAAAATTTCATTTTAAAATTTAATACACAAGATTGTTAAAAAGTTTACAACCATGACACTCACATAAATTAAACCAAACTATACATTCTTATAAAAAAACCTTTAGACGAATTGCAAACACAAATAAAATATTTGAATTGATAAACAGAAAATTGTTGTAATCCATTATAAATATTGCATATAACATAGATTAAAAAAATAATATAAGTAGCATAACGTAAATGGATATTTGAATTAAAGAACAAATTGATAAATCATGATAACATAAAGTATAATTTTACTCTAAGAAAAAAAATTATCTTATGAAATAATTTCTCTTAATTTGTCAAGTGAAAATAACATAGAATATGAGAACAAATCTGTAGCGGCCCAAATACCAGGCTAGTTGAAAATAGTATTTTCTGGTAGTGAATAGTGACACCGGGATGAATAATACATCTCCGAGTCGAAAAATATTTTATTGGACCATTGAAAAGAGCAAGTTAGTTGGAGTCCAATGATATAATTTGGATTGAAAATAAGGTCAAATGGACCATTAAAAGTCAAAAATAAGGAAAAAGTCACGGTTCCAATTAAAAGGATGTTTGTGTTAACTGAGAGTTTAGTTGAAACTTTAAAAATAACATATGATCCTTAAAAATTACCATATTTTTCAGATCTACATTAAATGTGATGTAGAATCATATGATAATAAAAAAGTAATGTTACGGTAACTTTGAAAATTGAAATATCGGACTGGTAAAAATGAACCAGACTGAAAAATAGTCTCCGAATGACTCAAAAATATTCATGGAGTCTAATGAATATATTTTAAGAATTTTAGAAGTATTTTTAATGATATTTGACCTCAAGAAGTAAGAGAAAAATAATGATTTCGGTTTAAATTGTAATCGGTCAACTATAATTTGACCAGGGCTTTAAAAAAAGCAAATAATCTTCAAAAATTGCAAGAATTCCCAGTTAATCCTTTTATGAGATTTAAAATCATTTGGAGGAAAAAAAATTAATTTTTCGGTAACATCAAAAATTTATTAATCGGACTGGTTAGACTGAACCGGACTGAAAACGAATTTCGATTGAGCTGAAATTTTTCATGATGGCTCAATATATTATTTTAAGAATTATGGAATTAATTTTGAGTGAAATTGAGCTTTGAAAGTGAGAGAAATAATTTATGGAGGCTTATTGGGCTTAATAGGGCAATTGGGCTTAAGTTAGGCCCAACCAACTTGGTTGGACCAGGTCCAGCCCAATTAACCCTTATAAAAGACCCAAAATCAGCAATTTTCCAGATGAATCTCCAGCTCTCACGATTCTTCTTTCTTCTTCCTCTTGACCGCATGGGTTTCTTCCATTTTCATGGAAGATCTTTCAATTTCTTTTAACTCTCTTCCTAAATCAACCTTTCTCAAGTTAAATCCAGCCCCTCTACTATCTCATGGAAGCTTCAAGAGGTCATTTGAGCTGCTGGAAGTGCAAGAAATCAAGAGAGAAAGTTGATGCCTCAAAATTGAGGTAAGTGGTAATTGAGTTTTTAATTAAGTTTAAAGCTTCCAATAGGTTAATTAGGATATGTAGATTAAGATTATGTGATTAATTTGATCAAAGGAAATAAGGATTGATGGGTTTTTGGCCTTGGGAATTTTGGCCATAATAGGAAAAAACTTAAAGGAAATGAAAATTTCAAGGAGAAAATGGGCCAAGGTGTGAAGGAGATGAAATAAGGTTAGTGGATACTCTATTCCTCAATTTCCATAAATTTTGTGTGATTATTTGCTTATATTTATATGTAAATATATGTGATTTTGTATGATGAATTGAAAATATGGTTATATATGTGAAATTGAGAGTTTAATTTGATGAATGGAATATTTATTTGGAAGAAATAAATTTAGAATACCCAAAGGATGGTTTGGCCGTGGGTGTGTGTGTGAGTTTATGTTGGCTAAATTGTGAGGAAAATGGCATAAAACAAATGCAAATGAAATTTTAGTGCTATACTAATTTAATTGAAATTTTTGGGATTAATTAGAAATTTTTTAATTTAAATTTCATATTATGTTATAGTAGAAAATATGGAATTTTAATGAAATTGAATTTATTATATATATATATATATAGTAATAAAATAAGCCAAGTAATTAATTGGAATAAAAAGAAAATAAAAAGAATGAAAGATAAAATAGTAGAGTGGAAAAAGGACTTAAGTGAAAAGAATTATAAGTTTAGGGGCAAAAGTGAAACATTGTCAAATATTGAAGAACAAATGAGTTTAAATGAATTATAATTAAATTGGGAAAGAAAATGATAATTAAAATAAGAATTTAGGTATGAAAATAAGTTTAGGGATCAAATTAGAATTTTTCAATAAAGATGAAATTAGTAGTGTAAAATATATGATTAGTGTCTATTTTGTAAATAAAATAAAATAAAATGATATTTTTGTAATTTATGGGAAATTGAATGACTAAACAGTAATTTAGCCATTTAAGGATTAAATGGTAATTTATCAAGTTTAGGGATTAAATGAAAATTTTAGGAACAATTAGAGAATTTAATGCATTAGTTAATTAAGTAATGGTCTTTTTCTAAATAAGTGATGAAAAAAAATAATAAAGGAGAAATATATGATGTGGCCGAAATTGGCCTTAAAGATGTCAAGGCTAACTTAAATTAATTAGGGTAATTTAACTATATATATATATTGTATATATATATATTGTAAATAGTAGAAAATAATTATGAATAATTATTAAGAGATGAACAAATAATTTTTAAGAGATGAATAAATAGTTAAGGTTTATGTATATGAGAGTTTAATGGAAATTATGCATGACTAATAAAATTAAACTTTATATTTACAGTGAAAGGCTTGAATTGATGATTAAATAATTTAATTAGAAAAAAATATATATTTATGAAGAATTCATGTAGTGACCGAATTTAAGGAAAAAGAAAATCAAAGAGAATTGTTAGTGTTTCTAAGCAATAATTAATGAAATGCATGTGCAAGTATTAATTAGTGGTGTATAATAGTTTAATTATAATTTTTGATAATAATAAATGTAATGTTATTATATGAGTATTATGTATGCATAATGATTAAAATATAAATTACCACAATAATATTAATTGAATGATTAAGGTGAAAAAAAAAATAAAATAAAATAATTAATATTATGCAAAACGAAAATAATTGTCGAGAATAAATAAGCGTAATAGTTAAATTAATACTATCAGGATGTTAAATTATAAAATAGTAATAACGACAGTCAAACAAATTATTCAAAATATTAGTCGTACCTGAATAATTGTATACAAATATGTATATGTATAATATGTGTACAAATATATGTATGATTTGTAAAAATGATACGTATATGTATAAGTGTATAGATGTATGTAGATGAATATGTATGTATTTAATTATGACATGTATATGCATATATAATATATGTGTACTAATGTGTGTATTATGTATGAATATGGTGAACTTTTAGTTATGGCCGAATAGAGGGTAAGAGGAAAACTATGAAATCTTTAGTTATTTTAATGTAATTAAGCTTTACAATGATAGTACAAATGAGTATTGATGTCCATAAATTTTTATAGAATTTATAGGAATTAAACGAATATTTTTGGAATAAATTTTAGTTAGGTATTAACAAAAAAAAATGAAATTATGATGAATTATTGCATAATTTATTGATTAAATGGTGAATTGTTGTAAAATAATTCACAATCTGTGTAAAGAAGACAGATTGCAAATGTAATGTACTGATACAGAAATTACAAGTATTGAAAAGTATAATAAAGAATAAAAAAAAGTAAGTAAATTTGTGCCCTTAGAAAGAGTCAGGCAGTAAAACCTAACTCAGGATATAATTGGTTGGCCATAGGGATATCTATACCGCAGTGCAAGTCATGACGACTTGCTTTACTATGGTTGGATCGTTGATCTCCATAGTATGTATCATACGTACTGTTATATGTTCATATGTTTTATGAGAAATGATTCTTGGAAGTCGTTTCTCATTCTGTTGTGGCCTTGTGAGGTCCACATCCCGCATATCCGGTATGAGAGTTTTCTGCCGGGTCTATACTAGGGGCATGATGATAAGAAAATGTTAAAAGTGTAAAAAGAAAGTTAAAATTTAAGTTTAAAAAAAAAGAAAAAAAGACTAAAATGAAAAGAGTTAAAAAGTTTAGGAGTAAAAAGGTAATTTTTCTAAAAGATAGATTTAATAGGTAAAAGTGAGAAGGAAAGAATTAATAAGGGTAAAATGGTAATTTGACCAACTGTGTAAAAAGTTAACTTTGTAAAGTTAAAGGACTAAAATGAAATTTTACATAAAAATTCAAAACAAAGATTAATTGGTACTTTATAAGCCAATTCATAGATTAAAAAGAGAGAATAAGAAATTAAAGGGCATTTTAGTGATTAAAGGTATAAAAAGGGTAAATTTGGAATAAACAAAAAATTAAAGGACTAAACTGAAAAATTAAGTAAAGTTTTAAAGCAAATTGAAAAACGGATTTTTAATAGTATATTATGTTTATTACGACTTTTAAATGAATTTAAAATAAATGATATGGTCTAGAGAAATATGTAAGTGAATAAGTATGATATGCATTCGTATGTACATGTATGAGTAATGTATGTAAATGAAATATATGTATATGTGTATGTATGTATGAGTGTATAGAAATACGTGAGTGAATATGTATATGATATGTATATATATGTATGTATATGTATGCATATGTATGCATGTATGATATGTATATGTATGCAGGTATGATATGCTATGTATGCATGTACAGTATGTACATGTAAAGTATGTCGGTGTATGTTTGTATAGGTAAGTGAACGTATGTATATGCTATGTATGTATGCACATCGAATGAATGTACGTATAAGTAAATTCATGCAAGTGTGTATGTGTATTTTTGCGCTTTATTATGGAAAGTTTGGGATACGTATCCACCACTGAGCGTTTCGATGCTCAGCGTGTAGTTTGTTGACTGTGCGCAGGTTATGAAGACGATAGGATTTCACTGGCTGGTATTGCAGGAGTAGTCAAGTTCAAGAAAAAGGAACAAGATAGGAATTAATTTTGGCATGTATATGTAGGTACGGAAAAAATATAATTATTGTGCAAGTATATATTCATAGTATAAGAAATCTATTTGTTATTATTGAGACACAATATGCGATTAATGATTATATTTTAAAGTATCTATATACAAGTATATTTATCAGTACTGTAAAAAAAAAATTTACTATTTCATATATGGTTTGACATCCGACTACTGCGTACACTGTACGACGGTATAAGGGTATTACAAAATCCATATAATATAGAAAGTGTGCACTACACATAAATAAAATTAATGGCTGGTAGTAATAATTATTTATGAAAAATGATAAAATATTTTATATTTATATTTGTTTTGACTTCTTAAATTTTTCCTCCTTATAAATATATAAATATATTGAACTAAAATATCTTTTATTAATAAAATCGATTACTCTATTGAAAGTAAACAAATGATGTTAATAACAGTTAAGTATGAGTTTGTAAAGAAGATAGAACTATTTTTTTTCTTTTTATAAGAGATAGAAAACTATTTTTATTATAAATTCAACTAGCAAAACAACAACAATAAAAAGTGTGACGTGTGTCGAACCCTCTCCATCTAGCGGCAATGCCCGGCTTAATTTCGGAGGTCTACTTTTAGGGTCCAAGACCGAACGAAAGTTCACAAAACTCATAAAAATTGTTCGCTTCACAATAAAAAAGGATTCAACCTAATTCGTCAAGTTTCAGGCCTAAAAAAGTATGATACAACATCTTGGGGTACCCCTATCCTATTATTGACAAACAACCTATGAGAGTGTCTAAGTGGGCACTCGAGATAAGTATCACGAAGTCACCACCCAAAAGTATGTTTGGGAAGAAAATCTAACCTCATGATGCCCAAACTAGAGATGGTTCGGAACATCAATTTTACTTATACCCTAGTTAATCGTTTTATAAATGAGTTTTTAGAATTAATTCTCTATCTCCATTCTCACATGATTTATAATATAAATAAATAAAATACACACAACAAGCATATAAGGAAAGCTATAAAGTAAGCAAACAAAAATTACACAAATAAAATTGTCCAAAAACAAGGAAAAATAAACATACATAAAACGAAAAGTCATTAGTTTGGAAACATTGGTTTCCTCATGCATTTTTACCAAAAGATGAAGAGTTCTTAGCAATTTTTTAGATAACAAGGGATGAGTATGTAACACCCTATATCAAGTTAGTTAAAAGACTCGGGTATTGGATATGACACTCGGATTTAGGTTCCTTTAGTATGGATCGGAAAAAACTTTATTTAAGATACTATTCAATTTGTAAAAATTTTGGTAGGGTATCCTCTGAAATTCTTTAAAGCCCCTTGAAAAGAAAGTGTTCAAAACACTTCTATTGACATCTATCCTACCATCCATCTCTAGTTCAAACCCTAACATAATATTTATTGCCCTTCCTCTAGCATATCAAAACTCAAAATCCAGTAAATATAAAACACAACACATTTAATTCTCTACTACTCTCAATTTAATTTACAACCCCATTGTCCAAAAATATTTACATAACCAACATAATGTACATGCCAAAATATCATACGGATAATAACAAAAAGAACTAAGGTGCATCCACCTCAAAATCCTTTCACTTCACTGTTGTGACTCGAATTTTGATACAGATCCGCTGTCAACTTCCTTAAAAAATTTTCTTTAAACCTATGCAAGGAAACAAAACCACGCGCTAAGCATATTGCTTAGTGGTGTTCAAGTAATTCTATTTTTCCAACAAGATAAAAAAAACATATCTGACTAAAATAGATTAAAATTACTTAAATTGTCAAACATAAACATTTTTATCTACTCGAAATTGAATGATCATAAATCTCTTGTACGCAATCTTAGTATATGCATATAATCCACATTTTCTTCACATTTCTCTAAATTAAAGCTTAATTAATGTTATAGTCAAAGGGTAACTAATTAACTATCTTTAATTTAAAAAGTTCAATTAATTAGATAAGTACTTAATATTTATTATTTTGTATAGCCCCAAGTAAAATCCAACGAAATTGTAATATGAGTTAGATAAACGAAAATCAAATACAGGACCAAGTTCTCGGAACCATGCAGTCTATTCAACATCATTTTCTCATTATTGATATTCAAAAATTTTATACATTTAAAATACACACACACACACACACACACATACATATATACATATACACACATATGTAGACCGAATTTTTGAAACCATACAGCCCACCATTCCAATTAATTATACCCATCGTATGAGCTCTCGGAGCCATACATTCGATAACCACATTAAGATGCAGTATTGCTAAATTTTCCTAATTGGCATGCCAACCTTATCCTATTACTCCAATTTCCATCTAGTTTTACTAAGGGAAAATAAATAATTTCTAAATTTCATTAATTAGACTTATAACATTATTTTTAATTATTACTTATTCCACGATTAACTAAATCCATTTTCTCATTTTTGCATTAACATACATTCATTGTTACCCATTTAAATGTCTTGTCAAGTCATAATTTACTATAGCATTTTTACTATTCATTGATTAATTTACGAACTATTCATGAGTGTAGGCCCAAGTATTTAGCTATACATATCTCATTATTAACTAAATATAAACATTCTCTATCATATGCATCTCTTTCATTAATAACCCTACCTCGGCATAGTCATTTATTTATTCACTTAAGTTAATTACCCATTACAATAATTAAATTCAAATTCCTTTCAACCATAAGATATATTTTACCAATCATTTCAATTTCTTTGAAAACTATGAAACACAATGGTTTCATATCATCATAACAGCCCATTTAGAATTTTATTATAATTGTATTAATTAATTCAAAACCATACTTAGCTTATACTAATTATAGAGTACATCTGTTAATCCATAAGTCCAAAATTAATTACACGTATAGTTCTTATTTGGCCTAAAACATAGTATTTAACATCTAATTAAATAATCATAACATCAATATCACTAAACACTATCAAACAAAAATAACCACTTCAAACATTTTAACTAACATAATATAAAAATTAAGGAAAAATAAATTTGCTTGAACACATACCCAAATTGGTGTTAATCCCTTCAATTTACACTTCCATGAGCTTCACTTCATCCTTATCTTTCCACTTTTTTGCCCTTTTTGTTCATCTCTCCTTTTTTTTTTTCTTTAAGGTTTCATAAAATCAACATAAATTCATCATCAATTACATGCTACTATGAAAATTACAGTAATTTTTAAATATTAAATTCTTTGAACCATCAATTAACTAGAATCAATAGACCGCCTTACTTCAATTTTCTTAAAAAGCATAAATCCCTAGGTGAGCATTCCATATGTTTTTCTTCAAATTCAACTGTAATTCAACAAATAAACATGAGGATTAGAGTTTACCTCACAAATAAGTGATGAAAATTGCAACAACAGGGGTTAAATCTTGAAAGACCGAACAGGGGAAGGGAAGAATGACGAGAAGAAGAGGAGAGTTGCAACAAGAAAGAAGGAAAGAAGAAGAAGGGGATGACACTGGTGAGGCTGCTTTAGCGGTGGGGACGGCGACGGTAAGGCAGGCTGGTGTGACCAAAAAAGAGAGAGAGAGAGAGGAAGAACAGAGAGGTGGTGAAGGTTAGGGAAAAGAGAAGGAATTCGATGGTTTCAGTGAAATAAGAAGGAAAAGGACCCAAGCCAAAACGACATAGTTATGGATAAATTCCCATTTTATTCCCACCAATTTCATATAGCCCTTCAATCTTTCCTTCTATTTGCAACTTACCCCCAAAATCAATAATAATTCTACATAATTCTCCCTTTTATTTACCATACTTTATTTCATTTTTAAAACATTCATTTATTTACATTTACTTTATTATCGGGTCTGGATAAAAATTAGGTTGGTCCGATTATTATTCAAAGTGATTCCATTTTTTATGAAGATAAAACTCTCTTATTATTGGTCAATTTTCGGAGGAAAACTAGGACATTGGTCCATTTTTATTAAAAAAACCCCAATTTTATCAATATAAATTATTAAGTGGGTTTTTATTTTAACGTGCAAGGAAAACCCTTTATTATTACAAATACAAATCCGTAAATAAATTAAATAAAGTGATAAAATCCAAAAAAGAGAAATAATTAAATGAGGTACAAAAGTAAAACCCTCAAGGAAACTTGCTCCAAGGCCTTCCAACCTCAAAACTCTAAAACATCTTATGCATATAAGTTAATTTGCTCATAAAAAAAGGAGAGGAAGAACAATTAGTGATATGAATAATAAGGATAAATGCTAAAATAAATAAACATGCATATTGGAATTGAAATTAAATAAACAGAATAGAAACATACATATGGCAGAATTAAAATATGATACATAAAATTCAAATATGACATAAAAATGATTTTGGGTAAGAAAATGCATAAAGAACACCATTAAAAAAGCCAAACAAGGGCCACATATGGCCAAAATGAAGGAGGGACGACCATCTAAAGTGTGAGGGACGAGACGGAGTAAGGTGTGTGATGCCCCGTTGCTTGTTAAGGGAGATAGGCATCTGTCGTGCCTTATTCCCATCGGTCACACCCAAGAGGTAGAATCAAGTAATAAATGCAACAAATCACATAATTAAATCATAATATTGCCTAAACATACATATTCTACCCTTTAAACATGCAAAAATTAATCCTAGAGGCTAAAACATTATTTTATTCATACTAAATCAATAAATCAACATAAAAATCCAGAATTTTATTAAGAGAAAAATAAACATGCATTAATGTAGAAAATCCTATAAACATGCTATTCTACATAATTTTAATCACATTTAGATAATCACGGCAACAAAATATTAAAACAAACATTTAACTAAAATAACATGGCATAAAAATCTGATATCAAATAAAAATAATGTCTCACATGGTGAATAAAAAAAAAAAAACTACACGGCATTTCAATTTATTCTTCAAAATAAAATATAGCCCAGAATATTATTGTCAGTTGATTTTTGTAACATTAGGAGATTGTGCTCTAATTCTTACTCGATTGATTTCCACACTTGAAAAGAATAAAAATATTTTTTGTGAATAATGTAAAGTATCTTCCTTTCTCAAGGAATAGAAATCAAGTTTTCTATCCTCAATAAACTCGGTGGTTGCCTTTTTGTAAGAGAATCCTCCCCCAAAAAAACCCTAGGGTTTTTGCCTTTTATAGAAGGATAGAGTTTAAAATCTTTCAAACTATATATCCCCCTTGAAATATGCTAAAATCCCCTAAAATCTCATTTTTAAAATATGATCTTTAAAAATAAATTTCATCCTTAACTTTTTGCTACTAAAAATGTGTAGAACGAGTGTAAAAGCCCCACAGACGGGTGTCACTCAACCTATCGATGGGTGGCAGTGGAAAGAATGTTTGAAAATCATGATTTTGCCCTTGACCTTGACCTAAATGACCTATGGTGTGACTCAATGAGTGACAACTATATGTCACCAAGTTACAGACAGGGTAGAGATGGCCAAGACAGGTTATTTATTGGAGAAACCAGATGAAGGAGGGCCCCAAACGACCATCTATCCCATAATAGACAGGTGTCTATCACAAAAAAATCACATTTTCAAAATTGAAAGTTCATTCTCACTTTTCTAAGAAATAAAAGGAATAACCCATTAAAAATCTTTTAAATTCTTGTAAAAATCAAAGATGGGACCTTTTAAATTCTTCTAAAAATCAAGGATGGGACTCGGAGTTTACGTTTTCCATTTGTAATACGAATAATGCTTCCTCATCGGATAACTCTGATCTGGACTTCCTTGAGACTCAGTATCTACAATTATCCCTAATTTTAGGGAAACTAATGCATTAGTGCCTAAGCAAACCAAAATTCATAGTAAAGGAATGAGACGTGTACTTGAGGCAATAATTTTCTTGTTGATTGTCAAATGGGTAGTTACCGTATACTGACTATATGTTAACCCTTTGTTGAAGTTTGATTAGTGCCATTTGTCGACATATAGAATTAGGATGAGTGGAATGGTTGTGTCTAATTAGCGCTAGTTGTTGGTATGTAGAGTCAAAACATGTGAAGTGGTTGACACCATCTGTCGACATATTGGACCATAGTTAAGGAATGATCAACACCATTGAGTTGGCATGTTGGAATGCCCTACATTAAATGATTGACGCCATTTATTGGCATGTTATACCATTCGAATGTTTAATTTGATGCCATTTATCGGCATGAGAAACCAAAATAGGTTGAGTGTTTGACACCATATATTGGCATGTCGAACTAAGATGAGTTGAGTGGGTGATTCCATCTATCGGCATGTTTAACCAAGATGAATTCATGTGGTCAATGCCAGCTTGTCGACATGAAGATTACTTGCAATTATATAGAGTGCCTCTTAAGAGGTCTTTCATACCTGTGAAAAGGATTTGACATTAGTTGTATTATGGTTGATGGACATATTAAGCTAGCATTGTGATGCCTCAAAAATTATGATCACATAAATAGTACTTTTTAGGCTATGAATAGTGATACCGGGATGAATAGTATCACTTGAGGTCACGAGGACCCACAAAAATTTCTCTTTACCAATGAAAATTACAATTCATGATAAGTCTATTGATATAATTTTAAGTAAAATTGAGGTCAAATAAGTCCCCAAAAAGATAGAGAAAAAAAACACCCGGACCATAAAAGGGTTGATCAACTTTGATCGACTCAGAAAAAATGTTCTAGATGTCAGAAAATTTTTCTAATTGTAAAAATTATTAGAAATAGTCCAAATGAAATTTTGAAAGTGAAAAATAAAATTTTGGACAACTTTGAAAAATTAAGATTTCAAACCAATAATTTTACCTCTAAGCTCCAAAATATATTGAAATGAACTCGAATTTATCCAAAATTTTAAATACATCTTAATTAATATTTTTACATATTTTTAGACTAATTTTAAAGGTGATTTGACAATTAAAACTCATAGCTAATGAAATAGTGACAAGTGGCTAAATATGGACCACACATTAATTAAGTGGTCAAAGCTAGTTTGACCTTCTAATTTAGGGGAGGTATAAAAGACTAGAGAAGGGACAAATTTCTCTAGAGAAATCTGTCCCCTTCTCTTCTTCTTCCCTCTAAAGTTTTCTTTTTCCATATTTCCTCTATAACCAAATCTTTTCCCAAGCTTTCTCCTACAAGATTTCTCACTCAAATTTCATCTAGAATATTACCTTCATTCTCGTTTCTACCCCAAAATAAGTTTAAGTGGAGTTTTGAGTGGAGAAAGTTAAAGAATTCCAAGTTGGAGAAAATTGCCAAGTAACTAAAATTAGGATATTTTGGTAGGAAATTGTAGGGAATTGATAGAATTGATGATTTTGATATTTTTATGTCAAAATTGAAGAGAAAAACTCATTATTTTGTCCTTGATGAATTCGGCTATAAGGTGAAGAATAAGAAGGAGAAAAAAGCAAAAGGCAAAAAGGCAAAGAAAAAGAGAATTAAGGAGTTTCAAACATATTTGAGGTTAGTGGATACAAACTACACCTAATTTGATTGAGTTTTCTTTGAATATTACACAAATTTACATTATGTAACTATAGGAATATGCATGAAATGTTAAAATAAATTAAGATTAATTAGTGAATTGATGATATAATATGGAAGAATGTCAAATAGCATGAAATTAGTCCATAATACCTTTAATATGTAGGTGGTTGAATTGTATACTATGGTACACAAGTTAGTTTTTTGATGATAAATTGAATAAATTAAAATTATGTATTGTAGGTTTGAAAAACATGTTTAAAGTGAATTGTGAAAAGAAAATAGATGAGAATGTGAAAATAACTATTATGAGCCTATTATGTAACTTTGTGAACTTAAGGTTATGAAGAAGATTATGATGAATAAATGATAGAATTATGTAATTTATACTTAGAAAACATGTTTAGGATGGTTTATGTAAATTAAACACATTAGTATGTGTAAGTTTAAGTCATGGCCAAATAGTAGTAGGATTATGTAAGCATATTTATGATGAAATAAATGATGACTATGATGAACTAATGGTAAAATGCATGAATTAAGCTTTAAAAACATGATGGGAGCAAATCATGGCATGAAAATAATATGGATGGTTATGTACATAAGGTGGCCAAACGGTGTTAGGTACCATATTGATGTAATTATGATGATTTAATGAATGACAAGTGATGAGAAATGGTAAATTGGTGGAAATGATGCATGCTATATGAAATTCACTTGTGACATAATAAGAAAATGTGAGAACAATGCATACTTTTGTCTTGAAACTATGAAGAATAGTTTTACCCCTAGTGTCTAGAAGCGAAACCAGAAGTATAAGATATAATCGACTAACCATATGGACATTCACTATGACAATGAGTTATGGCGACTCACAAAAGTGGACCAAAGGTGAATCCACACTGTAAATATGAGAAAGAGTTGAAAAAAGAAAGAGCGAAGTAAGAAAATGTATAGCTTTGGACCTATGGGGTCCACATCCCGCATATATAATTAGAGAAGTTTATTTCCACTGAAAACTATTTGGGGGTGAAACTAATATTAAGATGATAAAAATTTTAAGAAAAATGTGAATCCAAGGGTAAAATGGTAAAAAGACAATGTAAATCATGATTTGAAGGTTAAAATGATATTACAAAATAAACTTGGTAAGAAAAGGTTAAAATTGTAAATAAGTGAAAAGTTGTAAAAATGACTAAATTGTAATTTTGGTGCAGGAAGTAAAATTAGAGATCAAAATGAAAGAAAATGTAACTTAGGTGTTTAAAACATAAAAGAATGATAAGTTCAGTTTAAAAAGATAAATTTAGGGGTAAAATGGTAATTATAACAAGAGATGGAACTTTAGGGACTAAAATATAAGTTTGAAAAAAGTGAAGACCATTAGGGGTAAAAAATGAAACTTTCAACCAAAAATAAGAATAAAACAAAATAAAAATTGGCAATTTGATGTAATAATAATGAATTGGTGATAATTAAAGATGTAATTAGACAAGAAAAGAAAATAGGACTAAAAGAGTAATTAAGTGAAAAAGGAATGTTAAATATGTAAATGAAGAATAAATAATATGAAAAATGTAATTAAGTGATTAATACTGATAATTAAGTGAATAAGTGAGAAAAGAAGGGCAAAAATGTAATTAATGTTTAAAAAATAGTTAAAAAGGATAAAATGGTAAAAAGGATGAAAATGTATAAAAATAAAGTCAACAGGGACTAAATGGTAATTTTCACTATACGGTGGTATTTGTAAGGACTAAAATGTAAATTGAAGGATGAGAATGCAATAAGTGATATAAAAAGGCAAAAGAGTAAAATTAGTGCGGTAATTGATGAAAATGTGATAAAAAAAAGTTTAGGAACTAAAATGAAATTTTCACCTAAATTGGGGAATAAGTGAGTAAAAGGTAGAAATAAGTAATAATAGGGAATTAATGGTAATTTAAGGAATCAAAATGGAAATTTTAAAATAAAATATAATATTAAGTAATAGGAAGAAAATGAACATTGATAATAAACTATTTTGCATATGATGAAATTTTTTGTAGTGTATCCACCACTAGGCAATAAACTTACTTAGCGTGTGATTTTATTTCACAATGTGCGGGGGATAGGTAATCAAAGATAGATGATGATAAAGAAGGCAATGTATAACATATGCATGATATACAAGGAAAAGATGATGTATATTGTGTTATAGTTATTTTAGGCATTTAATAGATTGATTAATTAATTATGTAAAGGCTATACGTTTGTGGTTGAATTAGAATTGATGGATTAGAGAAATTGTGGAGATTGTATTATGGATTATTTGTGAGTGTTTTGCTTGAAATTGCAGGTGGGTAGGCACGATTTTATAGCTGTCATGCTGCCCATATTTTTACCGAATGAATAATAACATTTCGACACTATTATGAAATGAAAATTATATGCAATGTTACAGCTTGATGCTTACAAACATGTCATAACATATGGGCTTAGACAATAAGTAATAAATGAATCATTTAGGTAACATAAATGACCCTGCGACACTAGCAAATTGTGGCACTTTAGTGTTCGGACCAATGTCTGGATATTAGGTGTTACATTTTGTGGTATTAGAGCAGGTTTAGGCAATTCTAAGATCGAAGATTATATAGATAGAGGTAAAATGAATATATGTACATGCTATAAAGGATGTTGGTGAATAAGGAGATTAGGAAAATTACTGTGTACTTATCCCCACTATTTTAGAATTAGAAGAACAACACTTAGTTTAGAAAGATTACGGGAAGAGGAAGTAGGAAGTAGAGCTTCCCTTAGTGTGGGAAGAATTGTGAGCAAAAGAAATCAACTTTGTTTGCCTATCAAGTAGCCTTTATGATATAGGCGATGTTTATTTCATAAACATGAGCATTTGGGCAGAACATTATTCATATTTGTACACACGATGCATATACGTTTGCATAAGTTGTCTGCATAAGTCATCATTCATATATTTTTTCCATTTATCCATATGCATTCATAAATGTATGTTGAAAGGAGAATGCCTCGTATTAGAGGAGCTTGATAGGCTATGCATTGAGCGTAAATTTTGGACCATGGAAGAGTGTTTATGGATTGACTAGATGAATATCATATTAAGGTTAACTATCAATTAAATAGAGTCAGAGTGGAAATTAGAGATCATAATTTTTGCGGTATAAAAAAAAACTAACTCTAAACTGTTGTTAGAAATTTTTGAGCAATTTCAAGTTTCTTGGCCATAATTTAGCCTACTAATCTCTAAATTTAGTGATTCTAATGACATTTGCATCTTAAGGTACACATCTATAATTTCCAAAAAGACCTTATAATCAAAATTTGTACCTATGAATTAAAAAAAAACGTCTGAAGTAGAGCAACAAATCTACTTTGTATGGATGTAGGGGTTTAACAAGCAGTTGTAATGTTTTGGCTATAATTCTAATTGTAGATCTCCTAATGGGAGATTCTAATTCAGGATTAAACTTAAGACATAAATTTACAATTTTCATAAAGAAACTGAAACCTAGTTCTATTTATAAGGTACCAAAACTGGGGCTTGAAATTTGGGAATTGAATTTGTCCTTGAAATCTGAGCAGTTCCCATTATTTTTGATATAACTCCTGTTATAGAACTCCAATTGATATAAAATAAAATTTTCTAGAAACTAGACACATAATAGAGAAACTTTTATTAATGAGGCATGACCAATTTCTTATAGAACTCCAAAGAACTAAGCAATGCCAATTAACTAAAAAGGGTTCCATAGCAAAGGAAAAAAATCAAAAGAAGAGAAAATATAGCCCCACTATAGGCATTAGGTCCTGAGGTAGCCCTTGATCAGGGTTAGCTAATGAGGAAAGTGTTTCTCATTACTTAGTAAGGAAAGTGTTTCTCATAAATAGACAAGGAATGGAAGAACTAAGGCTTTCTCCTAGGTATTATGGTTTCAAAATGCTTTTTAAGCTCTTAAAAATCTCTTTAAGGGTTTTTTTCTCTTTTCCCTCTGTTAGTGGGACAAAAATGAGTGTCAGGATTACAAGGTTTTAATAAAAAAAACAAAAAATGATAATAAAAAATAAATTAATAATAAAATAGTAATAATGAAAAAAAAGAAAAAGAAAAAAAAAAGAGAAAAAAAGAAAAGAAAAAAAAAGAAGAAAAAAAGGGGGGACTCATCTATGAGTCAAGCCCTTGACTCATGGGTCAAGGCCATGACTCACCCTTGAGTGATGCCCTTTGAGTCTGTCACTCACTTGTTGCCCTTGGAAGTGAGTCACTCCTTTGACTCACGAGTTAAGGTCGTGACTCACTCCCACGAAAGTATTTTAACGAAATTAAGCTGTAAAACAAAGGAAAAAATGTTTGAGAAAATCTCCAACTTATTTGAGCATTAATTACTCATTAAAGATTTTTAGAAGGATTTTTAATCCCCATATTGAGACAAATAGGGGGGGGGGGTTTCTTCTCTTTCTCTCTCTTAAAAACACAAAAACACATTGTTTTAAGAGAAAAACCAAGAATAAAGAGCCAAAAAAGGGAAAATTCTTGCTCTTTGAAGGCACCAACACTAATGGTAATATTTAGAGCCCCTAAAACTAATTAAATCAAGTGTTAGATTAAATTTATAGCGAGTTTCCATTTTATTCCTTATTTTCTTTGATTTTTCCACTTATTTGATTTATTGAATTTAAGCCTGTAAATTTGTAATTAATTGAGTTTTATGCTATTTTCACTCATTAATTCATGTTAATTAATTAAAATCATGTTAAAATTGAATAAATAAATTAATTTGAAGGTTACTATTCATTGTCTTCTTCCTTGGGTTCAAGTGTTGATTTTCATATTTTTTAGTTCAATCTTGATTTTTCTTATTTAAATCATGTTCTTCATATGTTTTAATGAATTTTTTTGGCCTTTTGAGCATTAAATTAATTAAAATTGTGTTTTTGGTAAATTTTGGTTGATTTCTATGGCTTCCAGCATCGTTCCAATAAGTTAAAATTGATTTCTGAGTCGAGTTACGACCTTGAGTTGGACCGAGTCATGCCTTTAGCCTATGACTCGGCTTATGACTCGGGCATGACTAGTTCGTCTTTGCGCATCACTCGCACACCTTGCATCATCCACCATTCACGTTTTTTTTTTGTCTTTTAGTGCCTTCATTCCACCGTTCCTTGGCCGAAATGCATTTAAATTGAATTCATTTGCTTTCAATTCATTTGTTTCTCTTTCAAATTCACCACTGCATCACGTTTTACCATTTAGTCTTTTAATTTGTTATTTTAATTTATTTATTATTTATTTGTTTATCATTTAATATTTTAATTCATTATTTTAATTTATCTATTATTTATTTGTTAATATCACATTATTAATATTCTTTGATTTTTTTTGTTAATATTATTTTTATGTTTGTATCTGCCTAATTAGTATTTTATTTTCTATTATTTTAATTTATTTGTTAATTCAATGTTTTTTTTATATATTTATTATTTTTATATTGTTATTTATATTGTTATTAGTATTATTTTTTTATATACTATTGTTTAATTTATCGATGTTATATTATCAATATTCTTATACTATATTTCATACTATTTTTTATATATATTTGAATTTATTAATTAGCTTAATTAATATTTGCGATTTATTTATTTATTTTATTCATATAATTATTCTTATATTTAATTTTCTTTAATTTAGTTACTAAATTAATTACTATGTCTTTATTATTGTTAATTTTTACTTTATGTCAATTGACCGGTGTCTAGCAAGTGTACTAGATCGGCTAGTAATATAGGAAAATAAGATTATGACCCAAAATATCGAACCTAAGGAAAACTTGTGCTTGTATGTGCTATTTCAATTTCAAAACCAATTTTGTGTGTAAAGAGAGAAGAGAAATCCCAAAGTTGTGATGATTTGAAAACAAGAATTTAAAACTAAGTTAAAACAATTGAAAAAACTAAAGTAAGTAAGAGATCTTTTGAAAGCAAGTAAATTGAATAAGTTAAAAATAAATGATAAAGACAACTTTCACTAAAGGACTATCCACCTTAACTAATATTGCTATGACTTAATTAAAAGAAAACATACAAGTGATTATGGAGAATTCAGTGTAATAAACCCAGACAACTTTATTCAAGATTATCATTCCAAGCATTAAAACTCTCTTATTCAGAACAATTCAATACTTAGCATAAGGAACTGAATTAAGTCTCCTAGATGTCTATTAAAGCCTTTCTCAAGAGATTTAACTTTCACCTATTCTTGGTTACACTTTTCTTAATCTTAACTTACTCAAATTAACACACAATTATAGCTTATTCAGATTATAATCATGCATTAATCTAACTAAATTAACCTAAAAGCATGCAAGTTATTTATCAACTTAAACCAATTAATTAACCAATTCTTAATCAAGTTAATAATCAACTTAAAATTGAGAAAAGACAAGACTATGTTTAAGAACCAATAAATAATCAACTTGTCTTAAAATTGGAGAACAAACTCAAGTCATAACAATACAAGTCAAGGATTCAAGTATCCTTTAGCAAAAGTAAAGAAAACTACTCATAAGACATTCTTTAAAACTAAAAACAATGTTTTGAAAAGACTGTAAAAACAAAGAATGTAAACAACTAAGAAAACAAGCTTAATTCTAAGGCTTAATTCTAAAGCTTGATGACAAAGATTGATGATCCTTTTCTATGTTTTTGGACTGCTATTTATAGGCAAGAGTTGTAGTAGACTCCTTGTTAAACTTTGGTCATAAAATAGGAATCAAAGTCTGCTAAACAGGAAGTTCGTAAATCCTTCGCAATATGGGAGAGTTAATCATGTGGCCACGCCTCCTTTGTTCTTCCTTCACATGTGGGCACGGCTCACTTTCTTCTTCTTCCACATGTGGCCACGTGTGGTCCTTCACTGGGAATCCACGTGGTCACGTGGTCTTCAAAATTTCATCCCTTCTTTATCACATGGCCACGGTTCTTACAAGAGGAAATTTCACATGCCCACGGTTCTTATTGCTTTTGTTCTTCACGTGGCCATGTGATGAATTCTTCAATACTCTCACGTGGTCACGGCTTAAGGCTCTGGACTGGACACTAGTTTTCTCGCCCAATTTCTTCATATTTGCACTTTTATCCCTAAACTTTGTCCTTTTTACAGTTTAAGCCCTTTTAGGTCAAATTAAACCTGAAAATCAAACAAAACACAGAATTAACCTAAAAAACATAAATATTAACAAATTAACTCTAAATTAACCTAAATCAAACCAAAACAACTAAATAACTTAACTAAAAACACATTAAAAACTATATATAATTCACACTTATCAAATACCCCACACTTAAACCTTGCATGACCTCAAGCAAATTAGAACAAACCCTCCTTCAAAACTTTTAAACTTGTATCAAGATATGCAATTTCATAACCAAAATTGGCATTTTAACACAAGCACTTAATATAACCTCTAAATAAATCAATCTTCAAACAGGACAATATGAGATAGTTTCCTTGTGTGTGTGCAAGACCAAATCATTTTAAACAATTTTGAAAATCAAAACATCAACGCAACTAGGTAATGAAGTATAAAATATATGAATGCATAAGCATACAATCGGTTTCGTGCTTGAAACTCTAGAAACATAATAGGCCTCTCCTTTAGCACCGGAATCTGTAGGTCATCTCCGCTAAACAACTCAAAACAAGCTTAAAATCACATAGGTCTTACAAAGGGTGTAATGGGGCTAAGGGTATGTTTATCAAAGAATGGATAAAAGATAATCAAAATGAATATAGCCACTCTAAGACCAAATAGATTACAAACACCCCAATAACTTAAGTAATACAAATTTTGCTCATCCTTACCTTGATTCCAAACTTTCTTTATGCTCTTTCACCAAGAAGTCAATATTTTTCCATTTTTCCTTTCCTTGTACTACCCCACACTTATATTTTTTCATATTTGCTAGTTCCCTTTTTTTTTCTTACTTTTGTAATTTTTTCCTTCTTTTTTTTTTCTCTTTTTTTTATTGAACTAGTCTTTACAAGCTAACCTCAAGGTAATACAAGGTATATTTTCAATTGACTTCATCAATAACTTTGTTAAGACTTTCTTACTACACCCAAATGAAAATTTACTCTTTCACTCATCCCTTTAATCCTAAAGTGGCTAACTCCATAGGTGAGATAAAAGCTTTTTAGGTTATATGGTTAAAACTTTAGGTATAACAAGAAAATATTAATGGTACGCATTAAGCATACCCTTATAAGCTCAAAATGGTTAATCAAAGGATAAATTCATCAAGGTAGGACACAAGTCTTTTTAAAAGAGTTTATCAAGAAAATTGTTGCCTAGATCATTTTCTAAGATGCTTGAGTTCTTCATATGCTTTGAAGGGTGATGAGGAAGGTTCTAGTGTTCTAAATTTTCTTACTTCACTACTTTATTGCATTGATTTTTTCTAAGTTAAAAACTGGTCTAAGTGCTTTTAAGAATTTGGAAACTAACAAATATTTATCAAGTTGAAGATTAACCCATCCAAAGGCATATTAAACAACATAAATGTTCTCTTGCTAAGCAAAGGTCCAAAACATGCATATTCTATATCCAAGTTCAAAGTGTTCCAAGTTTTGAAGTCAACGAGTGCAAACTAAGTTTTCATGCAAATTAAATGAAAAGGTGAAATACATACGTCTTTAATATGTTTTACAAACTCAAACTAACATAAACATAATAAAAGAAAACAAAACACAAAATAACAGAATTTTGATTCATGAAAAATAAAAATAAAGTTGAAGAAAAACTTCCTGAAAGGAGGCTACCCTGTCCTTAAAACATTGCTGTCTACAGCAAATGATGATCTATTACGGTGGCGGTGGTGGTGGAGGAAACCGCTGCCAAAAGCGATGAATAAAATGCTCAACTTTCCGATTTCCTTCCATGACCGTATCACGAAGTATATCTAATCTTTCTTGTATTTGATCGAGTTTCATTTGTTGCACATCCAACCGACCACTCAATTAATTAAATGGTGCTTCCCATTCTGGTGTTGTGGGTTCATTTATGGGAGACGGGACTGCTGTGGCAACATGCTATTCTTCTGGCTCATTTGGCTGCTCCTCTTGCTCCGCAATCCTAATATGATTCTTTCTCAAATACTCCTCTCGTGTTGCCCAATGTCCTCGGGGCTTAGGTATCAGAATCTTCATCCTTTTCAACATTCTATTATCAATGCAAGGCAAATCTCCTGGAAGTGGCTCGCCAATAACCTGATGATTAATTGCACCTGCCAAAACTGTAGCTATCCATCCAATAGAGATATTATCAATGTTACCTGGCATTTTCTGTAAATCCTTAATTCGACTAGCTATGATGCCCGCTCCATTAATTGCAATGCCATCCATCATACATCTTAAAACCATTGCTTAAGAGACACTAATAGCACTGGCATTCTTCAAATTGTTATACATAGTTTTTGCCAAAAATCGATGAATTATTCTCAAAGCATGAGTTCTTAGAGCATGTACCTTGCATTGTCCTCCTACCCAATGCTCATTCAATTCAAGATCTTTAATTCTCTCCCAATTCTCCGCAGGTGAAGCATCTTCAAATTCCCAAGGAGCAGTTGGCACAAAACCTAAAATTTCAGAAAACTGAGTGAAAGTTAGAGAATAACCTTTCTTACCGAGTTTAAAGCCCACTATTCCACCTAAATTAAAGCCCATTAATTTAGTTACTAAATTAATTACTATGTCTTTATTATTGTTAATTTTTACTTTATGTCAATTGACCGGTGTCTAGCAAGTGTACTAGATCGGCTAGTAATATAGGAAAATAAGATTATGACCCAAAATATCGAACCCAAGGAAAACTTGTGCTTGTATGTGCTATTTCAATTTCAAAACCAATTTTGTGTGTAAAGAGAGAAGAGAAATCCCAAAGTTGTGATGATTTGAAAACAAGAATTTAAAACTAAGTTAAAACAATTGAAAAAACTAAAGTAAGTAAGAGATCTTTTGAAAGCAAGTAAATTGAATAAGTTAAAAATAAATGATAAAGACAACTTTCACTAAAGGACTATCCACCTTAACTAATATTGCTATGACTTAATTAAAAGAAAACATACAAGTGATTATGGAGAATTCAGTGTAATAAACCCAGACAACTTTATTCAAGATTATCATTCCAAGCATTAAAACTCTCTTATTTAGAACAATTCAATACTTAGCATAAGGAACTGAATTAAGTCTCCTAGATGTCTATTAAAGCCTTTCTCAAGAGATTTAACTTTCACCTATTCTTGGTTACACTTTTCTTAATCTTAACTTACTCAAATTAACACACAATTATAGCTTATTCAGATTATAATCATGCATTAATCCAACTAAATTAACCTAAAAGCATGCAAGTTATTTATCAACTTAAACCAATTAATTAACCAATTCTTAATCAAGTTAATAATCAACTTAAAATTGAGAAAAGACAAGACTATGTTTAAGAACCAAGAAATAATCAACTTGTCTTAAAATTGGAGAACAAACTCAAGTCATAACAATACAAGTCAAGGATTCAAGTATCCTTTAGCAAAAGTAAAGAAAACTACTCATAAGACATTCTTTAAAACTAAAAACAATGTTTTGAAAAGACTGTAAAAACAAAGAATGTAAACAACTAAGAAAACAAGCTTAATTCTAAGGCTTAATTCTAAAGCTTGATGACAAAGATTGATGATCCTTTTCTATGTTTTTGGACTGCTATTTATAGGCAAGAGTTGTAGTAGACTCCTTGTTAAACTTTGGTCATAAAATAGGAATCAAAGTCTGCTAAACAGGAAGTTCGTAAATCCTTCGCGATATGGGAGAGTTAATCATGTGGCCACGCCTCCTTTGTTCTTCCTTCACATGTGGGCATGGCTCACTTTCTTCTTCTTCCACATGTGGCCACGTGTGGTCCTTCACTGGGAATCCACGTGGTCACGTGGTCTTCAAAATTTCATCCCTTCTTTATCACATGGCCACGGTTCTTACAAGAGGAAATTTCACATGCCCACGGTTCTTATTGCTTTTGTTCTTCACGTGGCCATGTGATGAATTCTTCAATACTCTCACGTGGTCACGGCTTAAGGCTCTGAACTGGACACTAGTTTTCTCGCCCAATTTCTTCATATTTGCACTTTTAGCCCTAAACTTTGTCCTTTTTACAGTTTAAGCCCTTTTAGGTCAAATTAAACCTGAAAATCAAACAAAACACAGAATTAACCTAAAAAACATAAATATTAACAAATTAACTCTAAATTAACCTAAATCAAACCAAAACAACTAAATAACTTAACTAAAAACACATTAAAAACTATATATAATTCACACTTATCAAATACCCCACACTTAAACCTTGCATGACCTCAAGCAAATTAGAACAAACCCTCCTTCAAAACTTTTAAACTTGTATCAAGATATGCAATTTCATAACCAAAATTGGCATTTTAACACAAGCACTTAATATAACCTCTAAATAAATCAATCTTCAAACAGGACAATATGAGATAGTTTCCTTGTGTGTGTGCAAGACCAAATCATTTTAAACAATTTTGAAAATCAAAACATCAACGCAACTAGGTAATGAAGTATAAAATATATGAATGCATAAGCATACAATCGGTTTCGTGCTTGAAACTCTAGAAACATAATAGGCCTCTCCTTTAGCACCGGAATCTGTAGGTCA
This sequence comes from Excoecaria agallocha, assembly GCA_037975025.1. NCBI lineage: Eukaryota > Viridiplantae > Streptophyta > Magnoliopsida > Malpighiales > Euphorbiaceae > Excoecaria > Excoecaria agallocha. Next base: position 1,895,075 of record JBBPFJ010000021.1, on the reverse strand, counting down.
TCTCCGCTAAACAACTCAAAACAAGCTTAAAATCACATAGGTCTTACAAAGGGTGTAATGGGGCTAAGGGTATGTTTATCAAAGAATGGATAAAAGATAATCAAAATGAATATAGCCACTCTAAGACCAAATAGATTACAAACACCCCAATAACTTAAGTAATACAAATTTTGCTCATCCTTACCTTGATTCCAAACTTTCTTTATGCTCTTTCACCAAGAAGTCAATATTTTTCCATTTTTCCTTTCCTTGTACTACCCCACACTTATATTTTTTCATATTTGCTAGTTCCCTTTTTTTTTCTTACTTTTGTAATTTTTTCCTTCTTTTTTTTTCTCTTTTTTTTATTGAACTAGTCTTTACAAGCTAACCTCAAGGTAATACAAGGTATATTTTCAATTGACTTCATCAATAACTTTGTTAAGACTTTCTTACTACACCCAAATGAAAATTTACTCTTTCACTCATCCCTTTAATCCTAAAGTGGCTAACTCCATAGGTGAGATAAAAGCTTTTTAGGTTATATGGTTAAAACTTTAGGTATAACAAGAAAATATTAATGGTACGCATTAAGCATACCCTTATAAGCTCAAAATGGTTAATCAAAGGATAAATTCATCAAGGTAGGACACAAGTCTTTTTAAAAGAGTTTATCAAGAAAATTGTTGCCTAGATCATTTTCTAAGATGCTTGAGTTCTTCATATGCTTTGAAGGGTGATGAGGAAGGTTCTAGTGTTCTAAATTTTCTTACTTCACTACTTTATTGCATTGATTTTTTCTAAGTTAAAAACTGGTCTAAGTGCTTTTAAGAATTTGGAAACTAACAAATATTTATCAAGTTGAAGATTAACCCATCCAAAGGCATATTAAACAACATAAATGTTCTCTTGCTAAGCAAAGGTCCAAAACATGCATATTCTATATCCAAGTTCAAAGTGTTCCAAGTTTTGAAGTCAACGAGTGCAAACTAAGTTTTCATGCAAATTAAATGAAAAGGTGAAATACATACGTCTTTAATATGTTTTACAAACTCAAACTAACATAAACATAATAAAAGAAAACAAAACACAAAATAACAGAATTTTGATTCATGAAAAATAAAAATAAAGTTGAAGAAAAACTTCCTGAAAGGAGGCTACCCTGTCCTTAAAACATTGCTGTCTACAGCAAATGATGATCTATTACGGTGGCGGTGGTGGTGGAGGAAACCGCTGCCAAAAGCGATGAATAAAATGCTCAACTCTCCGATTTCCTTCCATGACCGTATCACGAAGTATATCTAATCTTTCTTGTATTTGATCGAGTTTCATTTGTTGCACATCCAACCGACCACTCAATTAATTAAATGGTGCTTCCCATTCTGGTGTTGTGGGTTCATTTATGGGAGACGGGATTGCTGTGGCAACATGCTATTCTTCTGGCTCATTTGGCTGCTCTTCTTGCTCCGCAATCCTAATATGATTCTTTCTCAAATACTCCTCTCGTGTTGCCCAATGTCCTCGGGGCTTAGGTATCAGAATCTTCATCCTTTTCAACATTCTATTATCAATGCAAGGCAAATCTCCTGGAAGTGGCTCGCCAATAACCTGATGATTAATTGCACCTGCCAAAACTGTAGCTATCCATCCAATAGAGATATTATCAATGTTACCTGGCATTTTCTGTAAATCCTTAATTCGACTAGCTATGATGCCCGCTCCATTAATTGCAATGCCATCCATCATACATCTTAAAACCATTGCTTAAGAGACACTAATAGCACTGGCATTCTTCAAATTGTTATACATAGTTTTTGCCAAAAATCGATGAATTATTCTCAAAGCATGAGTTCTTAGAGCATGTACCTTGCATTGTCCTCCTACCCAATGCTCATTCAATTCAAGATCTTTAATTCTCTCCCAATTCTCCGCAGGTGAAGCATCTTCAAATTCCCAAGGAGCAGTTGGCACAAAACCTAAAATTTCAGAAAACTGAGTGAAAGTTAGAGAATAACCTTTCTTACCGAGTTTAAAGCCCACTATTCCATCTATAGAATCTCGCCTGAAATAAAATTCAAAGGAATAAAGAAAATCTCTAGCCATATCCGGGTACACCTTTGGTTTCTTTTTTATGAATTCCCCCCAGCCAATATTTTGAATCAACGGTTCGATCTCATAATCCCACAAATTTCCTGCTGGGATATTGAGGAACAAATGGCTTAAGTAGGCTGGCTGGACATAGGTGCACTTGCTAAAGTAATCAAACTTATTGATTTTTGCCCTGTCCACATATGACGGAATGCGTACACCGGATTAACTAGTTACATCAGGGTATTTAGTCCTTCGAGGTGCCACTGCAACCAAAGAAAAATACAATGTAAATATCAATTCTTAACCCAAAATAGATTGATTATGAGTGCATGAACATGTATAAAGTGAAATAATGCACAATTTGGATGAAATGCTAAGTTAAAAGCATATGTGATTATCGGTAAAAGATGTATGCAGAATATGAGCACAAAGAATGTGTGAATAAGATCATAAACAACTCTTTCACAAGGTATATGCCATGCATCAACGCCAACTATAAACATGCCAATCAAAGAGTGGAAGTTAAAAGTTTTTATTTAAAGAAAAACTCATTGAGGCATTTCATCAAACACATTCTGAGCATAAGTTTGAGCATAAATTTAAGAAGCATAACAAAGAGTGTTCACTACCCAATTTCATACCAAGCATCTATTACATGCATATATTAATCATAAACATCCAAAGAAGCGAAAAGAATGAACATGCAAACAATATGTGAAGTGCAAATTAACCTAAAAACTAAGCTTTTATTGAACAAATATGCACAAAACACAATAATTGATGCCAAGAAAATGATAATTAAGGAGTAGAGGAAGTAAATACTTACTTGGAAATGAGAAATTCACCAAAAATGTAGCACAAGGTGGAGATAGTGCGTGAGATCTAGAAAAACCTAAAATAGTGAAGAAAATGTGGAGAAGGAAAAAATTATGGGTAGGAGAGAGAGAAAAATGGAAGAGGAAACAAATGGAGATGGTGATGATTGGTGATGAGTGCAAATCCCGTGGTCACGGGTTAAATTCGTGGTGGTGAGGCGTGGGCACGGAGAGAGTGAAATGAAATGAAAATGAAGAAGAAGAGAAGAAATCGTGAAGTTTTTATAAAGGGTAGAGGGGTAGGACGTGGCCACATGAGTTTCAATGAAGAAATACACGTGGTCACGTGTGAAGATGAAAATTTAGACAGTGGACTTAGGCGTGGCCACGTGAAATTCCTTGAAAAAATACACGTGGTCACGTGTGAGGTAGCAAAATGACATAGGTGACTTATGCGTGGCCACGTGAGGTTCAATGAAGAACTACACGTGGTCACGTGTAAAGATGCAAAATGGGACAGATGACTGATGCGTGGCCACGTGAAATTCCATGAAGAAATACACGTGGTCACATGTTTTTAATATTTTTCTGCCTTTCTTCTTTGATACACCCCATACAATTGATCTTCCTTAAATGCATATGTCTCTATTTTAAATCCTTGATTTACTCACTCTTTTCATGAATCAAAACACTTAAACACTCAAACATTCATAAATCAAAACACTTAAACACACAAACATGCAACAAACACAAATTTTGACTGAAAACATAAAAGAAATAGAAAGTTAGAGTTCTGAGTTTTTGGAGTCCCCAGCTAGACTCTCCAAACCATTTTTTAAGTATCTTTAAGAACCATGGTTGCTTCAGCAACCTCTTGTTGTCCGATTTGGTATGGTTTAAGTCGATTTGATTTCATCTTTCGTTTGATCTTTTCTTTATAAACTGCTGCATTGTCATATATCCATTCTTGAATTTTGTCATGCTTATTGAACCTTCGTTGAGGTTGCACCATTGGTTTAAAATTATTTTCTTTAGGTGTATGATGTGTGCAATCATTGGAGCTAATCCCTCTTAAGTTGGATGTTGCCCAATCAATTTCTCCTATATGTTTCTTGAGTATTTCAATGAGCATCTCTTCTTCCAACCCTGTCAATAAAGATGAACTAATTACCGTCTTAGCATTATCATTTAGACATATATATTGCAAATGAGATGGAAGTAATTTGAGTTTAGAATCTCCCTTAGGAGGGGATGGATCATTCTCCAATTCATCATGTTCACTGTGCTCTTGTTCCAGAATTTGTATCAACTTCATCTCCTTTGCTTCCAACTCTTCTATTTCCTTGGGATGTATTAAGCAACTTTGAAGCTCATCATTGAGAATGATTTCCTCTTGTTTTGTGTTGACACATTCTTGAATTTCATCGACAAAGTAAATGGATTCTTCAAAATCATACGAGGGGTGTTTTAAAATTTTGTTAACATTAAAAACCATTTTCTCATTAAATCTTAAAGTAACCGTTTGTCCATGAACATCTATTAAAGCTCTTGCTGTGTTCAAGAATGGCCTTCCCACAATTAATGGCACCTTTCTATCTTCTTCCATGTCCATTACCACAAAATCCACCGAAAATATGAAATTTCCTACTTTTACCAATAGGTCTTCAATGATTCCCTTTGGCCTTTTCACCGATCTATCCGCCAATTGAAGCATCATTCGGGTTTCCTTCAAATCACCTAGATTCAATTTCCTGCAAATTGAATAAGGCATTAGATTAATACTCGCACCCAAATCACATAAAGCATTTCCAACAAAATTTCCTCCTAATTCACAAGGTAATGTAAAACTACCTGGATCTTCTAATTTTTCAGGAATTTTATTGGTTAATATAGCACTACAATTACCGGACAATTGAACCGTTCCTATGCCTTCTAGCTTTTTCTTATTAGAGCACAATTCTTTCATGAATTTAGCATATTTAGGCATGTGTAATAAAGCTTCAGCAAATGGTAAGTTTATATGTAGCTTTTTAAACATGTCCAAAAATCTACTCAATTGTTCATTTTATTTCTCTTTTCTAGCCAGAACCGGAAATGGCAATTGAGATTCATCAAGAATTGTAGAAACAAGTTTGTCCTTACCTTTACCCTTCTCAACCGTAGGAGGTGCTTTTTCATTATTTTCAGAATTAGAAACACTTACCTCCGTTGTCGGTTCCACTTTTTTAGAAGAATCCTTACCAAGTTCAGTTTTCTCTAACTCTTTCTCACTCCTTAAAGTGATTGCTTTTGCTTCTTCCTTTGGGTTTCGGTCTACATTAGATGGAAATGTCCCTTGAGCCCGGTTGGATAAAGAACTAGCAAGTTGCCCCATTTGGTTTTCTAGGTTCCTAATGGATGCCTCTTGGTTTCTCATCCAAATATCTTGTGATTTCCATCTAGCATCTTGACTAGCTAAAATTGAGTTTTGGGAAGCCATGAAATTTGCAATCATTTCTTCAATATTAGATTTCTTTTCTTGAGGAGGGGGAGGTTGAGGTTTTTGAAAACCGGGTGGTATGCTTGTGAAGGATATTGATTCGGGTAATGAGGTGGAGCTTGGTTTTGGTATGGACGTTGATTATTGGAAGCTTGATTGTGATTGAATTGGGGTCTAGGATTGGGGTTAGAAGAAGAACCTTGATTACCTTCCCTCCATGAAAAATTTGGGTGGCTTCTCCATCCCGCATTGTAAGTATTACTATATGGATTCAAGGCATTGACTTCTTCTACCATACTTTCAGCATTCTTCATTCCCATAGATCCCGGAATTCCTACATAAGAATTAACTTTATTAGATAGCATAGAGACATTTTTAGCTTTAAGCTCATTTATTTCTTTTGAATATTTCTTTTCCATTAATTCTAATTGAGCTTTCAACATAGCTACTTCATCAATATTATGAACTCCCTGTTTCTTTTGAGTTGCTCTAGAGCTTGCCCATTGAGGATCATTGGTGGCCATCTCATCTAGGAGTAAAAATGCATCTTCGAAAATTTGATTCATGAAACTTCCATTTGAAGCTGCATCTAATAAAGATCTTGTTGATGGATGAGCACCTGCATAGAAAATATGCATTAGTTGAAAAATAGGAACTTCATGATGAGGGCAACTTTTTAAGAGTCTCTTAAATCTTTCCCAAGCTTTATGGAATGGCTCCTCATAAAACTGCTGGAAATCACTAATTTGTTTCTTAATGAGGGCGGTCTTAGTAGGTGGGAAGAATTTGCACAGAAATTTCTCTTGCATTTGTTGCCAAGAATTGATGGATTGATTTGGTAGCATTTGTAGCCAATCCCTAGCTTTTCCTATGAGGGTGAATGGGAAGAGTTTCAACCTAATTGCATCAGTCGATACATTAGGAATTTGCACAGTGTCACTCACTTCTAAGAACATATCAAAATGTTGTGCAGGATCCTCTATGTCCGAACCCGAAAACTGGTTTCTTTGTTCCATAGTTATGGTAGCGGGTTTAATTTCAAAGGGTTAGTGGTGAGGAATCCTAATAGTTCTATGCTCTTCATTCTACCTAGGGATAGCATAATCCCTAATGGTTCTAGGTCTATACCCATTCCCGGGAGCTTGGTGGGGTATATGTTGCTCTTTGATCCTAGGTGGTGGATCATTCATAGGTTGCTCAATTTCTGGATCGTTCATGTTGCCTCTCAACCTTCTAATCCTATGGAATGTCCTTTCAATTTCAGGGTCTAATGGTAAGATGGGGTTGTTTCTCACCATAAACCACTTATCACTTAAAAAAAAATAGAAATTAGATGGAGAAGAGAAGAAAACACACAAAAATCACTTTAAAATCAAAATAAATAAACAAACGCCAATGTATCCCCAGCAACGGCGCCAAAAACTTGACCGGTGTCTAGCAAGTGTACTAGATCGACTAGTAATATAGGGAAATAAGATTATGACCCAAAATATCGAACCCAAGGGAAACTTGTGCTTGTATGTGCTATTTCAATTTCAAAACCAATTTTGTGTGTAAAGGGAGAAGAGAAATTCCAAAGTTGTGATGATTTGAAAACAAGAATTTAAAACTAAGTTAAAACAATTGAAAAAACTAAAGTAAGAGATCTTTTGAAAGCAAGTAAATTGAATAAGTTAAAAATCAATGATAAAGACAACTTTCACTAAAGGACTATCCACCTTAACTAATATTGCTATGACTTAATTAAAAGAAAACATACAAGTGATTATGGAGAATTCAGTGTAATAAACCCAGACCACTTTATTCAAGATTATCATTCCAAGCATTAAAACTCTCTTATTCAGAATAATTCAATACTTAGCATAAGGAACTGAATTAAGTCTCCTAGATGTCTATTAAAGCCTTTCTCAAGAGATTTAACTTTCACCTATTCTTGGTTACACTTTTCTTAATCTTAACTTACTCAAATTAACACACAATTATAGCTTATTCAGATTATAATCATGCATTAATCCAACTAAATTAATCTAAGAGCATGCAAGTTATTTATCAACTTAAACCAATTAATTAACCAATTCTTAATCAAGTTAATAATCAACTTTAAATTGAGAAAAGACAAGACTATGTTTAAGAACCAAGAAATAATCAACTTGTCTTAAAATTGAAGAACAAACTCAAGTCATAACAATACAAGTCAAGGATTCAAGTATCCTTTAGCAAAAGTAAAGAAAACTACTCACAAGACATTCTTTAAAACTAAAAACAATGTTTTGAAAAGACTGTAAAAACAAAGAATGTAAACAACTAAGAAAACAAGCATAATTCTAAGGTTTAATTCTAAAGCTTGATGACAAAGATTGATGATCCTCTTCTATGTTTTTGGACTGCTATTTATAGGCAAGAGTTGTAGTAGACTCCTTGTTAAACTTTGGTCATAAAATAGGAATCAAAGTCTGCTAAACAGGAAGTTCGTAAATCCTTCGCGACATGGGAGAGTTAATCACATGGCCACGCCTCCTTTGTTCTTCCTTCACACATTGGCACGGCTCACTTTCTTCTTCTTCCACACATGGCCATGTGTGGTCCTTCACTGGGAATCCACGTGGTCTTCAAAATTTCATCCCTTTTTTATCAAATGGCCACGGTTCTTACAAGAGGAAATTTCACATGCCCACGGTTCTTATTGCTTTTGTTCTTCACGTGGCCACGTGATGAATTCTTCAATACTCTCACGTGGTCACGGCTCAAGGCTCTGGACTGGACACTAGTTTTCTCGCCCAATTTCTTCATATTTGCACTTTTAGCCCTAAACTTTGTCCTTTTTACACTTTAAGCCCTTTTAGGTCAAATTAAACTTGAAAATCAAACAAAATACAAAATTAACCTCAAAAACATAAATATTATCAAATTAACTCTAAATTAACCTAAATCAAACCAAAACAACTAAATAACTTAACTAAAAACACATTAAAAACAATATATAATTCACACTTATCATCAATCCATGTTATTATATGCTAGGTAATTTATTATTTAATGTGAACTTACTTCTATTTACATATCCATGTATTTATCTATTTCTTATCTATTTAATTTGTTATAGTAATTTAAATTATATTTTAATCTTGTTTCTATATTTATCATTATTGATTGCTACTATTTTTTTTATTTACATTAAATATGCTACATGCTTTAAATAAAATTTTTCCTTTTTATTATATATACACACACACACACACACACGTTTTTTTTTGTCTTTTTTATTGCTATTATATTTACTCCATTATTATCTAATTTATTTAAATTAATTATTTATTCATTTAATTAATTTAATTATATAATTATTATTTATTATATTTATTTATTGTTCTAGCATATGCGTGTTAATGCATGTTGTATTAATTTCGGATGCATCATGCATTCTATTTATTTCGTCTATTTTATTATTTTAAATTAATTACTTGTTTAAATTGCTTGGTTTAATTAATTATTTACCATTTATTATCCGAATTAATTCATTGATTAATTAATATTATTTTTTTTACCCTATCTTAATACACACCACACATTATGGGTCGGGATGGAGAATAAGGCGGAGCAATTAGTCTAAGATTTATTTATTTGCTATCCATTTATTATTTTGGGCCTATATTTAATTATTACCTTTATTTTCCTACCAAGCATGTAATAATAAAGGATTTTTCACGAACTTAAGCTAAAATCCATACCAAAATATTTTCTACTTAATTAATTAGGATTTTCCCTAATAAGTTGGACCAATATCCTATTTTACACTCCAAAACCACACAAAAAGAGTTTTTATAAATAATCATAAGGGAACCAATTAATACTTGATGAAATATATTCTAATGATAATTTACAAGTAGAAGAAGTAGATGAGGTTGGAGAAGGTGTGGTACAAGAAGGAATTTAAGTACATGCTTTTGAAAATATGAGTTGTAGATCTAATGTTTTATTACAAAAGGAGGTAGATATTACAAGAGGTTTTTTATTCTTTTCTCGAATTTTGAATGTTGATTCTGTGCTCATTTGTCCTGCCTTACAACTGATGAAAAATGTCTTCTTATAGAGGATAAGTGGGCTTATTCTAGATAAGAATAACTGATAATCGAAATCGACTTCTTGTGATAATTTGGAATGAAATGATGTTAGCAGAGATGAAATGATGACATGTTGTCTTCTTGAGATAATTAAAGATGAAATGATGACTTGTTGACTTGTCCTTTTGGGATAATTGGAGATGAAATGATGACTTGTTGACTTGTCCTTTTGGGATAATTGGAAAAGAAATGATGACTTACTTTTGAGAATAGTGAACTTTGTCGGAAATCATATACTATTGGTGAATGGTAGTTTGTCGAGAAATCTATTGAAAATTTTTTCTAGAAAATATATATTTTTTAACAATTCTAAATTTGCATATGGATCTTAGAAATCATCAAAAGTTCGTTGAGGAGGTGGAGTGCTACCTTTCGATGAATTACCTCTTTCTGCAGAAATTCGATTAAGATTATTGTTAAATTCATCTTTTGAGGAGGCTGAAGTTAATAAATTCAAAATCTAATATTTTTTTCTGTCATAAAGCTTGATCGTGGAATGGATGATAGAAGAGTAGGAGTCTTTTGATCCCAAAAATTGATGACTGCTTGAATATCTGCCTTTTTAATCTCAAAATTGTCCCACCATTTTATTCTGAATTCTCTATATAGAACAGGAAGTTGATTTGCTTGTTTTGAGGTATGACAGGTCCATGATACAATCTAAGGAATCTTAAAAATTATGCAAAACTTGAGAAAATTATCTAGGCCATCTGGCTGAAAGTAGGTTCTGAACTTATTGAAAACTTCTTTTACTGGGAAAGGGATTGCTTTTAATATTAACCCAAAATAGCTAAACTGTCTGACGAACCAATTTGAAAGAATATCGCCAAATTTGTGAGAAAAATAAAAAAAACCAAGAATGTTGGAAATTCCTTAAATAGAATGCCTTAAACCAGGCTTCCTAATAATCATAATAACTATATATCATTCTAGCTAGATATCTTGATAGTGTCTTCAAAAGATAAGGCTTGTGTTCCCATTCTAGTTGTGAGATAACATTTATAATATTTACCTTACTATAAGTAATTATATCTCTCTTTCTCAAATCATAATTATGTTCTATTTCTAATGATCTAGTATCAACTAAAATTGCTTTATAATACTCTCTTAACTTACTTTGATCTTATTCATAAAAATGCTAACTATTAGGGAAAATATAATCAATTAACCTATAAAAACTTTGATTTTTTGATAGGTTGAGTTCTTTTGGTTCTAACACTTTAATGAATAATTTTTTTTTGATTTAGAAAATAAGGAGAAGAAGTCTTAGTTAAGGATGGAGAAGGAGAGTTTATAATAGGAGAAGAGGGATAAGAGGGTGAAGCAAGAGTGGAGGAATATGGTATAGGAGGAGTTAAAGGTGGAAAAGCTTGAGCTCGTAAGACTAGCAGAAAGGTTGGAGGGGTTGAATATAGTGGTTTAGGGATAAGTGTAATAGTTATAATGGGAGGAGGAGTAATTGGGATATTATATTGATAACTTTGTGATGACAATGTATTTCCTGATGATAATGTAGCTTTTGTCAAAACCCTTTTATTTGAACTCATTTTCCCTATAGGAATTGATAAGAAAGAAAATCAGGTAAACTATTGTTCTTTCCTTTGATAAATTCTATGTCGAAATCAAAATTACTTAATAAAGCCTGCCATCTTGCAAATATTTGTTTTGAGATTAAATTTTTAACGTCTTTTTCTAAAACATATTTTGCAGATAAACAATCAATTCTTAATAAAATTTTTTTCATATATAAATCATCTTCAAATTTTTTGATACACAAAACAATGCTTAGTATTTCTTTTTTAATAGTAAAATAATTCTTTAGAGTTTGATTCTAGCTTCCTGAATAATATTTTATTAATTATTTTTTATTATGTTCGTTTCTTTTTTGTTTTAGAATTCCTCCATATCTTATATCACTAGCATCTGTTTTAATTATCAAAAAACTTTTAGATGAGGAATATTTAAACATGGAAGACTTTTGATTTTCTCTTTAATTTCTTTCATTATATTAGTATGTTTTTCAGTTTAAGGTTCAGGTTTCTTTTTTTAATCCATTATATAATGTTTACATAGTTTTTCAAAATCTTTGAAATAAACATATGCATAGTTTAAACATTCTAAAAATCTTTGCAACTATTTTTTATCTTTTATTTCATTTGAAAATTTATTAGTAAATTTTAAACTTCGATTTATGGGTTTTATAGTTCCCTAATCTATATCATGTCCTAGAAATCTAACTTTAGTTTGAAAAAGTTTCATTTTTTGTGCAGAAACAACCAATCCATTTTGATGAATTAAATTGAAAAATCTTTTTAGATGTTTTATATGCTGACTTATTGAAATCGAAAAAATAAGTATATCATCAATATATACTATTGAAAATTCATGTATAGATCTTAATATATCATTCATAATATTTTGAAATTTTGAAGAAGCATTCTTTAATCCAAAAGGCATAAGATGTCATACCCTAATACCAACTTCCATAAAAAAACATCTATCATGCCTTCAGCAACCATAACTCACACCAATCATTCATCAATATATCATCATGTACATATATGGTGGATGCATACCTCAATACATAAAACTGGAAAGTCATGCAAAATAGTTATAATGTGGCAATCATACATTAGCCACCATAGCCTAAAAAGACAAGGAAGCAAGGTAATTTAAGATAAATTTTACAGTCCTCCATATTACATTTCCCCCCACTTAATCATGGCAAAATATAAGAATAGACAAAAGGGAACTATCCATAAAATATCCTACATCTAAAAGTTTGAATCGACTTTTGTTGGCCAACCGATGCAGAATTAAGTTCCTGTACAATCACTAGTCAAACCTACATGGATGTAAAGAAACCGTGCTAAGCTATAAAGCTTAGTGGGGAGATAACATACAAAAATAGTAATATGATCGACCAATAGCTTCAATCGAATATAAATATCTTCACACAACATTTCAATAAGAACATCAACATACTTGTATTATGAGTTCGTCTCAACCTGACAATATAGCCATAAGAAACGAAGATAAAGCATGGTAATCAATCATTCACATGCTTACATTATATAGATGAAGAATTTGATACATATATTTCTTATTTTGACAATTCTATTAAACTTAATAGCCTACCTAAGTACTAGTTTAAAAGGGGTGGATAATGGGAGCAATGGATACCCAAAGGTATCAAATAATGGATATCTCGAGGATATCAAACAATGGACCCAAGGGGTCAAACTATGGTTCCATCAAAGGAACAAATAATGGACCCAAACGGGGTCAACTATGGTAGCTGCAACTATATCACCTTAGGCATGCCTATCTAATCCACAACTAAACTAAGACCCGCAGACTTAAACACTTAATCGAAAGAATATTTGATTCATCATATTCCTTCTTATGCATTACAATATTTATCAAACCACAATTCACATCTGAATTTACATTTCATACACATATGATGGTACCAATATTTGTTACCTCAACTTATAACTCATATACCACATATTCAATTTCATTTAAAGACAATTATCATCATACCTCGCATAGCATACATATTTTCATAGTAATTTCATGCAATCATAACATTACTATCATTACGATCACATATCGAAGTAAGTTGTAATTAGCACTACTTGATAACCTTACAATGATCATCTTACCTTAATCATTATGGCTTGACAATAAGAGCATAGCATAAAACAATCACATATTACCTTTAGTGAACATACTCACTAAATATGCCCATTAGATTACCTTAAAAGGGTTAATTATCTTTATAAAGAGTGTTGGCTTAATTAATCTTCATGTGGAAATATTTTGTTAGATGATTCAATTAAATATGCCAAACAAGGAAGTGAAGAGTAATGAAATGTTTTAAATAGTATTTTCCTTCATTAAGGTTTGACTCAAAGTGGAATGTAAGAAATGTTTTGACTCGTGAGGATATGCTGGACTCGTGAAGGATTGCTGGACTCGTGAAGGGAGGATGTCACGACTCATGAAAGGTTCAAAACACAACCCCTTAGCATATCTTCCAATACTTGTATCACCCTTTCTGATTGTACATCTGTCTAGGGATGAAAAGCTATACTGAATTTTAATCATGTTCCCATAAACTTCTTTAAACTTTGTCAGAATCTAGAGGTAAATCTGGGATCTTGATCTGATATTATAGATACTGGAATACCATGAAGTCGAACGATCTCATTTATATACAATTCTGCCAACTGGTCCATGGAATAATCCATTCTAACCGGCAAGAAATGAGTTGACGTGGTTAACTTATCCACAATTACCCACACTGCATTATGCTTTCTCTATGTGGAAGGTAGTCCGATGACAAAATCCATAGTGATATCTTCCCACTTCCACTGAGGAATTAGAATGGGATGTAACAATCCAGAAGGAAGTTGATGCTCCACTTTCACTTATTGACAAGTTAAGCTCTTAGAGACATAATCGACCACATCCTTCTTCATACCTGACCACCAATAACATCGTTTAAGATCTTGATACATCTTATTCCCCCTGGGATGCATAGTGAATATAGTGTTGTAAGCTTCATACAATAAGGCTTTTTTCTTAATTCTCTGTCATCTGGAACATATAATCCATCCTTGAAGTACAAACCTCTATTTTCTTTTATTGAATATTCGAATTGTTCCCCATCGTGCATAGATCGCATAACTTGTTGTAATTTCTCATCATTTTTTTGTGCATCGATCACTGCCTGTTTTACACATGGCTTAGCTCTTAATTGGGCAACTAGAGCACTATCTGAAGAAACCTCCATCTACCCGTTGTAACACCATAGTTGCCATCACTCTTCTGCTTAAAGCATCTGCTACGACATTAGCCTTACCTGGATGGTAGTCCACTATACAATCATAGTCTTTAAATAATTAGAGCCATCTCTGCTATCTCAAGTTGAGTTCCTTTTGAGTAAGTAGATACTTAAGGCTTTTATGGTCTGTGTATATTCTACATCTTTCACCATATAGGTAGTGTTGCCAAATCTTTAAGGTGAAAACTACTACTGCCAATTCCAAATCATGTGTTGGATAATTCTATTCATGTGGTTTAAGTTATCAAGATGCATAAGCTGCCACCTTACCCTTTTACGTTAAAACACAACCCAACCCAACTCTAGAGGCATCACTGTACATAGCATACTCCTTTCCAGATACCGGTTGTTTCAAGATCGGAGCTTTGGTTAGCATGCTTTTTATCTGATCAAACCTTGTCTCACATTGGGCAGTCCATTCAAATTTAACATTCTTTTTTAACAGCTTAGTAAGTGGAGATTCCATTACTGAAAACCCTTTCACAAAGCGACGGTAGTAATCGGCCAATCCCAAGAAACTCCTTACCTCAGGTACACTTCGAGGTGATCTCCAATTGAAAATAGCCTCAATTTTTGTTGGGTCAACTCTAATACCTTCTGAAGATACCACATGGCCAAGGAAGGAAATCTCTGTAAACCAAAACTCACACTTGCTTAATTTTGCAAACAATCATCCCTTAAGGTATGTAGCACAATTCTCAAATGCTCAGCATGCTCTTCTTCATTTTTAGAATATACCAAAATATCATCAATAAAAACCACCAGAACTGCTCCAAATATGGTCTAAACACCTTGTTCATTAAATCTATAAATACGGATGGTGCATTCATTAACCCAAACAACATTACTAGAAACTCATAATGTCCATATCTAGTTCTAAATGCCGTCTTTGAAACATCCACATCCCTAACTCAGAGTTGGCAGTACCCTGATCTTAGGTCAATCCTTGAAAACACTCCTGCCCCTTTCAACTGATTGAATAAATCCTCAATTCAGGGTAATGGAAACTTATTTTTCACTGTCACTTTATTTAACTGCCCATAGTCAATGTACATCCTCATAGAACCATCCTTCTTCTTAACAAATAGGACCGATGAACCCTATGGAGATACACTAGGCCTGATAAAACCCTTATTAAGCAGTTCTTGCAATTGTATCTTCAACTCTTTCAATTCCTTTGGAGCCATTCTGTAGGGGGCTCTTGAATTGGGTGCTGTGCCAGGCAAAACCTCAATAGATAGTTTCACCTCTTTGTTAGGGGGAAGACCAGGTAAGTCTTCAGGAAATACATATGGAAATTCATTCACTACTGGTATGTTCTGGAGCTTAACCGTGTCCCTTTTTTGAATCAAGAACTAGGGCTAAAAATGCTTCACACCCCTTGCTTAGAAATCGTCTAGCTTGAATGGAAGATATTATATTGATCAAACATTTTGTCGGAATACCTGCCACTATTACCTTATTACCATCTTTATCACTAAGAGTTATGATTTTAGCCTGACAGTTCACCAATGATCGATGCGTAGACAACCAGTCCATGCCTAAAATAACATCGAATTCTTGAAAAGGTAGTTAGATAAGATTGGATAAAAATTATCTTCCTTGTATCAAAATGGGATAGTAAGGGAACTTTTTATTCACACACACACTGTGCCCTAATGGGCTAGTTACACAGATATTATATTCCAGTTGATGCCCCTTAGACACACCCCACTCATACTCTCATTGAAAACATATGAATGAGTGGATCCAGGATCAATAAGTGCATGAATATCATAATCATAAAGTGAGAAAATACCAGCTATGACTTCTGAAGCATCTTGATCCTCTCGTACCTTCATGGCATAAGCCTGCCCCAGAAAAGTTGGTGCAGCCGGTCTATCCACTAACTCAGATACATTACAAGAATGGGATCCATGGCAACCAAAACCACCTCACCTCCTGCCTCTGCTTCCTATTCTTGCAGCCAAGTACATATTTGAAGCTCCTCTGCTACCTTGCTGTGTTGAGTCTTGTGCCTGCTTGGAGGGGGAATTAGCTATATGTGGTAAGTAGCACCACAATTATAGCATGCTCCTGATTTTTTCCTGCATAGAGCCTAATGTCTCCTGAAACAATGAGGGCACTCAGGTGGCTGACCCTTTTTTTGCTCTGAAGGGGTATGCTGACTTAACTTGGATGCTACAGTAGATCCTTACTCTTTCGCCTTGCTAGAATGGTGATACATTCCTCCTACTTGTTGGGCATTATGTGCTCCCTTAAACCTTTTCTCAGTAGACTATCCACCCTTAGCCCCGCTCCCTTTTTGCTCTCTCTCTCTCTTAGCCGACTCATGCTTCTCCACCTTCATAACAGCCATCACAAGCTAATGAAAAGTCACATTTTGAAGAGATGTAGCCCTATCAGTCTCTCCCTAATTTGGTGATTTAGCCCATCTTTGAATTGTCTACTCTTGAAGGCATAAGTCAACATCTCTTCAGGAATATATTTGCATAATCGACTGAATTCCTTCTCAAACTCTGCTACAGACATAACCCTATATTTCAATGTCAGAAACTATCTCAGCTTCTCCTCTTTATAGGCCTCGATAACATATTTCTTTTTGAATTCAGTTTCAACAAATTCCCAAGTAAAAGGAGCCACTAATTAATGTTGTCCGAGTACTAACTTTCACCAATCGTATGCTGGTCATTAAAGTAAAGATACAACACATGATACCTTATAATGATCAAGGCATTGGATATCATCTAGAATCTTCTTCAGCTTTTCTAACTAGAATTCAGCTTCCTCTGATTGCTCCAAGGTGGTACCCGAAAATTTTTTCCCACCATACTTTCTGACCTCAGAAATTAAGGCCTTAGTTGCCATCATCCTTTGCAAAATTTGTACCATATCTTGAGAAATTTTTAGCAATGCCTCTCCAGGCATAGCAGGAGGGATCTCATTCTGCTTTGTTGATAAAGATCTCAAATCTGAGGAACCCATTACAGCTAGTAAATTACTTTCTACCAATTCCTTGATAGCATCTCTAGAATTATCCATCTTTAATCTATACGAAAACAAGGACTTATTACATTAGGCCAACAAGACACGATACCAAATCCAAAATTCCTTGACCTTTATCACCCATAAGAGGCTAAACCTGGGTGCTTTGATACCACTAATTGTTATACCCTAATACCGACTTCCATCCAAAACATCTATCATGCCTTCAGCAACCATAACTCACACCAATCATTCATTAACATATCATCATGTACATATATGGTGCATGCATTCCTTAATAGATAAAACTGGAAAGTCATGCAAAACAGTCATAATGTGGTAATCATACATTAGCCACCACAACCTGGAAGGACAAGCAAGCAAGGTAATTTAAGTTAAATTTTACATTCCTTCATATTACATTTCCCCATTGAATCATGGCAAAATATAAGAATAGACAAAAGGGAACTATCCACAAAATATCCTACATCTAAAAGTCTAAATCGACTCTTTTTGGCTAATAGATGCAAAATTAAGTCCTTGTACGACCACTAGTCAAACCTACACGGATGTAAAGCAACCGTGTTAAGCTATAAAGCTTAGTGGGGAGATAACATACAAAAATAATAATATGATCGAACAATAGCTTCAATTGAATATAAATATCTTCACACAACATTTCAATAAGAACATCAATATACTTGTATCATGAGTTCATCTCAATTTGTCAATATAGCCACAAGAAACGAAGATAAAACATGGTAATCAATCATTCACATGCTTACATTATATAGATGAAGAATTTGATACACGTATTTCTTATTTTGACAATTCTCTTAAACTTAATAGGTTGCCTATGTATTAGTTCAAAAAGGGTGGATAACGGGAGCAATGGATACCCGAAGGTATCAAATAATGGATATCTCGAGGATATCAAACAATGGACCTAAGGGGTCGAACTATGGTTCCATCAAAGGAACAAACAATAGACCCAAACGGGGTCAACTATAGCAGCTGCAACTATATCCCTTTAGGCATGCCTATCTAATCCACAACTGAACTAAGACCCATAGGTTTAAGCACTTAATCGAAAGAATATTTGATTAATCATATTCCTTCTTATGCATTAAAATATTTCTCAAACCACAATTCACATCCGAATTTACATTTCATACACATATGATGGCACCAATATTTGTTACCTTAACTTATAACTCATATACCACATATTCAATTTCATTTAAGGACAATTATCATCATACCTCGCATAACATACATATTTTCATAGTAATTTCATGCAATCATAACATTACTATCATTACAATCACATATCAAAGTAAGTTGTAATTAACACTACTTGATAACCTTACCATGATCACCTTACCTTAATCGTTATGGCTTGACAATAAGAGCATAGCATAAAACAATCACATATTACCTTTAGTGAACATACTCACTAAATATGCCCATTAGGTTACCTTAAAAGGGTTAATTATCTTTATAAAATGTGTTGGCTTAATTAGTCTTCATGTGGAAATGTGTTTGTTAGATGATTCAATTAAATATGCCAAATAAGGAAGTGAAGAGTAATGAAATGGTCTAAATAGTATTTTCCTTCATTAAGGTTTGACTCACAATGGAATGCAATAAATGTTTTGACTCGTGAGGATATGTTGGACTCGTGAAGGATTGCTGGACTCGTGAAGGGAGAATGTCATGACTCATGAAGATGTTCACGAGTTAGCAGCCAAGGAAGGATGTCATGACTCGTGAAGAGGTTCATGAGTCGGTAGCCAAGGGAGACCTTCATGAGTCGTGAAAGACTTCACGAGTGATGCATAGGCAACAAGTGCACGACTCATGATGATCCTCATAACTTGGCAACAAGACCTTCACGAGTCGTGAAGGACTTCACGAGTGATGCAGAGGTAACCGGTGCATGACTTGTGAAGAGCGTCACTACTCGGCAGCCAAGGAAAAGCATTCATGAGTCATGAAGAGGTTAACGAGTGATGCACAGACAGAAGGTGCACTGCTCATGAAGAGCCTTATGACTCAGCAATGGCAAATACCTCTTGGTCCAACCAGAAAACACAAAAATACAAACGATCTAATAAGCCAACAATCTTTCAAAATACATCTTAAAGGAAGCAATACTTAACAACTCATCTCAAACTCTAGATTAACAAGTCCAGATAACCTAACCCTAACCCTAGTTTCTAAGGATTTACAAAACCAACAGTATCCTGTACCTGAATACCGTGATTTTCCTCACTCCTTCACAATCTCCTTGCCCTAGCCCTTGCTCGACTCTGCTATAACAATTCACAAACAAATTACTAAATTTCCTTCTTGCTTCACAAAATCTTTCATTAAATAGAGGAGATAAAAAGGAGAAATTCCTTTTACCAAAACCCTAGTTTGTAACCCAGAGAGGAAAAGAAAGATAAAGAGAGAGATGGTTTTCCTTTGACACTGACGATGATATTTATCATTGAAGTCACGTGGGAAGACCACCAATTTACTCTTTTAACCTCTATTCTCCATTTCATTCTTTAAAATAACCCCTCCATCCTTTTTATTATCCAAAAACCCTTTTTATTCATAAATTCCCCTGGAATTACCATATTGCCCTATAATAAGCTTTATTCCAATATGGCTACAACCATAAAAAAAAATTAATTGCACACATAGTATCCAACGATTAAACCTATTTCCTACTAGGGTCAAGATTAGGCCCTCACATAACATTTCATTCATAGTGTCCAAGGGAACATTAAATCCTGTTTTATATCTATCTTTTTCATCAACTTGAATTTGCCAAAATCCTAATTTCATATCAAAATTTGAAAAAAATATTTGCATTGTATAATTTTTTAATAAATCTCTTTTATATGATATGGGATATCTCATCCATTGTAAAAATGCATTTAATGGTTTATAATTTATTACTAACCTAGGTGTTCCTTTTTCTATTTCGGCTGCATTTATTACATAAAGGCCGAGCAAGACCATAGAGATTTAGAATCCCTTATTAGTCCCTTTTCTTTTAGATATTGTATTTTTTTCTGTAAAATATTTCTAGATCTGCTGACATTTTAATAGCTTAAGAGTTTATTGGAATTTTTCTTTCGTCAAAGTCTTTTATATAAGGTAATTTTACTATATATTGTTTTCTATTCTAAAAGCATTAGGAACTGGGGCACAATTTTTTTTTCAAAATGTCTTTGCAAATTCCTTTATCTTTCGTTTTATTTTTGGATTATCTAATTGTTCTTTTATTCTTTTTCCTTTAAAAATTTAATGTGTTTTTGTTTATTTTTTATTAAATTAATTTCTTGAGTATTCTTTCATAGTTGACTAATTTCAATAGATATTATAGGAAATGAAAATTCAAAAAGAATTTCTTCATCTAATATTTTTGTTTTGGTTCCACTATTATATATTTGAAAAGGATATAACATAGTAATAAAAGGTGTTCCTAAAATAACTCCTGAACATAAAATTTTTACTAAACCTAATGAGTTTTAAAACAACATCCTTAGTTACAAATTTTTACTTTTGATAATTTATAGTTAATTACTAGTTTAGATCCACTAATAGTGCCTAATCTTTCTGAAGTTTTTTTCATAATATTTAGTTGGAATTAACCCTTCTTGAATACAATTCTGATCCGCTCCACTATCTATTAAAGCTAATGTTGTTAAGTGAAAATCATCATTAATAACTATTTTTAATTTCACATACCATTTTTTATAGTTTACTTGAGATATATTATTAATATATTCATCTTGTGAATCTTTAATAGCTATACTTGATGATGCTACACCTTTTAATTTTTTTTATCTTCTTTTACTAAATTACTAAATCTAACTCTTAGACTTTCTTCTTTTAATTTTTTCACTTTTTCTTTTAAAATATTTACTTATTATTTTAATATTTGAATCTCTTCTTGAAGGTCCTGTATAGTGGATTTCTTTTTTTATTTCAAATCTTTTACATATTTCTGCTAAATTATACAGTGTAAAATCTCTTTTTTCTTTTGTACTTATTACTTCCTTTAATTTAAGTAAATAATTCCTTTTTATTTTTGGATCATCTATTTTATCAATTATATCTAATAAAAATTCTTTTTCGTTGCTTAGCATATTTATATTATTACATTGGCAAGGTCCTAAATAACTATAAGATTCTGATTCACTATTAGTACTATTAGTCTTAGATCCTTCACTTATTGTATTTAAATAATTTTTCGAGTAATCAACAATTTTTTCTTCACTACTAGAGGTTTCATTAATTATAATTTTTGCAATCTCATTTTTTAATTCATCTGAAACGTCTAAATTATTAATACGTCTTCTTACCTTACAATCTCTTGAATAATATTCTTGTTTTTCACATTTATAGCAAATTATTATATCTTTCCTATTTGTTTTTGGTTTAGGTTTTTTGTATTTTGATTTTCCATTAATTGGTTTCTCTTGATTATATTCTATTTTTGCTTATAACTTATTTTCTTATGAATATACCTTCTTTTAGGTTTTATCTTTCTTTTAGTAGCAGACGAAGCTCTAATTTGTTGATAACCATATTGTTCATAAAAAGATCCTAATTCTTTTCTTCCAACTGTACTATCATTTTTCTCAATTTTGCTTTAAATTTTAAATTAGTACAAATTACTAATCCTTTTATATTATTAATATTTATTAATTGTCTATAAGTTAGTTCATTATATGGTATTATACCATTATAATCCATTTTTAATCTATTTCTAGCTCTTTCTGTGAACAACTTAGGTAGCCTTGCTATAAATCTTTCTTCCTAATAGATATTATTACAATCTACTCTTATCATTCCTTTTACTAAGAATAAATTTTAGACATGTTAAATTTTGAAGAATTTCTGAGCTTCTTTCTTGATATACACGCGGGTCTCCTACGAAGTTTTTGGTAATAGCCAATAGTAAAGTATTTATTATGTCATCTTGCTCAATTTTGATTTGTGTGTTATTTTCCATTTTAGCTACTTTTTATTGGGTTGAAAATATATGTACTTTATCTACATTTACAACATAATGATCCCACCAACCTTTTAATTGCCCAATAAATTCTAATAAGATCATTGGAGCTATGGTTGCCTCACTATTCCCTTTTGATCTATAAGCACTAGCTTCCATCGTCATTTCTTATAATAAATTTAACATTTGATATTCTGTTAATCCATCTATATTCCATTTGTATAAATAAGTGCCATCATATCCTAATTGATAATTTGTTTCTTCATATTGAGTATTTGGAGGTGTAGTTCTTGGGTAATAATTTTGAGTTTTTAGCCCCGGTGTATAAGTATTGAAATGTAATTTTTGATTGAATATTCTTCTTAATTATTATCTTTAAACTGATCTTCTATAGTTTCTATTTTTGATGTATCGTCACGACCGTGACACATTTGTCTCATCCATGAAGAAGTATTCTGGATTGATTAGAAGCAATGGTCACAGCTGGAACTATTTTTTCTCACACTAAAAGAAAAACGCAAAATAGTGAGGAAAAAGTCCTCGCTAAATGATAATTTTTCGTTACTAAATCAGTTTAAAGAGGACTTAGCGAGGAAAAAAATTTTGTAACAAAAGTCATCCTAGCTGATTTTAGCGAGGACTAAAATCGTCGCTAAATTTTGCGAGGGCTAAAATCCTTGTTAACTTTTGCTATGATGGTTATGAGGCCACATTACCCATAGCTATTTAAGTTAGGAAAGAATTTCAGGAAAGAAATTCTCTTAAAGAGGAGAGAACTTTGAGGCCATAACATATGCCCTAGAAGAATATGTACATGTTTAAATGGTATTAGAGTTAAATCATGCATGGTTAGCTCATAAATTGTAGGATGAGACTTAGAGGGAATTATTTTAATTGATAAGGGCATTATGGTAATTTCAATTTAAGGCATGCATATGTATAATTAGTGTAGGGATTAAATTGAAAAGGAGAAAATGTTTTGGTGTGGAATTGAGAAATTAAAAAGAGTGAGGGAGCAAGATGGAATTCTCTTAGGACCCATAAGTGGACCTATAGGATGAAGCCACCTTGCTCACTCTAGAAATTGCATAAGAGTGCGTGAAAGACCACAAAATAAAAAGGGGAAGCAATGGCCGACCATCCTAGGGTCTAAAATATAGAAAATCTTCACAAAATTTCAGTCATTTCTACCACCATAAACACCACAATTTCAGTAGGTTAGTTTGAGAGGAGAGAGAATATAAGGCTTAGACATTTTTAAGGTAATAATTCTCTCTTTTACTTCTATCTTTCTCCATATATTAGGTGTAACACCCCGAAATCCATATCAGACATGCATGGGATGTTCTAAAGCATGAACAATAACCTTAGAATAATGTTCAAGATAATTACATTAGAATATTACAATAAAAGTTAAAAGTGTAGAAGGGTTAAACGTGCTCAGGGTAGAAAAATCTGAGGATGGTGTTGGTATTTAACGGTTACATGTATCACATACATGAGCGGAATTTTAAATTTTTTAACCATTAGATCTGATCTTGCCATGAATACACAATATAACTATATGAGAATAAGAAAAATCACCTTTGATTTTTGTTGAACAGTTGATTTTACTTCGCACCGGGTTGTCGCAAACCACAGTGTCCAAAATCGAACACCTCCAATGAGTAATCCACATTAGAGAGGGGTAAATTAAACCAACAAATTGGTGTTCAACTAGGGCTGGCCGAAATTCCAAGAAGCTAGCTTGGAGTTGGCGCAAAAAGGGAGAGAGAGATTAGAGGAAAAGACTTTCTTTTTATTTTAATCACTTAACCTTAATTCTCATTAGTTGGCCTTTTATAGTTAGGTTAAAATTCCAACTCCTTAATGAGATTGGGCTCTTTAAAATTGCTGGAGAATTATTAATTGGGCCTCTGGAATTAATTATAATCATTTGGGCTTAATTAAATCCAATTTAAACCTTTTCATAAAAGTCTATGCACAAAATCCACAAACTAGGCCCTTTGTGCATCTAATTGAATTTAAATACCCAAATGGATTCCAAATCCAACCAAATTATATATGTGAGTTCCATAACACTTATGTAACATATATAAATTAATTTGGTCCAAGAAAAAGCCCTCTAAGCCCTTCTGTATGGAGTTGGCGTGTGGCCCTCTTCTGGAGGGCTTCCTCCAACTTCTTCATTCCTTTGGCCCTTTATAATTTCTCCAATGGATCTATTAATTGTTATATCAGTCCTATAACACTTATAGTAGTCTTATAACACTTATAAGATAATAATAATTAATCATAAAATACATTATTTCAATTAGGTCCAATTTTGCAGAACATTTCTCAAAAGTTTCGCGGACAATTTTATTTGATCATAATTAATTAAACTCTTTAATTAATTATTATCTTATTCACTTCTCTACCTTCATAATAATATCAAATATTATTATCCTTGTTATTTTACCATTTTACCCTTTTCGCTATATGTGTGTGACCTATTGGGTTCCTGTCCATGTTGGCAGTATAATATGTAATTGTGAGTTCTATTCAAAACTCACATGATTTAAACTCCTTTAAATCATCTTATCAATCCCTATTGATACTTTTGATACATCATTATACAAGTCATGATTGGCCTCTAGCTAGGCATCATGACTACCCAAATGTCAGGAAAGTTATGTGGTTTGACTGTACCCTTCCATAGAAATAGTTATTGTGCAATTACTCCTTTCACCACTCTTATCTCAATTAGATTCTGAGTATGGATTTCTGTCAACTCATATAAATCTAATTATGTATGTTTTATTAATTTAACCATTGTTCCTAAAATGCCCTTCATGGATCTCCATCCATCTCGGCATATTACTCTGGCCAGAGATTCTCTGAACAAGGCAATTATAGAATCATGTGAGATAACTTCCCTTGTTAAATCTGGGATGGTGAATCCTTTGTCAATCACTCAACTATCTTCAAGTAGGTCATGATATACCCAATCTCCTAACTATGTTCACTCCCAGTTGGAAGTAATCAGTTATGGAGTCAAAGTATACCACTTGCTACTTAAGATAACTTTGGTGATCTCAAGTCTAAGGATACTTGCACAACCGCTATGAAGAGATTCCTCACTGACATAGATTTAATATCCATATGAGGATTCTCTATGCAGGTCTCCAATGAACTTATTCTTCTAACAAGCATCCACATGTTAGCTTTGATTATCTTTCATAATCACAGTTATGAGAACCACTACTTGAACCATTCAAGAAGCATAACATGTGCTAGTCTGTCCGAATTAACAATGTCCTATCTTGTTAATTCTATGACTAGGGATATTTAGATATTAAGACATTTGCATGCAATAGACATCTCACATCATGAACACCTTCATGATTGCCTTTGCACTGTGTTTATAATATCTAGGACTTCATTTATTAATTTAAGATTTACAAACTCATGTATTCAAACATAGCATTAATAAATGAATGATGCCTTTTATTAAGAATATAAATTTCATACATATGAAAAACATCCCTATTACATGGGCTCTAGGGCATACTTTCTAACAGATGGGTGACCTAATGGCCAATCTTACTTAACCTTAAAATAAAAAATAGGTGTCAAATGGAGTTTGAGAGTACAATTTGAGATGAAATTGAGTTCAAATAGGTCTTTAAAATAGACAGTGTAGGTATTGCCCGGTAGCATAGAAATAGTTGACCTAAAATTTGACCGGGCACAAAAATATTTTACGAACCTCCAAAAAATATTTTGGTTGCCCAAATCTACTGGAAATAGTCCAAATTAGTGTCTAGAAGTGAACAAGAATTTTTTTGATGAGTTTGAATTTTCGGGTTTTCGACCAGCTGAATTTTCCTCTAAAGCTGGAACTATATTGAAATGAGCTTGGAATGATCTGAAATTTTAACCACATTCTTTTGAGTATATTTTTACATACAAGGTAAAATTTCAGAGCATTCTTATGAGCAAAACACTAGTTTCCTAAAAATGATAAAAAATAAGGTTTAATTTAATTAACCGAGTTAAATAGCATTTTTCATTGATTAAAAGGTATAATTTTCATAAGAAAATTGGGTTAGAATTTATTAGAATTGGAAATTGGGCTTGGGATTTAGTGGAAGAATTAATTGGGCAAAAATGGGTTGATTAAGTAAAATTAGGCCTATTTGACCCAATTGACTCAAGTATAAAAATGAGGGAAATATCATATATCTCCAAAAAAACCTTCTTTTTCTTCCTTTCATTGCCACCTCACCCATAAGGAAATCTAGACATTTCTTTCACTTTATATAAATCCAATTTTACATAATTTTGACATCTTTACAAAATCAAGACATAAAACAAGCCATTGTGAATCCTTTTAAGAGCTCATTAGAAGGGAAAAAGAAAGAAAATTCGTGTGAAGGAAAGAAGGAAAAGTTAGAGAAAAAGCTTATAGAGAATTTCGCTATGGTGAGGATTCAACTAGAATTAAGGGAACCAAAGAAGAAAAATGCTACTTAGAGGATTTTAAGTCATTTTAAGGTAAGTAGGTACTAACTTATATTTTAATTCACTTAAATTCCTTAAATTTTTCATAAGATTACATTATATAGTGATGTTAACTTTAGTATAAATATGAAATAAATTGGGATATGTTAAAGATATGATGTAATATCATATAATAACAAGAAATTAGTAAAGAAACCAATCACTAAGGGAGGAATTCATGAAGGCTGAATGGTTTTCAAAGGCGTGACTTGTGTTAAATTGACAGTAAATTGTATGTGAGACATGAAATAGATATTAAAGTGATTAGTAAATATAGTATGATTAGTTAAAACCTTAAAATGGCATGAGTACAAATGGAACATAAGTGGAACATAATGGTATTAACTCAAGCATAAAGGGTTATAAACCTAATTAGTAGATATATTGTATAGTGAAGGCTAAATATGAGTAAGGGAACCTAGAAAATATGGAATTTCATGGAAACTTATAATGTAATTTGATGAACAAGATGATGCCAAATAGTAACTCATGTTGTATGACATAATAGTTGGATAATTAATGGTACATTAAGCATGAAATGGGTTATATAATGATTAGAGAACATCAAGGAATCAATTAGAATCTTAATTACCTTATGGACACAATGTTAGAGATGCGAACATAATGATGAACATTTGGGTAGCAAGAAGTGATGGGCATAATTTAATCACAAGTTTGTAGAGAAAGGTTGAGTGTGATTAAAGGAACATAAGAGATTCAATAAAGTATAGAAAAAACATAATATATAATTATATACTTAATGTGGCCGAATAAGGTCTTAAGGTTCACTATGTAGGAATTTGGTGATTAGTAGAATATTTAGCATAAAATAATAATTGCAATGATGAATGAGTATAGTATGAATGATTATAACTCAATACAATGTGTGGATGTGATGTTAGGCATGTAAACATAATGATGTATATGTCAATGACAAAAAATTTTATAAAGGTATAATGGATGGATGCTATCATATGATTAAATGTTGTGACCTTGGGAATGTATATGGCATGAAATGAGATGAAGAAATATATGGTATGCATAAATTCTTCATGAGGCCGAATGGTTCATTTATGGTAAATGGCATGTCTTCTTCAAGCTTAGATAATATATATATTTTATATATTACATATGTTGTGAGATCGTACATAATAATAAGGAATGGAATTTTGGAAGATATAGTATGTGTACGCTATGTATACGAGTCCATTCATATATGTAGGAAATATCAATAATAAGAGAATGTGTATTATTATGTAAGATGTAATAATTAGACTAAAAAGGGGTAAAAATGCAATTGTGCTTAAATAAGAAGGACCAAAATGTAAATTATACATGAAAGATATCATAAATGTGACTTAATAAGATGTAAACAGAAAATATGATTAGTAAGCTCACAATGGGCCCAAAACGTAATTATACGATAAACTAGGGACAAAATGGTAATTATATAATAACTAAGGACTAAATGGAAAATTTGGCATAAAGATGTTAATTATGTGATAAAATAGTGAAAAGAAGGGGAAATGGAGTTAAAAAGATTAAAAAGGACAAAAGTGTAATTACACGAGAAAGATAGGGGAAAAATTGTAATTTGGCACTAGAAATATTATTAAAAGAGTTAAATTAGTCAAATAAATGAAAAATGGCAAAATCATAAATAAGAAAAAGTTTGGGGACCAAACTATAATTTGCCATTGTAAGGGCATGCATAGGGACTAAATGGTAAATTTACCATGTAAGGTGAAGAGACGGTAAAAAAAAGAGTTAGTATGGAAGCTAAATAAATTAAAATATGATAAGAAGAAAAATATTGGGACCAAAATGTAATTTGCCACTTCACATGTGATCTTAGGTATTAAAATGTAAATGTTTTTCTTTTAAGATGAGGCAAAAGTCAAAAGCAGCAAGAATGGTCAATATGGAAGCCAACCTAGGTAATATATGGCAAAAAGAAGGTTTAGGGACCTAACTATAATTTTACATTCAAATAGTAATTGTGTATGAGTTAATAAAAAAAGGAATATAAAAAAATTAATTAGTAAAGCAAGCAAGGAGAAAGCTAATTGGTGCAAATTAGCTAAAAGTAGTTTAAGGGAGGTGAAACCGCAATTAAGAAAAAGTTTGGCAGACAAAATAGTAATTTGCCATCACATGGGAAGTATAAGAACTAAAATGGAAATTTGAACTTAGTATGGAATAAGGACAAAAAGGGAAAACAAAAAAGGATAACACATGAATAAATTTAGTATAGAGAAGGAGAAATAGGATCCTCGAGGACCAACAGGTAATTTTCCTCTATATTGAGAAATATGTGAATTTAAATAAAGAAATAAAGTAAGAGAAAAATTAAATAGTGATTTAAAGTAAAAAAAATTAAATTAACTCAATAAAATAACATCGAGAATAAAAATGGAAATTTTACTCAAAGTAATTTCATAAAGGTGAAATTTTGTATAACTGTATCAATCATTAGGCAACATCATAGCGAATATGCAACGAACATGCTCACGAAATTCTTTGATGACAAAAAAAAATTTAGTCATATTTGCACTAAGAATTAGATAACAAGCATAGATTAGATCTTATTATATAACAAACGAAAATTAGTTGTAACGTATGATTTAGTATACGAACGAAATTTTTTTTTTTATACTATGTAGAGAAGATGAATTGTGATTGATTATAGAAGTGCTAAATATGGTTTTGGAAGTGTTTAAATGTCAATTCATAGGTTCGGGTACTATAATTTATAAATCACTAATCATTATACTACTGAAATTCATTCTGGATAAATGGTAACTTAATCGAATGAATAATGAGTTCAAGTCATAAATTAGTTGAACAACAAGAACAATTAAATACGATACCTATAAATTGGTGAACAAAAATTAGACTCAAGAATTAACTATTAATAAACAAATTATTAATGAATGAAATTGAAGAATAATTAATTAGAGTAACTATGAAATGTGATCATTGACAAGCCATATTATACATACTAATAAATGAACGTAGGCTGTTACATTAAGAACTAAAATTGATGAAGAAAATAAATGTTTATTTATGATTTGTTGTATGTAAAAAGAGAATCCAGCAAGAAGAAAGAAAAGGAGATTAAGAATAGTTAAAGAATGCTTTTGGCTACAATAAAAATGTATGGGAACTTCCTATTTTCTTGCATGTGCTTGCCTAGTACAATGATTAGAAATGTTATATTAGATATGTTAAGAAATTGGAAACATGGTTGTGATGCTTATTTGTGTATAAGAGATGAAATACAGGAAGTATTCTTGAGATAGGAAAATTCTGTCATAGAGTTCATTTGACCCAGTAGGATTGTTTTACACATAAATGGCATTTTAGAGCTCCAAATTAATTAATTCCAATTGGAGCATAAGCTAGATTGAAATACCTATATTTTTTTTATGAGAGGTCGAAATATGATTTTACTTATAAGATTATCAACAACTAGCTTAAAGTGTAGTAATATCTGCTCCCTTATCATTAGGAGCAGTTTGCATTATTTTATGAATATCTCATGATCTAAAAGTTAAAATGGATTGATTTTAAATTATTTGGAAACTAGAAGCATAAGGGAACAAATGTATAAAAGAAAGTTTTTCTAGAAAATAATGTTTGCTTGGTCAAAATTGTTGTTCAAGTGGAACCTAGTTGTTTGCCTGCTGAATTCTGGGCAAAATGTATCATTATAGCCGAGATGCCTTTGTCTCAGCTGTAACAAAGCATTCTAGATCAACTAGAAGCAATGTTCATGGCTAGAACTATTTTGTCTTAGTTGTGAACCTCCCCTATTCCAACTTGTACTTGATTTTTAGACCACGAATTGTCACCAAAACTTAACTGAACTTCCCCAAACACTTTTAGAGCACTTTAAACATAAAAATAGTAATATAATGTTCCATGAAGTGTATGTAACACATGATGGAATATTGAGATATAATTATAGAATGAACCTAAACATGAGAACACACATGTACATGAGTTAGTTTATGCAATGATTAAGTCCACATATCAACCTTATATATGTGAACCGATGTAACCAGAGTACAAGAATATAGATGAGGACACACATATATATACTTAAACATGCACACACACACACACACACACACATATAAATCTGTAAAATTATAGATGTTTAAATTAAATGTTTTAATCATAAGAATATATATTAATGATTAAGGCTACACTATTATGTTTAGTTATGGATACTTGTATAAGCATAAATGTACACTGTGATAAATTAAACATGATGAATGAAATAATGTGAAAGATGATTCAATGCCTACACATAGATATTCATTATGGATAGATAGGCATGCCTATAGGGTATAATTATAGCTCCCACAGTTCTGACCACATTTAGGTCCACAATTTGTCCCCTTTTGGGATAATAGTCTCAGCCCTTTTTAGGTCTATATATTTGATACCTTTGGGTATCTACATGATTAAATACCTATAGGTATTCATGTGATTGATACCTTCGGGTATCCATTGTACCCATTATCTACACTCACAGAACTTAAGTAGGCAATCACAAGAAATGATAAAGATATAAATTGAATGCTAATCAATGAAAAATTTTATGATTGAACTTGAAATACAATATTGTCACGACATTGTAGTTTTTTTTTAATTAATGAAATTGCCTTTGTAGTTAATACAAATTCATTGTTATTACTTTTATATTTTATTCATACTCGTGTGCTTGGGAATAACCACTATGAGTGGTTGTTCAAAACTAACTATTCCCCACTAAGCTTTATAGGTTAGCATAAGTGTTTATTTGCATAGGTACCCAAGTTAGGAATTTTCAACAGGGATGTGATCTGTAGTAGGGAGGCCAACACAAGACCTAGGAAGGTTCGAAAGTATGAATCTTGTATTTTGCTTTTGTCTTTCCATATGGTTAATATATTAGGAGAAGATGATCTAATGTAATAAACCTAAATTTTGTAAGGTGTAATAGTACATATATCTAAATTATTTGGATATGTGAATATATATATATATATATATATATATAGACACACACACACATCATAACCATGCAATTTATACATGAGTGTGTAATATGCAACTTAATACATTCATCGTTAATGTATGTAAAGGATAGGTAATTAGGTTATGTGTATTATCGGTAATGGTATTTATGGCAACAAGAAAAAGGCACTTAGAGTGAGCATTACATTCTACATTACCACCCATTATGCCAGACAATTTATAGAGTGGTAGGATATTGCTAGATGCCCCCTGTCCTTCCATGCTAGTCTTCTCCCTGTCAATTTTCTTGCTTGCTACTATTAGCTTTGGGCTCAGCTTCCTATAAAGACTGTCTTGCTAGAGATTGCAAATTGTGACTTCTCCACTACCATTGAGTATAAGAGGTGGGTCACCAGCCTTACAGTCGACAACATATCATATTGGTTAAGGCTCACTGACAGCAACTAAGGATAAATAGAGAGTTAGATACAATAGAGACATTTGTATTTTTTTTTCATTATAACTTTTCAATTTGAACATGTTAAATAAATTTCTTTTGATCATATTAATAAAACATTGCACAAAGATATGCAATTTCCATCTAATTTCAGTACACATGATCTTTATTTAAAAGTCAACTCAAAATACAAGTTATCTAATCTTGGAATGAAATCTTAAAAGTATCAAAACTCCCATCATCAATTAGCCCTCTCGAATTTCCTTAATTGATTATTTTCTCTCAACCTCTAAATTTTTGCTTAGGATGCCTTTTTTTGGTTTTCACCTCGACGGAGTGGCCAATTTTAGGAAGGTCCATGTTTTTACAGTTTTTGACTTGCGAGGCTTTTATTTTCTTTTTTTTTTTGTCTCCTTTGAGTCTAGCCATGAAACCTTCTTAATCTATTAATGTTGATCCTTCCCTTGAACTATTGCCATCATTGTCAATCAAGATGGCTGCCCCCTTAGATAGAAGCTTATTTAACACAAAAGGTCCTTTCCAAGTGGGTCTAAACTTGCCCCAAATGTTTGGAATTCTTGGCCTTATTTATTTAAACACTAAATACCATTTTTTTAAAGGATGTTTCCTAAACTTCTTCCTAAATGAGTGAGCCAACCTCTTTTGGTAGATCTAGTTGTCAAAGTAAGCTCACATCCTATCCCTATCTAGAAAGTTAAGCTGTAGCAACATCTGTATGGCCCATTCTATTTCTAGTAACTCAACATCCAAAACTACCCTTAAAGAGTGGTGTTCAATCTCTGCTGGCAACACTGCCTTTGTCTTATAGACCAAAGAAAATGGGTGGCTCCTATTGAAGTCCTAGTTACCATCCTATAACCCCATAGTGCAAAAGGTAACTTATCAGCCCAATCCTTGTAAGTTCAAACCATATTAGCTAGGATTCTTTTTAGTTGCTTCAACTGCTTTATTCACCTGAGGTCGATAAGGTGATGACTTATGGTGTTGAGTCCTATACTTTTTGAGCATCTGCTTAGTTTTAGCCTATAACTGCATCCTATTATCTAACATTATATGATGAGGCAACCTATATTTGTATATTAAATTGTAAAGCTCCCTCTAAGGGCCTATTTTGTTACCATACATAGCATATCAATAATAATTGTAACCTAATTATCAATCTTTTGCATCCCTTATTAAAGAATGTATCAAGCTTTATGTATTAAAGCTCATGTGAAAATCTCAAGGTTAAACTTTAACATGTCATATTTATATCTACATATCCACTATTTCCAGCATAAGTACTATTATACTTTACAAGATTTAGATTTGTCTAACCAATATTACATTACATCCTCTCATAATACAAAGTACCATATACAAGTGCAAAAGCAAAAATACAAGATTCATACTCCCAACTTATTCCTAAGTCTTGTGTTGGCCTTCTTATTGCAAATCATGTCCCTATAGAAGAATCCTAATTTGGTTACCTATATGGATAAACACCTATGCTAGGCTTACTAACTTAGTGGGGAACAAAGTTAAAGTTATAAGGATGACCCCTCACAAACACCATATATTTAACACACACATGCATAAGAACATGCAATTAAGTTTATAATAAAATAGAAACAAGAACAGTTGGTGTGTTCATAGCCTTACTAACCTTTAAATATTCATGTGATTCTTAAGTGTAGCTATAACAATTGAATTTACTTGATTTAACATTTATTATTTTTAGATAATCTTTACCACTCACATGTCTTTTATGTATACATATGGAAAATTAAATTCATGGTTAAATCCTAGTAATTGCTCACTTGCAACTAAACTAACCAAATAAATCTATTTGCATACATAATAAACTAACAAATCTAATATTTTACAAGTACCTATTTTATAATCTTGTGTATTCTATATATTTTATTAATGGTGTCAATTTGTTATCATTATTATGTCATCTCCTTATTTCATATGCACAATTTTATCCTATTAATATTCTAAAATCATAGCTTTCATTTAACCAATGAATTATACCAAAGTTGCATACATAGATGGTAGGTTTACATATCGAATGTCCATACATGCAATGAATAGTCCAGTTTCTAAGTTAGTCATAAGTTACCACATCAATTACTAATATCAAATATCTGATGTATAATGGTAAGGAATGTGCATTCACAAGTGTGATCGATATCAAACCATCAAATTAATGATACTTGTGTTCATACATAACTCATGGTCTTAAATATAAAAGGCATCATTCACCTTTCATTTTCATATATCTTCATACTTGTATCTTTCATTTTCATACTCGTATGGTATATTCATAATCGTTACGCTTACATGGAACCACTATATATATGTATATCTATATGATTCACTATGTACACATAAGCATCCCTAAGTAATCATATTAATGTAAAATTGATCATAAGTTCTAACTGGCATCTAGCAAGTGCACTAGATTAGCTGGTAATATAGAAAAATATAATTAAGATCCCAAATATTGAACCCAAGGGAATCATGTAAAACTTGTGTATTTCAGATTTTAGAATGAGTATTGTGTGTAAAGAATTCCCAAATTTTAGAATGATGTAAACTAAATAAATCAAAAGAGAAATTTAAATAACTAGAGTAATGAAACTACAACAATTAATTATAAACTTAAGCAAATAATCATAAACTTAAACAAACAACATGTAAAAGATGGTAAAATTCAATAATAAAAGGCACTTCTACTAACAAACTATCTACCTCAACTTTTATTGCAATGACTCAATTAAATAAAATACAAGTGTTATGGAAAACCAGTGTAACTTTAGATATCTTATTTAGAATATCATTCTAAGCATTAAATTCTCTTATTAGGAACAATCCAATACTTAGCATAAAAATTTGGTTTATTAACTCCTAAACATTCATTAGACCCTTTCTCAAGAGATTTAACTTTGGTCTATTCTTAATTCAACTTTCTTAGCTTTGATTTTACTCTTTTCCAACACAAAATTATCTTAATTTTCAGAACATAATCATGCATCAATACAAGTGAATTAACTAAGAACATGCATATCATAAGTCATAATTGAAAGTGATCATTCACCATTTATTTAATACATTAACAATCAACTCAATCATAACTCAAGAAAATAATTTGCTCGGGAATTAAAAAATAATACACTTGCATTGAATTAAAACTCAAGTTACATCATTACAAATAGAAGTTGGAAGGTTCAAGTTCCCTCAGCAAAAGTAAAGAAAACTACTCACTCATTATCTTAAAGATAAAATAAAAATTGAAATAAAAATACAAACACATAGAGCTAAAAAGCTTCTATTGATCTCTTCTTAGAACACCAAGCTTCAACCTCCAACCCTCTATTCTTGTGCCTTCAAAAACTAGGTTAATAACTTAAGTGAAAAAAAACATAATTCTAACTATCCTGCTCATTTTGGTGTCTAAAGTTTGCTTAAATAATCTGAAAAAAAAGAAGTTTTGGTGCCTTGTAACTTCCTATTCCAGAGGAAAGAGGAATTTTATCTTAAAAAGGAGTCTTCCCCTCAGCAGAGCACTTTTTCTCTCGAGTGAGGGCCTTCACACCTTGAGTGAGGGCTTTTACCTCTCGGGAGAGGACTTTTCCTCTACTCTGTGAATCTTTGCTTTAAAATTACATAATTGCTCTAATTTTCTTCCTTTCTTCAATTAACTTCCTCTTTTTTTCAATTTAGTCCCTAAAAATAGCAAATTACCATTTAGTCCACAAAAATCATAATTAATAAAATTAAACACCAAATTAACCAAAGTAACACTAAATTAGCAATTAAATCACTTAAAAACACACTAATAACATAGTTATAATTCACAATTATTAAATACCCCACACTTAATCTTTGCTCGCCTCCGATCAAATTTGAGCAAACCAACTTTTCAAAATAATCAAACTCTAACCAAGAATCATACATTTCAAAACCATGCTTAGCAATTAATAAGAGCAAAATATTAATGCATTTTATAATTAAGCTCTAGAATTAATGCATTTTAAAATATTAAATTCAATCAAAGCAAGATGGGCTAGTTTCCATATGTGTGTGTAAGACCAAAATATTTTAAGCAATTTCAAAACCAAAAACCTAATGCATTTTATAATTAAGCTCTAGAATTAATGCACACCTAAGTGTACAAGTGGTTTCGCACTTGAAACCGTAGAAACACCATAAGCCTCTCCTTCAGCACTAGAACCCAAAGGTCATTTTTGCTAAACAAATCAAAAGTAAACTTAAAATCACTAGGTCTTCATTAGGTTGTAATGTGGTTAGGGTAATGGTTACAAAGAATGGATAATTATAAACAAAAAGAATAGACACTCTTTGACTGAATAGATCAACAATTCTAAAATTCATCCCACTAACTCAAAAATATAGTACTTAAACAAACTTGCTTATTTAGCCCTTTATAAACAAAGCACTTTTGAGGAAAACAACAATTATTGAAGCTCTTTCAAATTCACAATTCATCCCCTTTTAAAAGTCATAATTTCCTTCCCTTGTAAGAACCACACACTTAAAGTTTTGCTATAGACTGCTAGCTTTATTTTCAAACTTTCTTTTTTTTTTCTTTTTTTATACCAACTTTATTGCCAGCAATCAATGATCATATGAGTGTTTACAAGATCAATTTTTACTAATTACTTGACTTCATCCATAACCTTTCCCAATAGTACCAAAAATCCTTTTTACTACACTTTTCAACTACCTAACGACTATTAATCCATGCCGATTCGAGAGTGGCCAATTCTTAAAAGGGGAGATAAAAGGCTATTTAGTTTATATGGTAAACATAAGTGTAACAAAGAAAATAAATATGGCACACATTAAACATGCCCCATTAGGCTCAAAATAACTAACAAGGGACAAATAGGGTAGGTAAACAAACTTAATATGGTTCAACAAGAAAAATTTGCCTAGATCACTTTCTAAGTTGTTTGATTTGTTTCTATACTTTGAAAGGTGATAAGGAAGGTTCTAGTATCCTAAAATTCCGTGCTTAACTATTTTAATGCATTGGTTTTTCTTCTATTTCAAAAACTGCTCTTTTAGTGCTTAAAAAGTGGAAACTAACAAATATACATCAAGTTGAATGCTAAACTAGCTAAAATTTCATTAAACCACTTGCTTACCTTAATACTAAATAAATAATTTGACTATTGTACATTTTAAGTTAAAGTTCAAAAATTCTGATTTTAAGAAAAACTAGGGCGAACTAAGCTTAGTGAAAACTAAATGAAAATTTGAACTAATTATATCACTAGCATACCAAAAAAACAAAGAACAAACTAAACTACCAAAAGACTTGCCAAATAAAAGCACTACCTTACTCTTAAAACAACTTACAAAGTTACTAACATAATAGTTACAATAAAAGCAAAAAACTAATATAATGGAAAAAGATAACTAAACAACAAGATGAAAACATAAAAACATAAAATAAACAAACTAAGAGCTTTTATGACTTAAAAGGGGAGGTTTAAATTTTACTTCGTGAATCTAAACAAAATTGAGCTTTAGTGAGCTTTACCCCCCTTAAAAGAAACTTGTTGTCCTCAGCAAGATGGATCTCAAATCACTGTGATGGTGGGAATTGCTACCAAAAATTTATAGTGAAATTGTCAAAACTGGAGGCAAGATGCTTAAAATTTGAGGTAAGCTACTCTAAGTTGCTTTTCAAACCGTCAATTTACCCAGCTCACACATCTAATCTACCATTAACCTGATCCATAAAAGTAACCATTTTGGGTAAAGGAGCTTCTTTAGCCGGTGGTGCCTCATGGTACTCAGGCTCTGCCTTAGTGTCATCTATTTATTATTTGACATTTCCAACATGAATCAAGTTTAAGTATTCAACCCTATTCGTTTAGTGGCGATATGGTTTATCCCACATTACCTTCATGTGATTCAACATGTATAATCAATGTATTGGACATTGCTAGAAAAAGGATCCCCCATATCTAAGTGTTTTACCACCTTTTCCATGATAGTGCCAATCTATCTAATAGAGATAACCTTGATAGTATGAGGCTTCTTTTACAGATCCTCTATCTTCCTCCATAGATGGATTGCACCATTTATTCGAATCCCTTTAACCATACACTGCAATAACATTGACTCACTCATGTTGATTGCACTCGGACCACCAAGATAGTTGTAGATAATGATGAGAGAAATTAGTGTAATACTCATAGTGCATAATCTCTCAAAGAATGAGCCTTAGTCCGATTTGCATTCTATGGCACTAGTTTGAGAGGATCTCTAATTACTATCCAATTCTCACATAGGGATGCATTGGGTAATTCACCAATCCTATCTAAAGGAAAGCCCAAATGCTTTGTAAATGTAGTAAAATCCATTGTCAACATCTTCCTCCCAAGTTTGAAGCTCACAGTGCCATTATCCTCTTCATCCTTAAAGTAGCAATGAAAGGAAGTAAGGAAGTCTCTTACAAGTGTGGGGTGAACTTTCAGCTTTTTCTGGATAAAGCTCTCCCAACCAATGTTTTAGATAGTGGCAAGATCTCATCTTACAAATTTCTATTAGGAATATCCAGGAAAAAATCATTCAAGTAAACTGGATTGACACATGTTGTAGTCCCAAAATATTAATACAATGGAATGTTCTCTACATCCACATATGGTGGAATGTGTAATCTGGAAGAGCTTGAAGCACCACTATGTCTTGGTCTCTTAGATGCCACTCCATAAGGAAAAAATAGCACAAATAAGTGACTAATATTAAGGGTTCAAACATTTAGTCTAAGAGAAAAAAGTTAATCAAACTCAAACTTATTCATATCGCATGCACATTATTAAGTTATGACAAAGTAGAAATTAAGAGTCGAAACAAAACAATGATATATGAGAGTGATTAAAAATGGTTTAGACTAATAAAATTTATGCCAAAGAGGGAAACTTATTCACGTAGGCATTTCATCAAACACCTTGTGTGCACAAATTAGCTAAGCAAAAGTGTAAGCAATCTCTACTCCAAATCATGCCAACAAGTAAAATTAAGCATCAATTGCAAACAACAAACAAGTTAGATGGAGATGAAGTTTTAATGACACAAGGCATGAGCTCAAATGTTAACTCTAATCAAACCTAAGTTTAAGAACAAAAACATAATTTTAATTCAAATCAAGTAAGTGAAAATGCAAAGTGAAGAATTAAACTAGATGATGTGCACTTACTTGATTGATTTTTGATGAAAGATGAAGAGAAGATCAAAGTGTTACTAACTTGCCTTGGGTGAAGGAGTTTAGATTTTGGGTAAGAGAGTTAGAAATTTGGGTGAGGAGATTTATAGGAGGTAAGGGCCTCAGGAGAGTGGAAAGTCATGGTAAAAGACCCAAAGCCCCTCGGGAGAGGGCTGGATTCCCTTGGACGAGGTAGTGGGATCGAGAAAGAAAAAGGGCCAATAGGCCTTAGGGTAAGGCAAAAACCCCTTAGGTGAGGTGATAAAGAAAGAAAAAAGGGCTAAAAAGTCCTCGGGAGAGGGGAAACCCACTTAGATGAGGAGCTCCTCATGGGTTACCAAGGCAAAAAAAAAAAAATCATTCAAACTCAAAATTTTTAGCATTTTAAGCATAATACCCAAAATTCAAATCCATCATCATTCAATTTACCTCATTCCCTCTTATAATTACCTTTTAAATTTCCAACCAATCTACACACAAAGCTCTTCAAATAATTAAGCATAATTCACATTAATTACTCTCCTATTTGAACAATCAACCAATTCCTAGCCAAGAACATGCATGCACTCAATTAAAGTTAAAGTACAATTTAAATCCACTTCAAACTAAAAACATGATTAACTCTCCCTTTAATTCATGAAGCATCAAACTAATAAAACCAAAACAAATTCAGACTTCAACAATGAAAGCAACCAAAGACAAACTCAACAAATCCTAAAAACTAGTTCTTCTGGACCATGGTGATAGTGGCAGGTTTAAGCTCAAAGTGATGATTTTGAGGTAGCATAATCTCCTGTGCTCCTCATTCCACTTAGGAGTGGCATAGTCCCTAATGTTTCTTGGTCTCATCCCATTCCCATAGACCTAATTTTCTCATCCCATTCCCATAGGCCTAATTTTGGTTAACTTGCCCTCCGAGTAAATATGGATCTTCTAAAGGAGGTTCATTAAGTGTTTCTTCTAATGAATTCAAATTCATGCATTCTCTTTGTAATCTCTTGATCCTACGGAATGTCCTCTCAATTTCAGGGCAATAGGCAAAATCGGTTCACCTCTTGCCATAAACTATTGACACCTACAAAGAATAAAAGAATAAAATCTATAAAAGAATAAAGAATAGAAAGAGAAGAAGAATACCACATAAAATTCACTTTAAAATCTAGAACAAACAAACAAACAAATACCAATTCCCTAGCAATGACACAAAAAACTTGACCGATATCTAGCAAATGTACTAGATCGATTAGCAATATAGGGAAATATAATTAAGACCCCAAATATCGAACCCAAGGGAATTGTGTAAAAATTGTGTATTTCAGATTTTAAAATGAGTGTTGAGTGCAAAGAATTCCCAAGTTTTAGAATGATGTAAACAAACTAAATAAAATAGAAACTTAAAAAACTAGAATAATGAAACTAAGACAAAAGAAAAATTGAAATAAAGATACAAACACATAGAGCTAAAAAGCTTCTCTTGATCTCTTCTCAGAACACCAAACTTTATCCTCTAACCCTTTGTTCTTATGTCTTCAAAAACTAGGTTAAGAACTTAAGTGAAAAAAATCATAATTCTAACTATCCTCCTCATTCTAGTGTCTAAAGTTTTCTTAAATTCTCTGAAAAGAAGAAGTTTTGGTGCCTTGTAACTTCCTATTCCAAAAGAAAGAGGAATTTTATGATAAAAAGGAGTCTTCTCTACAAGAGAGGGCTTTTTCCCTCGGGTGAGGGCCTTCATGCCTTGAGTGATGGCTCATATCCTCGGAGAGGGCTTTTACCCCTCTGGAGAGGGCTTTTCGTTTGCTCTCTACGTGAATCTTTGCTTTAAAATTACATAATTGCTCTAATTTTCTTCCCTTCTTCAATTAACTTCCTTTTTTCTTCAATTTAGTCCCTAAAAACACCAAATTATAATGAAGTCCACAAAAATCATAATTTATTAAACTAAAAACCAAATTAACCAAATTAACACTAGATTAACAATTAAATCACCTAAAAACACACTAATAACATAGTTATAATTCATAATTATCAAGTTTATATTCTTTTGATTATTTTTACCTATGCATCATTTTATTAGAACATCCTCAATTATACATATTCACATATATTTATGCATGTTTAAGTACATATGCCCTCATTTGTACTCTTATATTTTAGTTACATTGGTATTTATGGATTACATACAAAAATTGATGTGTAAACTTAGTAATAATGCACACTGAACCATATGCATCTAATTTCTCATGTTTAGGTTCATTTTATAATCATATTTTAATATTCTAGCATGTGTTATATGCATTTAATGATGCATTGTGTCCCTATTTTGATGTTTAAAATGCTTTAAAAGTGTTCGGGGAAGTTTGGGTAAGTTTTAATAATACTCCAAAATGTTAAACTCAAGTTTAGGCTAAAGTAAAGAGTGACCTGGCTTGACCATGGTTTGATCCCATCGAGTTCTTTGCTTCTATCTAGTCCAAAAAGTGTTGGTCCATTTGGTTGATTAGGTGGTCCAGCCAGGTTGATTTTGGATTTTTGTTTCTCAACTGGCAACCTTTCTACTGTAACTTGTGAAGGGTTGTTGATATAGTAAAGATAATTTCTGGGCAAAGTTTTCTTCTACAAGGTTATTCCCCTATATATATAGTTTCTAAATCATTAAAAATTACTCAATTTAAGCTTATAAATCTTGTGATATTCTTAAAATAGTGCAACCTTCTCCCATTAATAGGGCAACAAACATTGTCACATTTTAAGATAGATTTTGACAGTCTTAGGGGTAGAATCGATTTTCTACTTCTTCATAAGAAATTTAAGTCCATATGTCTAGTTTATGAACCAACTAGAATTACCTAATTTGAACTTCTACAACTCAACTTATAAAAAAAATCCTTCTGGGTTAAGTTAACCTTAGGACAAAATTTTTCTATCTCAAGCATACTTTTTATATTCATTTCCTATAGATAAATAAGCATCACAACCATGTTTATATCTTATTATTCATTTCTTATAGATTAATAAGCATCACAACCATGTTTATATCTCACTAAAATATCTAATATGCCATTTTTAATCATTTTATATAGGCCAAAACATACAAGAACATTAAAAGTTCCCATACCTCAAAATTGGCCAACTAGCTTTTCTAGTGCTCCTCCTTTTCTTTCTTTTTGTTTTTGCTAATTTCTCTAATAGCTATCATGAAATACCATTCAATTATCATTCAAATATGATGAATACACACTCTAAAGTACTCACTACATGAAGAAAGAATGAGAAGAGAATCCACTTCATATACCCAAATTCGTATATTCACTCACCTTGTACTGAGTTCCCTCTCTTTAAACCAAAGAGCATAATTTTCAAGAGAATTTTTTGTGAAGAAGTAGCATGAAAAATCTAGAAATTCCTTAGCCAAAAGGTGGGTGGCCACTTCCTCTCCTTTTCTACCAAGTCTCTACAAATTTCTAGAGCTCATTTATGTCATTTGCTTATTGGCTCACTTGTCCAACGAATGTAAATTGCACTTTACTCCTTCTTTCTTTTTAATTCTTCAATTACCTCCTTAATCTTCTTTATCATTTCAATTTAATCCATGCTCTATGTCTTTTAATAATTATGCATGTGGATGCGCTAAAATGAAATTACCATAATGCCCCTATCTTTTAAAGTAATCCCTTCTGGGTCCCATCCTACAATTTATTAACTAACCATGCATGTATCAACTCTAATACCACTTACACATATACATATTCTTCTAGGGCATATGGTAGGGCTTCACATAGATTTTTCACAATGATCTTGGCTATATCTCTAATATCTACTTTCTTAAAGGATTTGGCTTCCACCCACTTTGTGAAGTAGCTTATAGCAACTATGATAAATTTGTTTCCATTCGAAGCCATTGGATGAAGCATTCCTATGATGTCTATACCCCATGTAGCAAATTGCCAAGGTAATGTAAGGTTACATAATTCAGAAACTGGCAAGTGTCTTAAATCTGTATATTGTTGGCATAACTAGCATTCCTTTACATACTTATAGTAGTCCATGTCCATTGTAAGCCAAAAGAACCCTTGGCGTATGATCTTCTTTACTAAGGCTAAAGTATTCATGTGAGTGAAACACACATTTGCACG
Source organism: Excoecaria agallocha (assembly GCA_037975025.1). Taxonomy (NCBI): domain Eukaryota; kingdom Viridiplantae; phylum Streptophyta; class Magnoliopsida; order Malpighiales; family Euphorbiaceae; genus Excoecaria; species Excoecaria agallocha. The sequence goes on along the minus strand of JBBPFJ010000021.1, from coordinate 1,851,345 downwards.
TACTTCCTTTATTATCTTTTTAGCTTTCTTTTCATTTAAACACCTCGACTAAATACCATCAGGCTGTCTCTTATAAAACACTTCACCTACACTAATGAATTGAGTGGACAACTTACAAATCATTCTTTGGTCCTTCTCAGTAGCCTCTTTTAGAAATACTGATCTCTCTAAGTAGTTTTAAATGTCAAAATACCATGGCCTTCCATCATCCACCTCAATATCCATTACTTGCTCAGTTTTGAAGTATGACTTATCAGAAATAAAGATTAATATAGGCTTCATACTTACTCTATTTAGATTATCCCATAATGACAGCAAGATGATTAATGCATCGGCTAACTGGTTCTCATCTCTAGGTACTTACCTAAAGTTGCACACTTTAAGCTGACTACTCAAGGCTTTTAGGCACTTAATGTAAGGCATGAGTCATTCTTCCTTTACTTACCAATCACCTCTCACTTAATACACTACTAATGATGAGTCCTCGAATACCTATGAAAATTTTGCCACTACAGCTAGTAGAGCTTCCAATCTAAAAATGCAAGCTTTATATTTAGCTTTATTGTTTGTGGCTTTGTACCTTAGCTTCTTAGCTAAAGGTAACTTCTCACCTTTTTGGGTCAATAGAATTACTCCTACTCTAATACATTTGTTATTCATAGCCTCATCGATATACATTTGGCAACCTTGGACTGTTATAGCTGCGATATGTTCATTAGGAAATTCATAAACCATTTTAACCCCTTCTAGTGGTTGATCAGCTAAGAACTCTGCTACATCTATCCCTTCAATGGTTTTCCTAGTGATGTATTTAATTTCAAACTCCTATAAGAGGATTAACCATCACCCATCTTCCTTAAGAGTAAATTTGCTTCTTGTAGGTACCTAAAAGGATTTTGCTTAGACATAGCCTACACTCTGTAGGAATGCAAATAATGCCTTAACTTCTTTAAAGCCCAGGTGACTGCTAAATAAATCTTTTCCACCTTTACATACTTAACCTTGTATGACAAAAATTTCTTACTAAGGTAGTACATTGCATACTCAATCCCAAAGTCATCTTCCTGATCCATCATAGCTTCTACTGAGCTATCCTCTATGGCTAGGTATAAGATCAACGGTTTACCTAATTATAGAGGCCTCAGCACATGTGGATTTAAAAGATATTCTCTAATGTATTGAATTCCTTTTGACAGTTTTTATTCCACCTAACTGGTTGATCTTTCTTAAGCAGCTTAAAAATTGACTCACAAATTGACGTCAATTTGGCTATGAACCTACTGATGTATTGAAGCCTACCTAAAAACCCTCTAAATTCCTTTTCCTTCTATGGTACAAACATCTCTCTTATGGCCTTTACTTTACTAGGATCTATCTCTATTCCCCTCTAACTCACTATATGTCTTAGTAGCTTGCTTGAGGCAACTCCAAATATGCACCTCTTTAGGTTAAGGTAAAGGTTGTACTTGTTAATCCTCTAAAAGAACTTCTCCAATGCCTCAAAATGGGCTTCTCAAATAGCCAACTTGATCATCATATTATCCACATAGACTTCCACCTCCTTATGGATCAATTTATCTAAAATCTTAGTTGCCATCCTCTGATAGGTGGCACCTGCATTCTTAAGTCCAAATGGCATAATCCGATATGCATAAATATACCATTCAATGATGAAAGCCATCTTAATCCTATCAACTATCTTGTTTAGAATCTAATTATATCCAGCATACCTATCCATAAAGCTATACATGGCATAGGTTGTAGCACTATCTACTAAGACATCTATATGACGGAGTGGGAAGTCATCTATAGGACAAGCTTTGTTGATATCCATATAATCCAAGGGACTAAATTTTCTAACCAGGTTGGGTATCAGACCTCTACCAAGAACTTGGCTTCTATTTCCTTCCTCACTTCTTCTTTGACCTTCTCAATCCACTCTAGTTTAAGTCTCCTGAGCTTTTGCTTGACTGGCTTATAACCTGGGTAGGTTGGAATGGCATGTTTAGCTACCTCTCGATCAATCCTTGGCATGTCTTCATAAGTCTAGGCAAAGACTCTTTCATATTTTTTCAATATTCCCTCAAATTTTTCTCTCTTTAGGAGTTATGATAAGATTTTTTTTTAGATTTTCTTTTATTTCGAGATTAAATGAACATGTCTTAGTTGAGTTGATGTCAAATATGAATGATTTATGATCATGATTAAGCATATTGAAATCAAAAGAAACATCACACAAGTAAGCAAAATTGTTCATTTTATTAATATAATCAAAAGAAAAGTCATTGTTCTCATCAAAAAGTTCTAAAACATAAACTGTGTTTATAAAAGTATCATCATCTTTAGTCTCAAGGTTTGGTTCTAGTGGTGCCTCAGCTTCCAACTACTCTTTGCCTTTCTTATAAAAAACAAGCAACTGCTCAGTTACAATCTCCTTTAGCAGTTCTTTGTACCAAACTGAATGATGCAGTTAGATCTCTTCATCCCAAAAGCCCTCTATTAGCTTGATAATTCCTTGCTCTAGGTCAAAAACATCAATGAACGGTTCAAAACCTAGCAAAACTCTGTCTCCTACTAGCTAAGGCTCATTTTCTCCATAATAAAAGCAAACTCTTAAAGCTGGCACAAAGCTCTTGGGGATATGAGGGACTTCACCTACTACCCCTTTGTCTTTACCCTTGTTCCTTGAACTAGTATAACCTAGCCCCTTTTTGTCTTTCTTCCCTTTAGTAGAAATAACGTCCTGAGGCTCCTGAGAGTTTTTACCCAATCTAGCTCTAGGAAAGAAGTGTATCTTTTTTAGCATGTTGATCACCTAAGGGTTATTAGCTAAACCACCTCCACTTTCATCATCATCAATTATGGAGGCATAAAATCCACTAAACGACTGCTTAGCTATTTTAAGCACAAATACTTAATTCTCTCTAGTAGCTTTAATAGTGACCACCTAACCATCATGGGGTATCTTAATCATTTGATGTAGTATAGAGGGCATTTCCCCTAAATTGTGGAACCATAGCCTTCCAAGTAGCATAAAGAAGTTAGCCGGAATGGGCAATACTACAAACTCAGTTTAAGTCTCAATCGGCCCTATCTTCACCATAGCCTTGAAAGTCCCTAAAGCTTGTCTCTCCGAGTTATCATAAGAAAAAATAGTCAAGTCAGACTTATTCAATATGCTTTCATTCAAACCAAAGGTAAGGATTCCAATTAGTGGGTAAACATTGATTAAAGACCTATCATCTACCTTTACAAAAATAGTGTGCTTGCCATTTAGTTAGGCTTTGATGTAGAAAGGATGGTTATGGTTACTAACTTTAATATGTACATTTGCTCCCTCGTGGATTTTAAAAAGGAATCACATTAGTCAATTTTAGGGGTAAAAGAATCATTTATATTTACAGGAAAAGATTTATTTTTTCATGTTATTTTGTGTGTGAAAATGGGGACATTGGTCTCTTTTATTATAGAAAAACACCACTCAAACTTGTATAAAGTCATTTAATGAGATTTTAGCGTACTGCTTGAAAAATCATTTGTTTGCAATAAATGAAGCAAGGCATGAAAGAATAATAAAACATGCATAAAATGGGTTATTTATTAAATTGAGAAAATTGGTTCTCTCATGCAATATTTATAAAATTCTTTTGTGTTATTTTTGGAATAAAATAGGATATTGGACCATTTTATTATAAAAATCCAATTAATTAAATAAAAGATATTTAACATGAATTTTTTTAATTATTGTGCGAAAATCCATTTTTCACTATGTTATTACATATAATCAAATGGAAAGAATTAAATAATTATACAAACCCAAAAATAAATGGATGAGAAAAATAAAGGAAATCTTAGGCTAACCCGCTTCGATTTTCTAACTCGACCCGAGATGGGAGTATACATATTAAAATATAGCATGAAAAATAAGAAAAGTTAGTAATGAATTAAATGTAAAATTAAATACAATAATTAAATATAAAAAATAAATTGATAAATTAAATGAACATACTAATATGTATGAAATAGTGATAATAATAATAATAATAATAATAATAATAATAATAATAAAAGCATTAATGATAATATTAATAGTAACAATTGTAAATATTATCATTAAAAATAAGAATAAAAAATATGATTTGAATTAAATAAATTAAATGTAGCACAAATATGCAAATAAGCTATTTGATAATTAAATTATAAATTTAATTAAGCCAATAAAATAAGCAATGAGCAAAATAATATTAAATACACCAAAAGAATATTGACAACATATTATTGATAAATTAAACAATAACATGTAAAAGTAATATTCATAACAATACAAAAAATAATACAATAAAATATGCAATATTATGCAAAAATACAATATTAATACATAAATAAAGTATGAAATTTATTATAATTAACCAATAAAATTAACAAATGCATGATTAATAAAATTAATACGCAAAGACAATTAATAGAATAAACAAGCTAATATATTAAATTAAACAAAAAATGAATAATGAAATTAAAAGAATAAATTAACAATTAATAATTATAAAAAATTAATTTATATAATAAAAAGAAAATAAAAAAAATTGTTCAAGGAAAGTTGGCTAAAGCATAAAAGGACAAAAAAGAGGGAGCCAGCAAGTGAGGATTTGAGTGCGAGTGAAGGGGGACGTGACTGAGACTTTTAGCAATGGAAGTTTTTGACTATTGCTATAAACTTCGGTCACTAAAGGTCCTTTGCTAGAAGGGAAATGAAGAGGAAAGGAAGCTTTTTAGAGACAAGGAGAACAAGGCATCACTAAAGAACCTGAAAAAAATGATTTTCATGCAAAAATAAAAGGAAAAAACATATTTTCTTGGGCAAAAAATAAAACATACAAAAAACTTAAACATCAATTATAAATATAATATTAATTAAAATATATTAGATTATATATAAAAAATAACAAATAAATAAATAAGCAAATTAATTTAGCACATTAAATAAAAAAAATAACAAAATTTATATAATGACAATTAATTTATTAAGCTAAAATAATAAATTAATTCACAAAATTAGCAAATTAACATATTTAACAAAATTAAAATTAAATTAACATATTTAACAAATAATAAATTTTAAAAAATTATTTAAATAATTAATTAAAATTAAATATTAAATTTATGTGTTTAGGGCTCGGGAATATTACCTTCAGTGTCGGTTCCATCACAAAATAAGGATTTGGTGCTTTATGGCTTTTTTTTTCAATTTTTAAAGATTTTTTGTAACTTTTTTAAGTTAATATTTTTTTTTATTTTTCATATAAGAGAAGAAGAGAGAAGAGGAAGAAGATGAAGATAAAGAGAGAGAGAGAGGAAAGAGAAAAAGGCCTTAGGGCCTAAGTTACCTAAAAAAAAGTCCAAAAATGGGATAAAATCAAAGGAGATTTTTTCCCCACATTTTTTCCTATTTTCGGGTGTAAAATGCACTTTGAGAGTGACTCACGAACTCCACTCATGGACCTGGTCCATGAGTCAATAATAAATCATGGACCTTTAACTTTGACCATTGACTTTTGCCTTTGGTCCCCTTTTTGTTAGCCAATTAACCACTAATCTGAAATGTTTTGCCATTTTTAGGCTCGAAGACGCTATTTTTTCGACAAAATGTCTTATAGAAAATTTTTCCCTATGTCTTAAGTTATAATGAATCAAACATCACTTAATTTGGATTTGTAGATTAGGATTAATCACTAAAATACTGACAACTACTTCTAGGAAATTTTCAGGGACAAAATTGATGATTTGACTTTGAGAAATTACTGGGAATAATGGGTTCAAAATTAGGTCATACTGTCTTCATAAAAGTTATTTCAAAATGAGTTTAAATTCTATAAAAATTAGATTCATTACAATATAATCTCTATGGAGGGAGATAATCCTAAATTACTATAGACTAGTTTAAGTGTAAGGGTAGATTCAGGTCATCTATGTTCAAACCTAACTTTGAGAATCTTAAAGACTGAATTGGGTTTAGGTTTCTCCATCAAATTTATAGGTTTATGTATTTATATTCAAATGGCTTTAGAATCATCTAATTATGAGGTCTGTAGGCTAAGATAAGGTTATAACACTCTAGACTGCTTTAAGTTTTCGAAACCTATTTTCTCATTTTGCCCCTTTTTGAAAGGGATAAATTGGCAGAGCTCAAAAAAAAGTTATTTTGAAAATATTAAAAACCTTGAGAAAGCCTAGCACTTTCATTCCTTATTTATTTATGAGAAACCACTTCCTCATTAGTTAACCCTGATCACAAGCCACCTCAGGACCTAGTGTCTATAGTTGCCCCCAACTTTGGAGAACTTAGTGCACTAGTGCCTAAGTGAGATAAAATTTAGAGTAAAGAGTTAGGGACACATACTTGGGATGGTTATCTCTTTGACTATGAAGGTTTGGTGATAAGGTGATTCATGTAATCTTGTCATTAAAAATCACACCATACAATCCTCACTTCAAGCTCGTGACTTGATTATCTATAGAGAACGCCTCTTAAAGAGGACTTTAGATTTGTTTAAGTTCTCTAAAGGGAATTTGGATGTTTTTTCTCTGAAGATGCTTTGGGTTTTACTTGGTTTTCTTCGAATAGACTTTGGATTTTATTTGGTTTGCTCCGAAGAGACTTTGGATTTTGTTTGGTTTGGGTGGTTTATCGTCAACTTGGCGATGTTTTAACCCTTTGATTACTTGAAGTGGGTGGTTTACCATCAACTTGGCGATGTTTTAACCCTTTTATCAACTAAAATGGGTGCCTTGCGAAGAGCATTTTATGCTTATGAAGAGATTTTTGATGCCTTGCGAGGAGGACTTTGTGCTCATGAAGAGACTTCAAATGCCTTGTGAATAGGACTTTGCACTCATGAAGAGACTTTATGCTCAAGAAGAGACTTTAGATGCCTTGGAATAAAGGTCTTGGGGGCATATGATTGAGACCTATGGGCCTGCACAAAAAGCACTTTAATTAGCATTTTACTTTATCATCCATATATGGGATATTACCTGGCTATTTCGAATGCGAACATGCAAAATATCATCTCATACTTTGAGGTGAGTGAAAGTCATGCCAAACTTTGGGGGGATTCTGTAGATAGAGGTCTATTGGCTTGCCCTCTAGGGAAATCTTTTTGCATTTTAATAGCAAAAATTGAGTTTTTTTTCTATTTTTTTGTTTCTATTTCATTGTTTTGTTTCTTTTTTTTGTTGTTTTTTTACAGCTTGAGTGTATGTTAAAATTTTTTAAATTTTGGATGTATATTGAATTTGTATAATTTTGAGGTTTTAACAATTTGGAAGAGTTTCAAGGCCTTGAAACTTTATCGTGTGCTAGATAGAATTTGTTTTTTTATACGTTTTTGTTGTGTCTAAATGAGTCTTTGTACATTTAAAGAATTTGAATTTTTGTACATTTGAGTTTCTATATATTTATGGAATTTGAAGTTTTTGTATATTTGAGCTTTGTACATTTATTGTATGGTATGTTTCAAGACAAAGAGTTTTACTTGATTGCCCCCAGCACTAGTGCGTGCTGACGGTTTAGCTCCAAGAAGGATTTCCTTTTTATGGATTTGCATGATCTCCACCTCCTGGGGATTTTTTCTTTGACCAAGATAGTCACCCCTTTGTTATCGCTTCCAAAATAGCATACACAGATGACCTCATTTTTTCTAATGGGGATTTTGTCTTAATCTGATTGACCATTGCCTAAAGTTACCCCATGATTGACTTTGACATATGGAGTTTATTTGCATTTTCATTGTAAGAAATTACTTATGTGAGTATGTGGTATAAATTGTGTATGTTCATCATACATGCTAAATTCATGGGTGTATACACAACCAAGTGCATGAGCATATGTGATAAGTGTTACAAGTGGCGTGTGTAGAGAATTGTTTGCCAAAAAGTGTCCAAAATTTAAAGTAATTACAACTTATCAAATGCTTTAACCTTGAGTTTTATTCAACCTTAAATAAGTTGAATGGACCACATTCTAAACTAGTTTAATCTCAATAAAAAAATTAAGGGTGTCACTCTTAATGAGGGAATAGGAACATAGGTATGCTGATACCAAGGCTTACTGAACCTACATATAAGCACCATATATACCAAGAAATTTTTGTGTATGTGTGTTGAAGGCCCAAAACATAATTTTGTCTTTTAAAAGTAAACTCTGGATGCAAAGTTGGGGATGAGATTGCACTCAAATGCATAAATGCATTAATGGCTTCCTACTTAAAGTTCAAGAAACACCATATGCCTTTTTTTACATACCAAACCTTATTAGAAGGTCATCTCCACTGGATTGGATGAGATTGAACCTAAACTCAGGAGGTCTTACATTGATTGTAATGCTAGGCTTAGATGAATGGCTAACAAAAAATGGTGGGGTCGCTAGAGGAAATTGACCACTATGCTTTCTTCATTAATGGGAAGAATATGCTCTACCTATTTTCCCACTATCCAAGGACTTTTGGGTTTAGTTCTATTGATTAATTCATTGGAAATTGTTTGAGAGATAATAGCTCAGGGTCTCCTTCTCATTTTTTTTGTTTTTCTCTCTTTTTCTTCTCTCTTTTTTTTGGTTGTCATTGTTGTGATATTGACTTCAAGGGTTTTCCATTCCCCTTTTTTTCTTTTCTTTATTTCTTTTCCTTATTCTTATTCTTCTTTTTCATTTCTTTTGCGAGTTTATTCCAAATAAGTTTGATTTCCTATGAGTGAAATTTATACAGAGGATTGGTAGAGATTAATCTTCCTATTATTGACATGAGAAATAAGCTCTTTAACAATGGTCATCTTCTTAAGGGGAAGCCAAAATTATTTTGGGTTAAGGGCTATTTCAATGTGTGTAACAATAAAATGAGCACACATTCAACATGCTTGAAATAAAGGCTCAATGGGTTAGCAAGAGATTATGAAATCAAGGTAGGAGAAAGTCATTTGAGAGTTGTATAAAGAAGGGTTGCCTAAATCATTTTCTAGGTCATATCTAATTTTGGGGTTACTTCAAAGGGTAATCAGAAAGGTTTTAGTGCTCTTAGGGAGTTTTACCCAATCCCCTCGTTGGTAAATGATTTTTTTTTTAAACTGGCCCAAGGTACTCAAAATTTAGAAATTACATGGTATTAGCTAAGGCTTTCATATAATTAGCAAGTAGAGATAAAACATGCCTACCTCCTATTCAACTCATATTTGAATGAAAGAGGGATTTCTAAAACTGAGATCAAACCCATTTGCAGTTGAGAATTACTAGGATGGAATAAAATTTTAAATTGAAAGTAAATTAATAAAAACAATTATGTCCAAACTTTGAACATTTCTTGGTAAGATAAATTGGATTTAATGAATAAATTATTAAAATAAGAATACTTATGTTTGGAAAAAAAGGGCGATGCCATGGCAGTTGTTGTAAGGATCCAAAATAGGCCCTAGTAGAATTCAAGGGCATTATCACGTTATTAATGTCTAATCAAGCTTAATTAGAGGAATTATTATAAGTTAAAACCTTGTGGATTAATGGTCTTATGTGGAAAAGGGTTAGAGAGTCAATTAAAATTGTGGTATAAAAGTGTGCAATTGAAAAGAAATTACAGTTAAATGGTCTATTGTGATATAATTAAGTATTAGTGGGTTAATCAATAAATAAAAGAAGTTGGGGTGGAATTAAAAGAAAGAAAGTATGATTGGGGTCAAATTTGAAAGAAAGAAACAAGTAGGGGCACATTTTTAACATGCAAACAGATGAGGGAGCATATAGATATTTGCCCTTCTATTTAACTGCTAGAGCCTTTGCATGTTGGAGAGAGAAAACATTGTCTTAGTTATTGAGATAAGGAGAATGAATTTGGCAAGGAAAAAAGGAGAAAGAAATACAGATTTTCATTCTCTCTTTCATCTCTTACTAAAAATTACAATCCCTCACCTCTCTCTCTCTTTTTTGTAAAATCCATCAACATTTCTGTTCTCTCTTCCCTAGAATTTGGCCTCTTAACTACTTAGAACACTTTTGAGATTTTTCAAGTTGAATGTGAGGGTTTGAGATGAAAAATCTTCAAGAAATGCCATAGTAAGGAAAGATGATGAAGAAGAAGTCAAAAGAAAGAAGTCTTGATGGAAGATTTGGTGTTCCATTAAAGGTTAGGGATATTTACTCAAATTGTATGTGGATTTAATTTGAGGAAATTTTTGAGTTGATAACATAGTTTTAAGGTGAAATCTAAAGGATTATGTCTTGCATAAATTTATTTGTTGAAGATTTAAGAAGTAGAAATCTGGGTTGGTTCATTAGGAACCAGTTTTTGTATTTTAAGCATATCTTGAGTTTTATAACTCTATTTTGGTAATTCTAATTGGTAATTAAACTTTAAGACATGGATCTATAATTTTTCAATAGAAACTAGAGTTTAATTTTGCCTCTAAGTGTCCCTAATTTTAACTTGAATTTTAATGTGAGATGTTGTTGAGTTATAGTGAGCAGGTTGTGGTATTTTTAACATAACTTTTAGTAGAGAATTCTAAATGCTATGATACAAAATTATGAATAAACTAGACTTCCATAACTATATTTTTATGGAGAACTCAAAGCTTAAATCTGCCTCTAAAAATGTCAAATTTAGCTTTGAAACCAAATCTACTTATAATCTTATCATTAGGAACAATCCTCAGTGTTTTGGTGATATCTTGAGATTTAGAATCATAATAAGATTACTTTTAGTAGTCCAGAAACTAGAAACATAGAGAAATAATTTTTTTGAAGGCCATTTTTTCCTAAAAATGATTTTTAAAAGGTATAAAATCATAAAAAAAGATGAACTAGTAACTGCCTGTAGACAGAATTTATGTCACGGTCAGTGCCAATTTGGTAATGACTGTGAGGTCAGTCTAGAACCTAAAGTGCACCTATGTCATGGTCAATACTCATTTGGTAATGATCGTGACCCTTCCATATTTCTTTTATAATTAATTTAAAGGTTCTAAATTGTTACCAAAGCCTACTTAAACCTCTTTAAACATCTTTAGAGCATTTCACAATGAAGAAATATTGTATAAAGATGTATAAGTAAGTAAGTATGAACTATATAATGATCAATGTCTTATAAATTTTAAAGGACACTAGCATTAAAGTGGAAAGGTAAAGGTATTTATGAAAATGAAAATAATATGTGTATATGACTTGTATATGGATAAATGTATAGTTATAACCTTGATGATTCACATGAAATGATACTAGAAGTATATGCCAATATGAATCGTTATATTGTGATTGTATAATGTTAAAGATTTACATGGTTACAAACCTTGTATATTCATGTGATTGCTTGATACAAATAAATGTATATATATAGACATATATATGTATAAAAGCATATGAAGAAATAGAAGTGTAATCAACAAAAGATAAGGTGCATATGCAATGTTTTTGTTTGGATATAGTTAGGATGAAAGTGCCATATGAAGATGATAGTAAAATATGTGTGCATACATGATTGGGATCAAAACGTGGAATAGGAATAATTTATACATTGGAGCAACTTTATTTGCTATAATATCTTAATTGTATATGCTTAAAGTGTTATGAATATGTGATGATGTGTTTAAGCATAAAGATGCATGAGGGGCAGATATGGAGGATCATAAAGGTATGCACATATGATGTTTCTATGCAATCAAAGTTCTTATGATTACAAGTACATAATAGTTATTTTTAATTATGTACATGATAGCAAGCTATAGAAAATTTACACGTAAACATGCATATGACATCATGCTCAAAGATATACATGAAAATATATGTATGAACATCTATATGTATATGATGAGAAAAGAGCAAAGTACAGAATAACAATACTTAAAAGCATATATGATCACGTGATTATAAAGAGTTATACATGAGCATGTATATGATTACTTCAGACATAGTTATACATGGGTACACATGTACATATATGTATATGATTGAACATAGTAAAGTACAGTAAAGAAAGATAAAGCAAAGAGAATTATCTGCCTGCATTGTGTCTAGGATATGGATAAATAGGCATGCCTATAAGGGTAATTTTGCAACTACTACCTTTTTTACCCATTTAGGGCTACCGTTAACCCCATTTGGGTCTTAATATAGTACAGTTCGGCCCTATTTAGGTCATTAGCTGACTCTATTTGAGTCTGCTTGACTAGTCCACTGTACAGTTTTGTCCCCATAAGGGGCTACCATTTAACACCTTCAGGTATCTTTTTCATACCTTCGGATGTTACTGTATAACCTGTTATCCACTTCTTTAGAATAGTGCAGGCCTAATTCAAAGTAAAAAAAGAATGTCATATTATGATAAAAGGTTAAAGAAGTATGACAGTTCTTATGTTTATCTTCACATGATTCTTATATAAAATCTCCATGTTGCATATGGAAATTGTGATACTAAAAGAAGCTACATTTAATATATGCATATAGTATCGTATGTACATATTAGAATAACAAGCTAGATGCATAAAGAACTTGTTTATCAATAATGTCTAGTTAATAATTCTATTAGTGAAAGTATATTCTTTATAATTATATGTTATTTGTTTGAGGTTCTTAAATGATGCATGTGACTATTATATTTGAAAGTGATGAAATCCTGGATGTAATTTCATGGTTTTTCCTATACTAAGGAATATAAGATATACGTCTTGGTATGTGTATAGTAATGTTTTTCAACAATGATATTGGTTAATATGTATTCCTTATGACCACATGCTCATTGGTTAACACTGTGTAATAATATGAGAAATATGTGTGACTTCTTACTTATAAATATTAATGGCTTATGATCTCATAAGCATGGGCAAGTAATACATACACGAGATAGGAATAAATTAGCATGTCAATAAAATAGCAAAATATAATGGTATTTAATTATGAAAGAGAATGGTGTGATAACGATAACAAGAATTTATTAAGATAATACATGAATTGGGTACATGAGATGCCTTTGTATGTGATTATATGTCTTAGAAATTATTATTATTTGTGTATGCACAGGGATTCAACTTTATTAACTTAAATTTCTATGATTTTAAAATGACTTTTATTGACATGGAATGGTATTATCATGACTTTAAGAAAGTTAAGTAATACAAAGTGATTAGTCGAGTTTGAAATAAAAGAACTCAAGAATTACAATTGAGGTATGTAAATATTTGTTAAGTGATAACAAATAGGAACTTTTACAAGTGTTTGGCTTTGAACACAAGAATAATTTGAGAGTATAAATAATTTCAAAAGGGTTATGATCTTGATATTATTATATCAAATGATTGGATTTCTATGTTATAAGATATGTTTTATATGTGTGCATTTTGACAACTTTTTAAAGAGGTCGTCTAAATGTTTTATGATCTCTACTAAGCTTTATAGCTTAACAAGGGTGTTTTATAAATGTAGGTTGCAAGAAAGGATTTTTTTCTTAGGGATAATATTCGCAGCAAGATGGCGAACATGAGTCAGAGACATAGAGACTGAAAGTATAGATTTTTATTTGGATTCTTTTGGTTAAAAGTTTTTATTGGCATTAGAAGTTGTGTAAGTAAAAAGGCATAATAGTTGTATCTTATAATGTGTAAATAGACTCTTCAAGTATATAGTAAAGTTTTTAATAGTATAGTACTAATGTTGGATTAAGTTTTATCTTAAGATCTCTATATAATATTGTTATGGAATAACAGTATAGAAAAGCATTTTTAATGGTACAGGATAAAGTGATATAGCTAAGTATAGAATAAGGGTGCTACAATTGTAATAATTTTAAATGCATTAGGATGACAGTGGTCCTCGAGTCGGCATTTGAAGAAGAGAGGTGATCCTCGAATTTGAAACTAACAAAAATGATCATGACAACGCCATACCTATTTTTGAATGCATTAGGGAAGTGATGATCCTCGAACCTATAAATTAAAATTAAATTATGTCACCTTGGGAATAATTTGGAAAGATAAATCAAGCTAGAAATACTTCCTAAAACTAAGAACAGGACAAAACTGTGGCCATCTCAAATGCATTAGGGAGGTGATGATCCTCAAACTTGTAAAATTAAATTGTGTCAGAGTCTTAGCAAGATAAACTAAATTAGGAATACTCCCTAAAATTAACAAAAGGAACGGCGCTGTAGTGGTCATTGTATCCACACAAAAAATCCTTAGTCTCCAACTTATCATGTATGGAGGCCCAAACAAATTAAAATAAGGGAAGCAGAGCATGCGTTTATGTTACCTATAAGATTATGGATATAGCAACACATACAAAACACTATGTGCAATGTGTACAAAAATGCATGCAAGCATGCAAAAATGTATGCATGAAATGCATGGCCTAAACCATAAGTGGTTAGGGGACCCTGCCTCGAATTTAACCTAATAAATGATCCACACACGTATTCTTTAGTGTTTTTGATCTTCAAGCAAGCTTTCTCTAGTTATCTCTTTTGGTTTTTTCTGCCTTACCTTCTATCTGAGTTCTCTTATTGTCTTAAAGGAAATAGCCCATCTTGTTTTAGACAAGGATAATCTGCCCTTTTTACAAACTGTGTATAGCATCTGATGCTCCTAAGGAATTAGAAATGGTGAAAGAAGCCTTTGTAATGCGAGGCATTGTCGCCACTCCTTTGGAATTAAACCCACTTCAGCACTTATCTCCATCTTAACTTATACATGCATTCTATTTACATACATCATATGGCAATAATAGTAGTCATGACCAGACATGTAATACAAAAACACAAATCTTAATTTAATCTCAGGAAGTGACACCTTGTTGTTAGTCAGTCCTTATAGGTTTTCTTTTAAATTTTAGATGGGTCAGTTTAGATAAGTCGGCCTTGACATTTTGGTTTACTTATTCAAGTGAGTTGGGCTTTCGATTTAAGTTTTCTATTTGTTATTTTACGGGTGCCATTTTAGGTTTAGGTGAAGGTTTAATTGTTTTTATTTTTTCTTCTTAAGACTCACTTTAGGGGTCATAATGGATGCACCTAAAAATGCCTTTATGCTTGAGATTGAATAAAATGGTGTTTATTGAATTAATGTCTTAAAAATGAGCTATGGTTATTGTTATGCATAATTTAATAAAATAAGCCATTTTTTACATAAGAAAAGATCATATCATTAACATGGCTTGGAAAGCATATACATTGTTTAGAGACACATTTTACATTATTAAAAAGATGACTTATATTACATCTTTTATACTGCGAGTAGAGATAACAAAAAGTCTTTTAGAATCTCAAAATCTTCCTTCTTTGGATGGTGCCCCTAAGACTGGTGATTGTATTTTCATCTCACAACTCTTGTTGTAACTAAGTGGGTGATGGCTAGATATCTACATGTCATATGTATCTCAAAGCACATAACATTCTGGTGAGGTTAAATCAAACACAAAAATGGATGGTCACACAGTATTATAGTCTTTTTGGATCTGGTATCTATTCGGTGTTAATTAGGTCTTGAATATGATCTCTCAGAGGGTGATAGTAGTTAGTTTTATGCCCCATATGATGATGATTATCACAATACCAATTGGCCCTATGTCTTAGTTTCCTTTGGCTTTTGGCTAGCATAGGTGGCAAAGGTTGTAACTTCCCCTCATTTATGAGATTATTAAGGTACCAAGATAGTGGCTTGCCTAGATTCGAATAATGCTATCGGCTCATCTCTATAATTGAGACACTCAAGGTCCTATCACCGTTGCCCTCGCTGTTATTGCTACCTCCATCATTCTTACCAGAATTCGAGTTTGTAGAATAAGCTTTTCCAAATATTCAACCATAGCTTCAATGGCTATGTCGTTTAGAGACTCTCAATCCTTTAAGCCTTGCATTTTGAGCCCATTCCTCATATAGGGATTGGCATTTTGGATGAACAACCTAATTTGATTGGAAGTCTCTGGCTTCCTTTTTATTTTCATCACCCTGTTCCTCCAACGAGTGAGATAATTATGGAAGGCATATTTTTTGGTTTTTGATGTAGCAATTCTTGATCTGTCAAGGTCACTTATAGTTTTGTGTTATTATAATACCGTTTTAAAAATTCCTCTGTTAATAGATCCC
Source organism: Excoecaria agallocha (assembly GCA_037975025.1). NCBI lineage: Eukaryota > Viridiplantae > Streptophyta > Magnoliopsida > Malpighiales > Euphorbiaceae > Excoecaria > Excoecaria agallocha. The sequence continues at coordinate 1,835,233 of JBBPFJ010000021.1, read as the reverse complement.
AATTCGCTTTAGTCTTATGATCGAACTTATGGTACCAGTCGATGGATATGCCTGTTTGACTGAAACAAAAATACTCAATCTTCTATTTCTTAGTTAGGGCCATCCCTTTCATGACTAATGTGTATTTATTGATATGTGCAGAAGGGTTAGAAGTACCATCAAATTTGGGCAAGTCTGACATCTTAAACCTCTGATGTAGTAACTCATCCCCATCCAGATCTCTATCTTCAAGGTCTAATCCCCTACCAAATGATAAAACCTAAGAGAGGGCCTCAATTTTTTTCTTCATCTTTTTCAAAATTGGATCTTCCACTCAAGGTGCCATACTTCTCAAAACTTGAGTCATCGCGGGCTCCTCTTCCTCCTCAGAGATAAAATCCTCTTTAGGAGCAATACCCTTATCCTTTCTCTACTTAATGGGCACAACTATTGATGCAAGGCCCCTAAACTTAATGGCTAAAGGAGGTGTCACAGCAATAATTGTGGCAGAGGTGCCCCTAATAGTGGATGTTCCTTCATGTATAAATGGAAGTGCTAAAGGTTATTGTCAGGCAAGTTGTACTAAAGTGGACATCATCTTAGTTATTATGGCCCTCATCCTCTTTTCAAATTCATCAAGTCTCTTATCTATGTCTTAACTATTAAGAGCTCATATTTGTGATACATCTGCCATGGTTATAGCTTCTAAATTTGATTCAAAAATATCAACAAAACTCAAATCTGTCTTCGACTCTAATTATGCTTTTGACCATCTTCGATGAAGCTCTCTAAAAAAGGAATCATTAGGATGCCTAAACTACCTAGGTATGTAATATAAAATGGCTAAAAAAGGTCAAAAGATTAGAGTGATGCATGATACACAAACATGCTAAGCTTACATATGATATATGGCACACATGTGATGCATGAACATAAATATGTTATGATGCATGACATAAACAAAATATACACATTTTCATGGAAAAAAGGATTAACATATGTACTTATCATTATTTGTTTGCACACAAAATGAAACACGTACTCACGCACGATTATACACATAGGATTTACATGCTTTAGTTTTCAATTACATTTTAGGTCGTAATTTATGCAAGAAAAAATTATACACAAGGTGAGATGTACATACATTAGAAAAATCTATACACACAAAGCATGCACACTTTATTAGTTACTATTGTTAATTTACAATTTATTAGAAATGCATGCATTTGTTGGTAGTGTAAGCCCTAGCCCCAATGCATTGTTATAAAAGACTTAAAATTAATAAATGAGGCATTTGGTTTATCTATTGTATTCTTGTGCATATCAATTGATAGAACCATCTAAGAATGTTGTTTCAGTTTAAGTTATCATGTGTGAGGCACATGGTTGTAAGACCTTGAAACAATTGAGACTTTATTCTAAATATCCATAGTCACTCATTATTATCGGAATAACAAATGAATTAAGACTAGTATGCTCTCTTTGATAAGATGAGTTCTGTCTTACGGATCATAAGGACAAGGGTGTCAATCAGATATCATAGATACATGTTTAGAACATGGTATCTGGATTCGATCCATTCATGAGAACACTACATGGTACTAGTCATAAGTGTTTTTCATATGCAAGTTTTGCATCAGAATTCTTAGACCTAAAATCTCTATGAAACTCTTTATGAATTACTGTGTACTTTGACATATACCTAACATTCTCGTAAGAGGGTGACAAGTATGGATATGCTTGGGTATGCACTAATTCATGTTAGAGAGCATGAGAGAAGTAAAGGGATTACCCCTCTTAATAAGAGAGAAAATATCATCGGCCACTTGATTAGTGAACTGAGAAGTGTATGGCTATATCAAGATGAAATAATGAGTAATCATTATTTATCTGAGAGTTCAGTGTCACTGGAATATCAAGAAAGGAATTAGTATATATATAAGGATGACTAGTTTCATGCCTTATATTAATTTTGATATTTAAGGGTAAGGGACTATGCAAAATTGCATTAGGTCACTAAATGCCATTTTCATTTTCATTTAATTTGGAATGCTATAATATCTTGCTAGAGAATATATATAGGCTTTGAATTAATTTATTAATTCATTTCCAATATTAAATAGACTTATAGGATCACACACAAAGCATTTAGCTTAAAATATTTTAAAAAAAAGTATTGGGCGTTAATTTGGGCTTTTATTTAAAGTTAAATTAATTTGGATAATGGGTATTAAATTACTAAATGGACTTTAGCCCATGAAGAGTGAAAAAAATGGCAAAAGGAGTGAATAAATTGATTATTTATTTATCTTTAGATAATTGGTTATTTATCTTTAGATAATTAAGTTAATTAAATTTAAATTCCTGTATGCCTTTGAAGAAATATATACCACTTAATTAAGAAGTGATGGAGGATGAAATTACTAACTAAATGCTAGTGAATTTTGGCACACAATAAACCCTAAGCTAAGTGATATATATAGATAAGAAGTAACTTTGCCAATTAGGTTTTTTTTTCTCTCTTTAAGCCTCCACTCTCAAGGGAAAAGGACTCTTCCTTCTTCTCTTTGATTTTTGGCAGCCATTTGTGAACCTTAGAAAGAACAAGATCAGGTCTTGTGTCTTTAGTTTAATACCCATTGCCAAATACTCAAAGATTGGAGCTAGCACTCTAGTTTTAAGCCTTTATTGCAAGTGTGTGTGTGAGCATAGAGAAGAGTAGTGTAAAGGTAGCTCCTTGGCATTGGTGTTTCAGATTTGAAGTATATAAGTTCATCTTATATATTTTTCATTGCAAAAAATCAACTTTTGAAGAGCATCCAAGCTTGTAAGTTTTAAAAAACCCTAAAATTGCATGTTTCGATTTTATGTCATATATTGCGTGGCATGAATGATCTATATTTTTTATTTTTCCATTGCATGATCTTCGTGTATTTGTCATGTGATATCCCATCAATGGTATCAGAGCATAAACATGCTTATTTTAGTGCTTTAGATGCATTAAATCTTTATTTAAAAATCGTTATTGCATAAAACCACAATGCTGAAATTTTCTGTTTTGATTTTTTTGCATTGTTTTAGTGTAAAAACGATTTTATATGATTAGTTAGGTATTATAAATATTATGACATGTTAATATACTGTCCTAAGATGTTATTAGAGCTGTTCATGGTTGATTTTAATTATAAATACCTGATTGTACATGTTAATCTTGAAACTAGGTGCTAGTTAGCACGTTTTGTGTTTGTAAACAACTAGTTTCTCAAAATTAAATGTAAAACCGTGTTTGGTATGTTTGTAAGTGATTTTTAAAGATCAATAATAGGTTTGGACATATTTTAAAATTGGTTTTAATTCTGGTCCATGACAATTTAATTGATTAATTTTAAAATCACTTAAAACTATGACTAGTTTGTGTTTGTTGCATGTTTAATCAACATTGTTTGTTTTATTTTGATTAAAATGAAAAAAAAACACATTTAGATTAGATCTGAAAAAAAATTTAATTCAATTTTTATGACCTTATTTAAAATTATTAAATGGCTCATAAAATCGTTTTAAGTGTTTGTTTATTTTTGTGGCATTATATGAGCATTAAAAAACTAGTTTCATTGTTGTTTGTTTGTTTTTGTATGAATGCCGTCTATGATATATGTTCTTCATGATTTTATTTTTAATTCATGTTTGAACATATTATATGTATTTTTAATGTTTATTGACTATATGACATAAAATTAAAAATGGCAAAATTGGAAATTATACTAGAGTTGATTTATGGCACAAATCTAGCTAGTTTGTGTTTTGGGCTTTTAAGAGAACTTATTCAATAAGAGGATTTAGTCCATTGGGCTTTAGCCTAGGCCCATCATGGGGTCTTCTCTTAAAATTTCAAGTACACAATTTCCATTAATGGACTTGGCTAAATTAATTAAAATTGGACTTTATTTTATCCATGAATGTTAAATATATTTATTTGCTTGTTTTGTGTGATGAATGGATATGCATAGTGCATTCATGGGCCTTGGGTTTTTATAATTAAATATGGCCTGCGTGCCATTATGTATTATTGTAAAAGTTTCATTTATTTCTTAGTATAGAATTTCTTTGAAGACTTTGTAAATAAAGATGAAGCCGGAGTGGAGAAGCCCAACTCGAAGATTCTTATGTAATAGTATAGAATCTTAGTTATATGTTTTTGGGTCCATGTTTGTCACACTTTACTTTATGCAATTATATATTTATTCATGCTATGAATGGATGACAAAGCATATGCCATATAAGCCGTAATAAAATGAATCCCTAAAATAGTAAGTCACAAAGTTGCCTTCCTAATTCGAAACATGTCAAGGCATCGATCATCCGTCACGTAGACTAGGAATCCTAGATGCGCCTGATTATCTTTGTGAGGCATGGGTTGTGAATGTATGTTGAACTTCACATGAAAAGGGATACCCAAACCTAGGTAACTAATAAATGGGTTTGTGCTATAACATCTTAATATATTAGCCCATTTGATGCAAAAGTCATGTACGAGACATGATTGGAGTTTTCCTACCTAAGTAACTTAACTTGTTAGGTGTACAAGTTCAGCTTGACTAATAAGTTGTGAAAAGTGGATCCTGGCCCACATTAAATCACTAACGCGAATTATTTAAAGGGATATTAATTCGGTTTGTGGGATTATAAATAAGACCTCATTTAATCTTGGTAAGTTTTATTATAGATTGAAAATGGCTTCTTCAAAAAATAACTTTTCATTGCTATTGGTCCTGGAAAAGGACAAATGAATGGCACCAATTTCATCGACTTTCTGCTAGGAGCACCTCTACAATTCAAAAGGAAACTTTTGAGACCAAGAAGAGCAACTTCAATGATGTAACCTGTCTAATGCTAGCCACTATGGTGTCTGACTTGCAAAAGCAATTCATGGACCAAGAGGTTTATGCGATCATGGTACACCTCAAGGAGATGTTCCAAGAGCAAGCTCATTTTGAGAGATTCGTAAAAACAAAGGCCTTAATTTCTTGTAAGATGACTGCGGGTACTCCTGTTAGTACCCATTTACTCAAGATGAAAGGGTATCTTGATACTCTTGAGAAGCTTGAGGTATAAGTCCCAAAGAAATTAGCCACTGGCTTGATCTTAGGTTCATTGACTGATGATTATGATCCATTTGTTATGAATTATAACATGCATGCAATGAATAAGATAATCATCGAGCTTTATGGGATGCTTAAGAATGCTGAAGAGAACATTCGAAAGACCAATCTCGTACTTATGGTTTAAGGGGGAATTAAAAAGGGACCCGATAAGGGAAAGGGAAAGGGAAAGGCAAAACCTAAGTATGACCTAGCTCGAATCAAGTCAAATGGGAGTGCACCTCAGGCCTAACCTAAGCCCAAGGCAAGCGAGAGCACATGCTTCTATTGCAACAAGTTAGGGCATTGGAGGAAGAATTGCGCTCTCTTCAAGGAAGAACAAAAGAGGAATAGAGCCAAGGCGTCCAGTTCTGGTATTTTTGTTGTTGAAATTAACCTTTCTATTTCTACCACTTAGGTATTGGATACCTATTGTGATTCTCACATTTGTTCAAATGTGTAGGGGTTAAGAAATAGGTGATTACTTAGGAAGAGTGAAGTAGACCTCTATGTGAGGAATGGAGCACGAGTTGCCGTCATGGAGATAGGTGACTATCAACTCACTTTACCTTTCGGACTTTTTTAGAATTGAAAAATTGTTATTATGTGCCTACTATGAGCAGAAACATTATTTCAGTTTCTTGTTTGGATATAGATGGATTTGATTTTGTTATTAGTAATGACAATATTCATATTCGTCGCCAAGGCATTTCATATGGCAATGCCATGTTACAAAATGGCCTTTATATCCTTGATCTACAAAACAAAGTGTCCATATACAACATTAATACAAAGAGGGTTAAATCAAATGAATTGAACCCTACTTACTTATGGCATTGTTGTTTAGGACATGCAAATGAAACATGCATTTCAAGACTCTATAAATCTGGAGTACTTGGGTCATTTAACTTAGAATCTTGTGACACATGTGAGCCATGTTTGCATGGAAAGATGACAAAGAGTCCTTTTAACAAGAAAGGTGAGCAGACTAGTGAATTATTGGAACTAATGCATATCGATGTATGTGGACCATTAAGTACACAAGCTAGAGGTGGTTTTAGCTACTTTGTGACATTCACAGATGACTTCAATAGATATGGCTATGTCTATCTAATGAAGCACAAATCTGAAACTTTTGAGAAATTCAAAGAGTTTAAGAACGAAGTAGAAAACCGACTTGGAAAAAGTATAAAAGCCATTCAATCAGATTAAGGTGGCAAATACTTAAGCCAATAGTTTGACAGTCATCTGAAGGAGTGTGGAATTATTTCACAACTCACTCCTCCTGGAACACCACAATGGAATGGTGTGTTTTAAAGGAGAAATCAAACTCTGCTGGACATGGTTCGATTGATGATGAGCCAAGCTAATCTTCTTGTCTCATTTTGAGGTTATGCATTAAAAACTATTGTGTTTCTACTGAACCGTACTCTAACTAAAGAAGTTGAGAAAACACCATACGACGTATGGACTGGGATAAACCTAATATGTCATTTCTTAGGATTTGGGGCTGTGAAGCACATGTTAAGAAATTAACATCTGACAAACTAGAGTCCAAATCCATTGTTTGCTTATTTGTGGGTTATCCCAAAGAAACAAAGGTATACTACTTTTACTCACAAGTCGAGAACAAAGTATTTGTTGCTCGCAAGGCTATTTTCTTGGAAAAGGAATTCCTTCTCAAGAAAGACAATAGGAGTAAAGTAGAACTTGGAGAAATTCAAGCACCACAAACTCCCGTAGAGGATGAGTTGGAAATGGGATCAGGTTCACAACTAGTTATGGAACCAGAATCCATGGCACAAGAATCTAGAAGGCCCGATTTGGCACGTCGGGAGATTGAGAGATATGGATTTCTAATTACCAATAGTTACACTGTTGAGTTAGTGGATCGTGAGGATCCAACTACCTACCAAGAAGTTATTGAGAGCCTTGACTCAAAAAATTGGCTTGGAGCCATGAAATTCGAGATGCAATCAATGTATGATAACTAGGTTTGGACCTTTGTTGATCCACTGGAAGGTGCTAAGGTAATTGAATGCAAGTGGCTATTTAAACTCAAAGCTGATAAGACCTACAAAGGTAGACTAGTAGCAAAAGGTTTTCGACAAACTCATGGTGTAGACTATGATGAGACCTTTTCGCCTGTAGTCATGCTTAAGTCCATTAGGATCTTGCTTGCCATAGCTGCATATCATAACTATGAGATATGGCAAATGGATGTCAAAACTGCTTTTCTTAATGGAAATCTACTTGAGGATGTGTATATGACATAGCCTGAGGGTTTTGTCAATCCCAAGCATCCTAAGAAGGTTTGCAAGCTTCAAAAATCCATTTATGGATTAAAGCAAGCATCCCGAAGTTGAAATCTCTGTTTTGATGAAGCTGTTAAAGAATTTGACTTCATCAAGAATGAATATGAGCCTTGTGTGTACAAGAAGGTTAGTGGGAGCATAATAGTATTCCTAGTCCTATATGTGGACGACATCCCAACATTGCAAAAGGTTAACCAATGGTTGGGGAAGTGTTTCTCAATGAAAGACTTAGGTGAAGCCGAGACAATAATTGGTATTCAAATCTATAGAGATAGATTGAATTGGCTTTTGGGACTAAGTCAAGAAAAGTACATAGAAAAAGTACTAAAGCATTTTAGTATGGGAGACTCAAAGAAAGGGTATATACCTTTGGCTTTGGGAGTTCCTTTGACTAAACAACAATGTCCTAAAACTAAAGAAGAGAGGGACAACATGAGTAAAATCCCATATGCATCTGCTATTGGATTTATTATGTACGCTATGTTATGTATTAGGTTGGATGTTGCTCATACACTGAGTATAACTAGTAGGTTTCAGTATGACCCTGGCGAAAAGCACTGGTCTACTGTAAAGGGGATTCTAAAGTACTTGCAAAGGACTAAGGATCACTTCTTAGTGTATGGTTGTCAGGAAGAGCTTGTCATACAAGGTTATACCGATGCTGCTTTTCAAACTAGTACTCGGGACTCAAGATCGCAATTTGGATTTGTTTTTGTTTTGAACAGTGATGCTGTCAGCTGGAGAAGCTAAAAGTAAGAGACTGTTAGTGACTCAACTACAAAATTTGATGCCCTTAAGGAATTAGAAATGGTACTGTCAGCTGGAGAAGCTCAAAGCAAGAGACTATTATTGGAAGCATATCCTATTATGAATCGCTATATTATGATTGTATAATGTTAAAGATTTACATGGTTACAAAGCTTGTATATTCATGTGATTGCTTGTTAAAAATAAATGTATATATATAGACATATATATGTGTAAAAGCATATGAAGAAATAGAAGTGTAATCAATAAAAGATAAGGTGCATATGAAATGTTTTTGTTTGGATATAGTTGGGATGAAAGTTCCATATGAAGATGATAGTAAAATGTGTGAGCATACATGATTGGGATCCAAACATGGAATATGAATAATTTATACATTGGAGCAACTTTATTGGCTATAATATCTTAATCATTTATGCTTAAAGTGTTATGAATATGTGATGATGTGTTTAAGCATAAAGATGCATGAGGGTCAGATATGGAGGATCATAAAGGTATGCATATATGATGTTTTTATGTAATCAATGTTCTTATTATTACAAGTACATAATAGTTATTTTTAATTATGTACATGATAGCAAGCTATAGAAAATTTACACGTAAACATGTATATGACATCGTGCTCATATATATACATGAAAATATATGTATAAACATCTATATGTATATGATGAAAAAAGAGCAAAGTACAGAATAACGATACTTAATAGTGTACATGATCATATTATTATAGAAAGTTTATACATGAACATGTATATGATTACTTCAGACATAGTTATACATGAGTACACATGTATATATATGTATATGATTGAACATAGTAAAGTACAGTAAAGAAAGATAAAGCAAAGAGAATTATCTGCCTATATTGTGTCTAGGATATGGATAAATAGGCATGCCTATAAGGGTAATTTTGCAACTGTTACCATTTTCCCATTTAGGGCTTTCGTTAACCCTATTTAGGTCTTAATATAGTATAGTTCAGCCTTAGTTGGGTCGTTAGCTGACTCCATTTGAGTCTGCTTAACTGGTCCACTGTACTGTTTTGTCCCCATAAGGGGGTACCATTTAATACCTTCAAGTACCTTTTTCATACTTTTGGATGTTACTGTATAACCTGTTATCCACTTCTTTAGAATAGTACAGGCCTAATACAAAGTAAAAGAGGAATGTCATATTATGATAAAAGGTTAAAGAAGCATAACAGTTCTTATGTTGATCTTCACATGATTCTTATATAAAATCTCCATGTTGCATATGGAAATTGTGATACTAAAAGAAGCTACATTTTATATATGCATATTTACGGCATATAGTATTGTATGTACATATTAGAATAACAAGCTAGATGCATAAAGAACTTGTTTATCAATAATGTCTAGTTAATAATTCTATTAGTGAAAGTATATTCTTTATAGTTATAAGTTATTTGTTTGAGGTTGTTAAATGATGCATGTGACTATTATATTTGAAAGTGATGAAATCCTAGATGTAATTTCATGGTTTTTTTCTATACTTAAGAATATAAGATATAGGTCTTGGTATGTGTATAGTAATGTTTTTCAACAATGATATTGGTTAATATGTATTCCTTATAACCACATGCTCATTGGTTAACATTGTGCAATAATATGAGAAATATGTGTGACTTCTTACTTGTAAATATTAATGGGTTATGATCTTATAAGCATGGGTAAGTAATAGGTTAGACATCATAGTTATTAATGGTATAAGATTTTCACTTATTGCATTAAATCACATTGTTCACCTAAAATAGGCATTCGACATCAATTCATAATATAAGGGTGTACTTAAGTCATATAGCATCTACAAGTAGTCTTGGTAGGCATAATTCACATATATCAAACAATTCTCCTGTGAGATTCACAAACTTTACATCCTTCATGTTATTTTAGCATGGTAACCTGATTCTCTTACAAGCATCATTCGATGTCATGCATTGTACTTGGTTAAATGAAGGTTATCATTAAGCCTATAGGTGTGTGTAAGCATTATATAAAAATAAATAGACTATCAGAGTTGCATGTGATCACCAAGAGCAAGCATTACTTATCATGATTATAAAACAAAGTCTCGATATAACATGTATGCATTTATGAATGGACTACATGAAACTTAGTGCACATGTTATAGTTCGTATAATTTGTAGTACAATATTGTACGTTTTAGGGTCCATATAATCATTGTGGAATAACATCGGTGGAACCAACTCACACCAGTACTCATATAGGAATCTTCCTTAATTAATGTGAGATATCTCAATCATGTAATACAAAGCATGACATTTCATTTAATAAATCAATTTACAGTCGAAAAGAATTTAAGACAATAAACCAATAGATCATTCCTCATGCTTACATCACATAAATGGAGCAATCAATACATATTTTACTTTATCTCGTGTATATTTTATCATCTTTAATAGCCTGCCTAAGTACTCGTTCAAAAGGTGGATAATGCAAGCAATGGATACCCGAAGGTATCAAATTATGGATATCCAAAGATATCAAACAATGAACCCAAACGGGATCAAGTAATGGTTCCAACAAGGAACAAACTGTGGACTCAAACGGGGTCAACATATAGCAGCTGCGACTGTATCCCTCCAGGCATGCCTATCTAATCCACAACTAAACTAAGACCTGCAGGCTTAACTTTTTAGACATCTTTGATTTAACATGTCCTTCTTTACTTAGCACATCATTTGGCTTAAAGCCACTTATCATAAAAATGCATATCATTCTTATCATACATCAATGTTGAGCTTTAGGCTCCATTACATATGGGTGCAGGTCATGTAACCACATATTTGCATCAACATCAGTCATACATGACATGGTAGTTACATGATAATGCAAACATAATAAGGTAATACTTTCACTAATCAGTCTCATCATACTTAGTATTAGGCATGAAGCTAATAAGGCAACTATAAATGTTTAGTCTTGCAATTAAAGGTCTTCATAAGATTATATGCCCATCCATATATATATATATATATATATATATGTAGATATATGTGTAGATATATGTGTGTGTGTGTATACATGTAAATGGAACTTGAATCACAACATTACATGCTTTTTTATTCACATTTGCTCACATACGGAGTCAGATTGCTTATCATCGCATAGATACATCAACAATAGGACATTGCACCTACATACCTCATTTACAGTTCCCAAAAATGTACCTTGTTGCTGATTACCATAAGTAGCTTCCATACAATATCATAGATATTCATATCGATACATAATTACACGAACAACATTTAAATATCTATGATCAATATAATAAGATGAACAGTTATTTTCATTCTATGGTCAACACTAGTTCTTAATTAACCCTTTAGTTCACTCTTAGGCTACGTTTGGTTCGCTGTACTGTATTATCCTGTATAGTATTAGTCTGTATAGTATTAGCCTGTATAGTATTAGCTTGTACAATATTAATCTGCATTATATTATATAGTATTTGGTACAAAATTGTATTAGTCTGTACTATTTTATACTGTGTTTGGTATATAATATCGTACTGTATTATTTTTAAAAAATAAAAAATTATGTAAAATTAAACCATTTTTAATGTTACCAATTCAGAAAAAAGTATTAATTATAAATTACAATTTTTCGTACATTAATAATTTTTTTTAAAAAAGGCACAAATTTCTTAAAATACAAATGTATGTTAGTTGATAAATTAAATATTAAATAAATAATAATATCAGAATCTTGAACCTTTTGAACTTGGCTTATTGAGTCCTAAATTTTTCAAAAGCTTTTTCTTTTTGAATTGCAACAGGTCTCTATAGACCCAAAAAGATTTTTAGGCATTGGTTCCGTGGTGGATGTTGTCGAGTATCTATGTTCGGGTAAAAGTCTAGGTAAGGTATACTCATCTTCTCATATCTCTTTATTATTTTTTGAAAAGATTAATGTTCAATGATACAAATGTTTTGTGCATCTATTTATTGTCTTTTAAGAAATAACAATACTTTATGATTCAAATTTCAGGTTGTTGTTTGCATTGATCCAACCTTCAGCGAACAATTGGCAAAACTATAAGCATCTATGATATGTTACACCTGATAACATGGTTGATAGTTTAAATTCCATTTTTAGGAAATAATGAATGCTTTTGGAGAAAATATTTGGCTCTAGCTTCCTATGTAGCTGGCATGAACAAGCTTTTCAAAAAGTACACAGCAACATTCACGTCCATGTTAAATACAAGAACACGGATCTGAATAAAAGAATTTTTTTTAGCTTCATTATTTATTGAAAGACTAGAGATCTCCCTTCTTTTGATAAAAATAGAATGATTTTCTTTTGGTCTTGATCCCTTTATAGTAAATCAATTTTAGTAAATGACTAAATAAATAGGAGATAATGAGATAACATGAGCAAAATGATGTATAAACTCTATGCTAGTATGATGTGTTTGGCTTCTAATAAGATTCTACTTGTCTATGCAATGTGATCGTTGTGTTTATGTATTTGCTTATGTCTGTTGTTGATTGTGTGCCTTTACAACAGCTTCACACTCAAACTTCATTTTGTATTCATAAATTTAAGAAAAATCTTGCACAATCAAAATGTTAATTTGAAGTGAAAGGATGACTATGTTATCTTTCTTCTTCCGTCTTGAGAATGAGCCCTATAATCAAACCAAATGTCAATAAGTTCGAAACAGAGATGAAATGATCCTCTTAGCCATTCATCTTGTGATAAATTACTAGTAAATCTCTCAAGACAGTGGCGAACTAGCATTTTCTTTATCAAAACTCGAAAATCTTTTTACAACCAGTCACATCAACAGGTATTCATCTTTTGATCAACAGGATGACCATGTAAAGATTTTGCGACAAACAGCCAAAAACCATACACAAATTAATATGATGCCATTAATTGACATTAACATAAACATACACCGCCATCAAGAAAGCAAAATGTTAAGCTCTAAAATCAGAATTCATGACCAACATGTTTTGCTACAAGGAACTTAACGCCTTCTTACAAAATAATCTCTATATGTTATGAGGACATAAAGAAAAATTTCTAGTGTCAAACTGTCAATCACAACTTCCTTACGTCACTTCTTCCCTACCAAGAGCAATATCAAATGTCATAGATAGGTATTTAGAGAGGTTTCACTGAGCTATTATGGGCAACTACTATTAGTTTTTTAACCTTTAGCAGATATACATTTTTTAAGCAGTAGCTAGATATTATAGTTTAAATTAATTTTTCAGAATAAGTTTTTCCCCACTACCTAATGTTTCCTGCAAGTATATAAATATGTCAAGAAACACAAAATGGCAAGCAAAGGTAAAATGAGTAGTTGATCATCTACACAGTCAAGGGTCCTTAGTAGTTAGGTTATGTTAAGTAGATGAATGAATATGCAAACTATACATAATAATATTTTGCAAACTTCTCAGCTTCCGCATCCTTATCAGAACTCTGCTTAATTTTCTTTAACAGTGATGAAGAAGACTGACCCTTAAAGTTCTAATTTTAGCTCTTCATGATACTATTTTTTGAGGGCTTCAGTCTGCAATGCCCAAATTGCTGTCAGGTCAACATGAATATAAAGAAATTAGGTAAAGTCATCTAAGAGGATAAAAAAAGACACGAAGGGACAATCCAGAAGTTAACTATAAAAATTCGTAATCTTAAATTTAATTCTAGTTGAGATTGGGGTGGCAGGCTTATAGATTGATGGGAGTTCACATTCATATTATGGTAAAAATAGTTGGATTAATACAAATTCTCATGTTCAGAAGCACTCCACTTTCAAAAATTGACTTCTATGAAGTAACTACTACCTAATAATTAAGTATTCAAAAGCTGCATACCTTTTACTTCCTTCCAGCAGCCTCGATAGCTTTTATCCTACTAATGTAACCTTTAACTAACAGATTTTGAGGATCATCTATATCTTTCTTCCCAACACCTAGGATCAGAAGAACTTCATTTTTTACTGTAGCCTGCAAACGTTTAATGGATTGTGCATAGTTAGGAACATAACCTTCGGTCTCATTATCAACAAAAGGTGATGAAGTAGTCGACTGAGGCCGAGATAGTCATCGGAGTTGAGACATAGATGTTGTCGGCGATGATAACACCCACCGGAGTTGAGAGAATGGTAGAGATGAATAGATAATATCGTGTTCCCCATATTAAATAAACCCAAGAGGTTGGGGTGTATTATTTTATCCCGTGTATTGGGGATAATGGCCCTTATCCTTGTATTATTTTTTAACATAACTAACCAAACACCGTATAAGGATTAGGGTGTATTATATAATACTATCCCCTCCATAATACAGGGAAACAAACATAGCCATATAGTCTATTAGATCATGGACAATAGATTATATATCCTAAGGTGATCATATATGTATCAATTAATCTTAATTGTACTTATTATCTTATAATATTTTACGCTCAAGTATGTTTATGCAAGATTATTCCATCATATATGTTATCACACTACTTGTGTGTATAAGTTTACATAACAAGGTATAAGGCAGGAGTAAAAAAGCATGCTCCTTTACATTAAGGTTATTCACTAACTTCCTTTATGACCTGAAGCATAACCAAGCTTCAACCATTTCATAGCTAAACATAAACTTTAATATCCCACCCTTTTAAGTTAGACAATTAACATTCAACCATCCTTTTTATAACACTAGACCACATCATAACATTTGCATGTCATTACAAGACACATCAAGTGTGTAGTAAATCGGGTAACACCATTTACTTTGCTAGGTTATACTTTATACCAATCTTCTACGACACCTTAAATAGCATGAAATTCTTAGATTATTATGTTGCCTCATACTCTTCTTTAATTCAATATCCTATATATATTATAACAAAACCATCCATTTTAGCATTACCATATACAACATATCAGTGACTTTAGGTGACTTAAAACTTGAGTCAATCTACTCTCTCTCTTTATATCATTCAAATTACTATACTACTTCATCTTATAGTTATTGTTTTCTAACCATATCTCACTAAACTTTAGCAATGATAAGACTTAAAACTGTATTAATTCATTAATAATCAAATAATATACTAACCACCATTATAATAGATATAATCATCATTTGCATTACTTAGGGTTAGTTCAATTCCCTCCAATTATATTATTGTACGGGGTTCATGATTCATGAAGGATTTACAGCTTAGAGTGTGGAGGCTTTATAGTTTGGAGTGTGAAGTAGAACCATTAGAAGAAATCATGCAAGTGGCCATGCAAAAGAAAGAGGAAAGGATCTGCACGGCCAAGTAAGGAAAAAGAAGAAGAAATACGCTGCCGTGCATGGGAGAGAGACATCCCACGTGTGGCCATGCATGGGTGAGAAGAAAATAGTGTGTGGCCATGCATGGGTGAGAAACAAATGGTGCATGGCCGTGCATGGGTGAGATGCAAATAGTGCATGGCCATGCATGGGTGAGAACCAAATGGTGCATGGTCATGTGTTTTGAAGAAGAACCATAGAAGAGACACACATTTGGCCGTGTTTTTCCAAGAGGAAACACACACTTAGCTGTGTGCTTTGAAGAAGAACCTCAAAAGAGACACACATGTGGCGGTGTGTTTCTAAGAAGAAACACACATGTGGCCATGTATGGTGTATGACAGGAAACCCAATAACCCTGATTAAGCAGAGCATGAGTTTAAACCCTAGATCTCATATCCCAACTTCCTTAAATGATCATCTAAGTTTTCAATCATTAAAACTCATCTTATTTACTATTTTGAATCTTTAATCTCCACTAAGAAAACACATATAGAAAATGAGAGAAAACATGTACAGTAACCCCTCATAAACAATTTTCCCATACCTGACATTGAAGCCTCCCTCACTCTACTTGATCCATCCCTTTGCTCATAAGTTCTTCTTTCTTCTTCACTTGATCTATCCACTTTTTTCTTCTTCTTTGATGCTAGCTCACAAACCCTAGCTCCCTTTCTCCAAACTGTAACCATAAAGGGAGAGAGAAAGAGAGAGAGAGAGAGAGATATCCCTCAAAATGCCCATCTCTATCTCTTCCAAAAATCCTAATTTATAGTGGGATAAATATCTCACCAAGGGAAATCCCCATTATACCCTTGTATACTATAATCTTCTAAATTTTCTTTTCTTACAATTTAACCCTAATATTTCTAATTTAATTCAATTACGTGCTTCCTTGAAATTACAACTTACCCAATCTCAATTATACATGCTGAAATTACCAAGATACCCCTCTAAGGACTTAACCTCAATAATTGAAAAATAATCAAATTTTACCTTAATTAATGATAATCCTCACTAATTAATAATAATTCGATTAGGTTCAGGATTGGATACTTACAAATCACTTCTCCTTAAAATAATTTCGTCCTCAAAATTCAAAACTTTTAATCTTTATCTTTATTGCTAGTAATTCTTATGTGATTTAGCTATAAGCAACTATAACTATAAACATTCTCTACATGCATACAAAACTCATAATTTATAATCATATGTATCTGTCTCCGATTTCCAGATAGTCTTATGCTCGTTGTATTTCTTATCCTAAGTATCTTAACAACCTTGACATCTTGCATCATCATCTATGCCAAAGATCAAGTTATCTTCTATTCATATGAACTTTTCCTCAAACATCTTAATATATAATCTAGACATACTTATAATCAATCTTATGCTATACCTCAATCTTAAAACATTAAGGCATTTAAGCACTTCTAATACCAGGAGGCGAGAGATATTGATAATTCCTCAGATATCATCTCACAATCTCTACCAAAATCTTCCCAATGGTTAAATATACACACACACACACACACACACACACATATATACATATACATATACATATACATATATATATATATATATATATATATATATATATATACATACATATATATACATACATATATATATATATATATATATACATATATATATATATATGTATATATATATAAATACATATATATATGTATTTATATATATATACATATACATATATATATATATATATATATATGTATATATATGTATTTATATATATATACATATATATATACATATACATACATATACATATACATATATATATATATATATATATATATATATATATA
Source organism: Excoecaria agallocha (assembly GCA_037975025.1). NCBI lineage: Eukaryota > Viridiplantae > Streptophyta > Magnoliopsida > Malpighiales > Euphorbiaceae > Excoecaria > Excoecaria agallocha. The sequence continues at coordinate 1,817,853 of JBBPFJ010000021.1, read as the reverse complement.
TATGTATGTATGTATGTATATATATGTATGTATATATGTATATGTATATATATATACATATATATTATGTTGGGTGTTTGACCCATATATATATATATATATATATGTATATATATCATGGGTCAAACACCCAACATAATTGTCAAAATGTATGCCATTAACAATAACACCATGGTCTAGACCAATATTATCTTAATCTTCCAGAACAATTCCTTAATTCCTTATTGACCAGAAAATACTCAACATGGGCGCTCTGATACCACTAAATGTAACACCCTAATTCCTTAACCATGGATAATTATCAATCATCATCATCATAAACCTATTAAAGACTAGGCAATAATAATAATAAGATAGGTCATTATTACATTCCACAATAAAATAATCAAGCTTATCGATAAATAATCATAACATAAATGGCCTTCAGGTATCCTGAATTCCTCAAGGCAACTGCATCTTGCCTGATCCTCTAAAGCTTACTTTGAAACCTACATGGATAAACAAACCCATGCTAAGCTATAAATCTTAATCGGGAACAAAACTCTATACATAAAAAAAATAACCTCTTTTCTCAATTTATCACATTCACGTATAAGACTTTCATCAATCACATAGGATAACATAGGAGTCTATTATATGTTTCATTTCCTAAATAACATTCTTAGGAGAGTCTTCAACTTTACTATTGGGTATCATGTTTAGAATAATTATTACGTTATGAAACTCATCTTATTCCTAAATGATTAGCCATTCATCACTATCTCCATCATCTTACCCCTTTCCTTTCTTACCTTAGCATAAATCATGCATCTTATAATCCTTTTAATTAATAGGTTAGACATTATATTTATTAATGCTATAAGATTTCCACTTATTGCATTAAATCACATTGTTCACCTAAAATAGGCATTCGACATCAATTCATAATATAAGGGTGTACTTAAGTCATATAACATCTACAAGTAGTCCTAGTAGGCATAATTACTTCACATAAATCATACAATTCTTCTATGAGATTCACAAACTTTACATCCTTCATGTTATCTTAGTATGGTAACCTGATTCTCTTACAAGCATCATTCAATGTCAAATATTGCAATTGGTTAAATGAAGGTTATCATTAAGCCTACAGGTGTGTGTAAACATTATATAAAAATAAATAGACTATCAGAGTTGCATGTGATCACCAAGAGCAAGCATTACTTATCATGATTATAAAACAAAGTCTCAATATCACACGTATGCAATTATAAATGGAGTAAATGAAACTTAGTGTTCATGTTATAGTTCATATAACTTCTAGTACAATATTGTACGTTTTAGGGTCCATATAATCTTTGTGGAATCCCATCGATGGAACCAACTCACACCGGTACTCATACGGGAATCTTCCTTAATTAATGTGAGATATCTCAATCATGTAATACAAAGCATGACATTTCATTTAATAAATCAATTTATAGTCGAAAAGAATTTAAGACAATAAACCAATAGATCATTCCTCATGTTTACATCACATAAATTGAGCAATCAATGCATGTTTTACTTTATCTCATGTATATTTTATCATCTTTAATAGCCTGCCTAAGTACTAGTTCAAAAGGTGGATAACAGGAGCAATGGATACCAGAAGGTATCAAACTATGGATATCCAAAGATATCAAATAATGGACCCAAACAAGGTCAAGCAAAGGTTCCAGTAAGGAACAAACTATGGACCTAAATGGGGTCAACATATAGCACCTGCGACTGTATCCCTCCAAGCTTGCCTATCTAATCCACAACTGAACTATAACCCACAGGCTTAACTTTTAAGACATCTTTGATTTAACATGTCCTTCTTTACTTAGCACATCATTTGGCTTAAAGCCACTTTTCATAAAAATGCATATCATTCTTATCATACATCAATGTTGAGCTTTAGGCTCCATTACATATGGGTGCAAGTCATGTAACCACATATTTGCATCAACATCAGTCATACATGACATTGTAGTTACATGATAATGCAAACACAATAAGGTAATACTTTCACTAATCAGTCTCATCATACTTAGTATTAGGCATGAAGCTAATAAGGCAACTATAAAAGTGTTGTCTTGCAATTAAAGGTCTTCATAAGATTACATGCCTGTACATATATATATATATATATATATATATATATATATATATATATATATATATATATATATATATGTAGATATATGTTTGTGTGTGTGTGTACATGTAAATGGAAATTGAATCACAACAATACATGCTTTGTTATTCACATTTGCTCACATACGGAGTTGGACTACTTATCATCACATAGATACATCAACAATAGGACATTGTACTTACATACCTCATTTACAGTTCTCAAAAATGTACCTTCTTGCTGATTGTCGTAAGTAGCTTCCATAGAATATCATAGATATTCATATCAATACATAATTACATGAACAACACTTAAATATCTATGATAAATATAATAATATGAACAATTATTTTCATTCTAAGGTCAACGTTAGTTCTTAATTAACTTTTTAGTTCACTCTTATAATTTATTAGATCTTGGACAACAGATTATATATCCTAACGTGATCATATGTGTATCAATTCATCTTAATTGTACTTATTATATTATAATATTTTACGCTCAGGTATGTTTATGCAAGATTATTCCATCATATATGTTATCACACTAATTGTGTGTAAGAGTTTACATAATAAGGTATAAGGCAGGAGCAAACAAGTATGCTCCTTTACATTAAGGCTATTCACTAACTTCCTTTATGACTTAAAGCATAACCAAGCTTCAACCGTTTCATAGCTAAACATAACCTTTAATATCCCACCCTTTTAAGTTAGACAATTAACATTCAACCATCCTTTTTATAACACTAGACCACATCGTAACATTTGCATGTCATTACAAGACACATCAAATGTGTAGTAAATTGGGTAACACCATTTACTCTGCTAGGTTATACTTTATACCAATCTTCTATGACACCTTAAATAGCATGAAATTCTTAGATTATTATGTTGCCTCATACTCTTCTTTAATTCAATATCCTATATATATACCAAAACATATTATAACAAAACCATCCATTTTAGCATTACCATATACAACATATCGATGACTTTAGGTGACTTAAAACTTGAGTTAATCTACTCTCTCTCTTCATATCATTCAAATTACTATACTACTTCATCTTATAGTTATTCTTTTCTAACCATATCTCACTAAACTTTAGCAATGATAAGACTTAAAACTCTATTGATTCATCAATATGCAAATAATATACTAACCACCACTATAATAGATATAATCATCATGTGCATTACTTATGGTCAGTTTAATTACCTCCAATTATATTACTATACGAGGTTCATGATTCATGAAGGATTTATAGCTTGGAGTGTAGAGGCTTTATCGTTTGGAGTGTGAAGTAGAACCATTAGAAGAAATCTTACAAGTGGCCATGCAAAAGAAAGTGGAAAGGATCCGCATGGCCAAGCAAGGAAGAAGAAGAAGAAATACGCTGCTATGCATGGGAGAGAGACATCCCATGCATGGACGTGTATGGGTGAGAAGAAAATAGTGCCTGGCTGTGCATGGGTGAGAAAGAAATGGTGTGTGGCCGTGCATGGGTGAGAAGCAAATAGTGCGTTGTCGTGCATGGGTGAGAACCAGATGGTGCGTGGCCGTGTGTTTTGAAGAAGAACCACAGAAGAGACACATATGTGGCCATGTGTTTCCAAGAGGAAACACACACTTGGCCATGTGCTTTGAAGAAGAACCCCAGAAGAGACACACACGTGGTCATGTGTTTCCAAAAAGAAACACACATGTGGCCGTGTATGGGGGAATGATAGGAAACCCAAGAACCCTGATTGAGGAGAGCATGAGTTTAAACCCTAGATCTCATATCCCAACTTCCTTAAATGATCATCTAAGTTTTCAATCATTAAAACTCAACTTATTTACTATTTTGAATCTTTAATCTCCACTAAGAAAACACATATAGAAAATGAGAGAAAACATGTACAGTAACCCTTCATAAACAATTTTCCCGTACCTGACATTGAAGCCTCCCTCACTCTACTTGATCCATCCCTTTGCTCATAAGTTCTTCCTTCTTCTTCACTTGATCTATCCACTTCTCTCTTCTCCTTTGATGTTAGTTCATAAACCCTAGCTCCCTTTCTCCAAACCGTAACCATAAAGAGAGAGAGAGAGATCCCTCAAAATGCCCATCTCTATCTCTTCCAAAAATCCTAATTTATAGTGGGATAAATATCTCACCAAAGGAAATCCCTATTATACCTTTGTATACTATAATCTTCTAAATATCCTTTCTTTACAATTTAACCCCAAGATTTTTAATTTAATTCAATTACATGCTTCGTTGAAATTACAACTTACCCAATCTCAATTACACACATGCTAAAATTACCAAGATACCCCTCTAAGGACTTAACCTCGATAATTGCAAAATAATCAAATTTTACCTTAATTAATGGTAATCCTCATTAATTAATAATAATTCGATTAGGGTCATGGTTGGATCCTTACAATTTTGACACACAAAAAACCCTAAGCTATGTGATATATATAGATAAAAAGTAACTTTGCCAATTAGGTTTTTTTCTCTCTTTAAGCCGCCACTCTCAAGGGAAAAGGACTCTCCCTTCATCTCTGGGATTTTGGGCAGCCATTGGTGAACCTTAAAAAGAACAAGATCAGGTCTTGTGTCTTTAATTTAATACCCATTACCAAATACTCAGAGATTAGAGCTAGCATTATAGTTTTAAGCCTTACTTGCAAGTGTGTGTGTGTGAGCATAGTGAGGAGTGGCATAAATGAAGCTCCTTGGCAATAATGTTTCAGATCTGAAGTATATAAGTTCATCTTATATATTTTCCATTGCAAAAAATCAAGTTTTAAAGAGCATCCAACCTTGTAAGTTTTAAAAAACGCTAAAATTGCATGTTTTGATTCTATGTTGTATATTACGTGGCATGAATGATCTCTATATTTTATTTTTTCACTGCATGATCTTCGTGTATTTGCCATGTGATATCCCATCATGTATGTGTAGCATGGATAACCACATGCAAAAGAAAGGAAATAAATGTTTCAATCTTATTGCTCCCATATAGGAGGTCGTGCGGTCTCTTTCTTAAGTTGGATTATCTCATGGGTTAATAAAGAACCCAATGAACACGTAGGATGCACAATAGAAAATCCACAGTAGAACCTCTCTTTATTTAAAGTGCATACAAATGGATTTTGGCAATTGTGTATTTAAGCAATCCAAATAAATCAAAATGCACCCACCGAGGCATAAAAGCCTTTGATAACAGACATCTAAGTTTATTGGGATTTATTCAATACATAAAGATTCACATCACAAGCAATGTATTATGGTGCATACCCCCTAGTAGAAGTATCTATGCCATTACATGGGCTTTAGTCCGGTAATATAGCTTTAGGGCTACCCAAACATGATCCTTGCCAATGGGTCTAGATCATCACAAGCACAAAACCTATTAGGTCACCATTTGATATACCAAAAGTTATGAGGCTTTAGCTGGTGGTCCACCCTAACACTTCTTTACATTGAGTAAACATAGGGTCATGCTTTGGGAATGCACCGGGGCTAAATTAGGGACACCTAACTTTATTCTAAGGCTCTAGCATGAATGCAATGCAATTTATTTTGAAAAGAGACAAAACATGTTTATCACTAAACTCATTTGTATTAAATGAACCAAAGATACATTTAGAGCAAAATATCATGGTCGTAGGCATGCGGTTTGCTCTTGAAAGCCTACTTTTAGGGCTCAAAACCAGTCAAGGTTCATTTAACTCGTAAAGGCTAGTTGCTTCGTAATGGATAGGGATTCAACCTAATCTGTAATGCCTCGAGCCTCGAAAGGCATGAGACAAAAACTTGGGGTATCCTAATTCATTTGATGGCGATCAACATATGAGGGCATCTACTGGGCACCACAAGATAGGTATAATGGAGTTGCCACCCAATAAAACATTGGGAAAATAAGCTCTAACCTCATGAAGCCAAAAATAGAGATAGTTCGAACTTCACTTCTATTTATACCTTTTGTTAATGCTATATAGATGAGTTTTAATAATTAATTTATTTTATCTCTTTTCTCACATAAGCTATGTTAAAAAAGTAATGGTGCATTCAAGCATATAAAAAAGCTATAAAACATGCATATCAAAAGCTATAAAAGCATGTCGTGCATTATAAGAATAAATGTAAAAACACATTAATACATAAACCAAGGAATTAATTGAGTTTATTTTGATGAGGACATTGGTCCTTCTATGTGATTTACAAAAAAGTAGCATTTTAGGTTTATATATTGGATAAAAAATGGGATAATTGATCCATCGCAGCTTTTAAAAAGGAATCATGTTAGTCAATTTTAGGGAAAAAGAATCATTTGTATTTAGAAGAAAAAGCCTTATTTTTACATGTTATTTTATGGGTGAAAATCGGGACATTGGTCCCTTTTATTATAGAAAAACCCCACTCAAACTTGTATAAAGTCATTTAATGAGCTTTTAGCATATTGCTCGAAAAATCATTTATTTGCAATAAATGAAGCAGGGCATGAAAGAATAATAAAACATGCATAAAATGAGTTATTTATTGAATTGAGAACATTGCTTCTCTCATGCAATATTTATAAAATTATTTTGTGTGATTTTTGGAAAAAAATAGGACATTGGTCCATTTTATTATAAAAATTCAATTAATTAGATAAAAGATATTTAATATGAATTTTCCTAATTATCATGCAAAAATTCATTTTTTTACTATGCTATTATAGATAATTAAATGGAAAGCATTAAATAATTATATAATCCCAAAAATAAATGGATGAGAAAAATAAAAGAAATCCTAAGCTAACCTACTTTGATTTTCCAACTCGACCCGAGATGGGAGCACATATATTAAAACATGGCATGGAAAATAATAAAAGTTAGTAATGAATTATGCAAAATTAAATATTATAACACCCTAAGTTCATTCATGATTTTCATATTCTGTATATGTTTACTAACGACATTATATGATTACTATTCATTTAATGAAAATTTCGGTAGTATAACGGCTTGTAAATTGTTCTGCCCTAACATGCAAATTGACAAAATAGCACTCCCAAAATGCAACTTCCAGCTCCAGTACTCCGAACATTCATAGCACTTCTAAGTCATTCATCAATTCAAATCGCAACAAAACCACAAATTCAATACACATGTGCTTAAAAATGTATACATATAATTAGCTTTCACAATTCATTTGTATTCAACATGCAACATCAATTACTATATGCCATAATCTAACATCTAACACATGGGTTGTCGAGTCTTCATGTCCATAAGCGTGTCACATGTACAAGCCATTTTGATCCTTCCTCATTGTGTCCTCAATTTCCTGTCCCTGCGTATAGTCAACAAACCACATGGTAAACAACAGTGTTACCTAGTGGTGGATACAGCTACACAAAATTTCATTTAAATAAATTTATTATTATTATAATCTTATTATTGTTATTATTGTTATTATTTTTGTTTATCTATCTTTATGTATGTAATTTTCCAAATTACTATTTAGTCTTTGTTGTTTTATGTCCTTACATGTTCACCTTCTTGCTGTTTGACCTTTGTTATTGATATTTTTGGCATCAAATTACCTTTATGCCCTTGTATTTATATTTAATTACTTACTAGTCTTGGTCCTTCACCTAATTTAATTATTTTATTTATCTCACTTTGTTGAACTTTATTTCGATTTCTTCATAGTTTATAAACTTAACCTTACTAAGCATATTACTTATGTAATTTAGTTTCCATCTTATTATAATTTCTTTCCCTACTGACTGAATTATATTTTACTGTACTTGATTTCTTAATTACTCTTAAAATTTTTTTATCTTTTCCGACATTTTCATTTAGGTCCTTACTTTTACCAAATAACATTTAAATCTCTTTTGTTTTCTCAGTGTGACGTTTGAGTTCTGTGTTTTACTAAATTAACATTCAAATTCCTTTTCTAACTTGACTGGCCTTTTTGTGGTCTTTTACTTATAATTACTATTCTACTCTTTATTTCTCCTTTCTGATATTTTTCACCATGAAATTATATTTCCTTTCACTCCAGTTTTTAAATTTGCTTCCTTTACCAAAATTACTTTTTCATCCTTATTTTTCCAACTTTTGACTAAATTATAATTTTACACTTAATTTACTAAATTTGCTCAAATTTCTTTTACACTCTTCTTATTGGTGGATTTTATTGCCTATTGATCAATTTACCCTTATCTACTCTGTTGTATCTTGTTTTCATTTTTACTCCTTAATTTATATTTTAGTCTTCATTGTTCTTCATGTCATGGCAAATTACCATTTTACTTTTTTATGTTACTTTTTGTTGTTTTAAATCAATTAATCCTCTTATTGTCTAAATTTTACTATTTAATCCTTTTTATACTTATTTTCTTATTAATTTCCACATGATTCATAGTCGAGTGTAAAATTATAAATTGGTTCTCAATGTTTTTATATGTCTCTAGATTGTGTTAAATTACTCTAATGTCATCCGTTTTGGTTTCTTTTTTCTTTTATTCCTTTCTAAGTTCAATATTTACATTTTAGCCCCTATACTTTTTCATGTGATGGTAAATTATAGTTTGGTCCCTAAACTTTATATCTTTTATGTTTGACCTCATTTGACTTTTATTTTGACTCTTTTTGGTTCTTTTGACTTTTATTTTCTTCTAAATGTAAAATTTACATTTTAGTCCTTATACTTCTCCACAAAGTGGTAAATTACTTTTTAGTTCCTAAAATTTTTATGATTTACGATTTTGCCCTTTTTCACTTATTTAACCATTTTAACTTCTTAAATCACCTTATTAAGGTTAAATTATGGTTTTGCCCCTAGTTTATCGTGTAATTATGCTTTTTCCCTTTTGAGTCTCTTAATCATATTTTTTTTACTTTGCATCATATTTAATTATATTTATGATCTCTTTTATGCCTAATTTACCTTTTAGTCCCTATTTTCTCGCGTAATTATAATTTTGTCCTTTTTGAACTGTTAACTACACTTCTCACTTTATTTCTTATTTAATTAACCTTATGGCTTCCTATATGCATATTTTACCATTTTATCATCATTTTTTCTTATATTTATGGTATTGCCCTTTAGGAATTAATTAATCTAATTTTCACATTATTTCCTATTTTATTAACTTTATAACATACTTTATGCATGATTTATTCTAGAATTTTTGTTTCCATATGTATTTATTGTTTTGACCCTAGTGATGACCATTGGAAATTCTTGAACTGGATATGTGGGATGAGGACTATATGACTGTATGAATGTATTATATGACTATATGTGAGGTGACTACGTGAGCATAGCCAACCTTCAATAAATATCTACTATATGATTCTACCATGATATATGAGTCCCTATGGCTAGCTATTATATCCTAATATCTTGGATTACCCATTATGCACTAAAGGCAACTAATTAATTTACTTGATGCTACATTGTTGCTTCACACATTACGTCATTGTCATTGTCATTATCTACCATGTTGTACATGCCCATTCTTTCTGCATTCATCCATATCACATGTAAATCCATAATATACATGATAAATTACATTTAGACTTGATGAGAATATAACATTTCTAAAAGGTATGTTATTTAACCTCTTTGTTTACTTATACATGACATGTGTTCTCTCATTCTTTCTCATGTCATATGCATTTCTTGTATCATTTTATATACTTATATGTTACAATACATCCTTTACACATTAATGATTTTTAGTTACAACATGGTATACCTTTATGTTCACATGTCAAACATTATGTCCACATGTTATCTTAGACTTAATTTATTCTCACTATGTTTGTTCATCATGGTATCATACATTTTAGGCTTTACATGTATAAAACGTTAAACTAACATATTATACCATATGAAACATAAATCGGTCAAGGTATGTTTGTCACTTATATGCTTAATTTATTTTTAGCTTCATGCTTATTTCATATGAATCATCATTTTTCAAAGTTATCCTAAATTATTTCCCATTATTCCTTAAGTTCACATAGTTACATAATGTTATATCATTTTATTCACATAAACAACATTACGTCTATATATTATTTTGACCTCAAATTTATGAAATTATGTTTATTCAATCTAATATTACACATTTTATGCTTAATATACCAAATAGTATCAAATTCACATATTATACCACATTATGTACATTTAGGCCCCATCATGATCCTTTATTCTAAGCTTGATTTCTTTTTTTTCTTATTTATTTTATGTTAAAACATCATGCTAGAATCTTATCTTGAATTAATTTACATTTTCCTTAAACTTTATACAGTTACATAATGTGATTTTTGAGTAAAATTCAAAGAATTAAATGGAATAGAGTATAGTTTGCATCCACTTACCTTAGATCTTATCCTCCTCACTTAATTCTCCATTTCCATCACCTTAAATCTATGAAATTCCATCATTTCCATCCTTCTCCAGAGGTGGCCCAATGTAACCATACAATTTCCATAAAAATCATGCTTAATAATTGATTCTAACATCATAAATACACACCTATATCCATCAATATATGCCTTTAATTTGAATTAAAAACCTTAATTTTACTTACCTCCAATTTGAACATAAACTTCAATCCTTAATTTCTCTCACTTTTACAACTCAAATTGAAGGTTAGAGACTGTTATAATATTGTAGAGAAGCTAAAATTAATCTAGGAGGCTTGATTTTAGAGAGAGATGGGAAGAGAGATGAAGAAAATTATTGAAAGAGGGAGAATGAACATTTGGTTTTGGAGAGGGATGAAGAGAGAAGCAAAAATCTGGAGTTATCTCTAGAAAATTATGATATTTTGCCCTTATATACCTTAATTTTTGGATTGGGCAATTTAAGCCCAAAATTAATTTTAAGCCCATTTAATGTTGTCTAAATTATTTATCTCCCTTCCCAAGCTCAAATTCACTCAAAATTAATTCCATAATTCTTAAAATAATAACTTAAGCCTTAACAAAAAAATTAGATCAATCGGAGTCTTTTTTTATCCGATTAACTCGAATAAGTTCGATTAGCAAATTTTTGATATTACCATAAAATTCCCTTTTTACTGCTAAATGATCATACATACAATTTATGATAGATCTAAAAATTTTGGTGATTTTTAAAAGTCTTTTGTTATTTTTAAAGTTCCGATCAAACTTTTAGTCAATCCTTTTTTACTGTACATAGTAAAAACTTCACTATCTAATTTGAGTGCCTATTTGAGCTCAATTTTGTCTCAAATTGTACCACCAGACTCCGTTTAATACCTTTTCTCATAATCCAATATTAACTCAAAATGCCCACCAAGTCACCCATCTTTGGATTTCCCTGGCCTAAACACGTTTAACACTTATACACTTTCAAATTTTTCTATACTGTACTACTGGAATTACTCTGAAAACTACCCCAGGGTTATTATTTATTTTCTAAAACATGTCATGCATATTGTATGAATATTTTGGGGTGTTACAGTTCTCCCCCTATAATAAAAATTTTGTCCTCAAAATTTATCTAAATGGCAAAGCTGTAAATACTGTTGTCTCATAGTTTGCTCAAGTTTCCAAGTTGTTTCCTTCACGTCATGATGTGTTCAGAGTTTCTTAATGAGTAGTATCTGTCTGTTCCTTAGCTAATTAACTTTTTTACTAGAATTCTTAATGGTCTTTTTTTTCATTAAATGACAGATCTAGTCTAAGCTGAACTTCTTTTTCCTTTTTTGGTCACTTTTGGTTTAACCAAATTGCTTTCTTTAATTTTAGTTCTCTGTGCTTCTAATGCATCACTCTGATGTTCAACTCCTACTTGTTAACATGAGAATCATTTGTCGTAAATTTGTTATATTTTATATTTTGAGACCATCAATAAACTACTTGTTATCTTAATACCCTTTTGTTACTGTTTGAATACACAACATTACTTTTGAGCTTTTGTCAAGATATTCTTCCTTAATTGTGCTCTGTCTGATACACATATTCTCCATTGTAGTATAGGTAGTCATCTTTACTAAGGGAAAGCTCACTGTCTCTTCCTGACTGTATCTAAAAAATAATGAAATTTAAGTATTCTTTCTACCTTTATATGACCTTTATTAGCTATAACTACCTAAGTATAAATTGCATTTCAACTATAGATGCTACATCCTATGCTATAATTAACCTAAATTTCATAGCTTCTAAGGCTGTTAAATTTTCAGCCTTTAACCTTTTTCACCTGTACTACTATGAATTTTCTAAATAGCTGAGATGGCAGATAATACTATGACTATATGAGAGCTGGGGCTTACAATTGCTGATATAATGGATTTACCACCATCCATGTAAAGTCTAGAATGAATAATTGTATGCATGTATTAATGATTAATGCATGAATATACTGTGTGTTGTATGACTATATGGGTATATTGTATGACTATATGTATATACTGTATGTCTATATGTGTGAAGGAATACAAATATACATGCAAATGATGAAGGTGTCAAGTTGGTGGAGGTGTATGCTAGTTGGGTTGGCAAGACTGACTAGTAAGAGTTATCAGACTAATTGCTAGACTGGCTGGGCCCCATTTTTTCCATCTCACTCTCTTACCTAAAACCAAAGGTTATAACTATCACTTAAGGTACCAGAAAGGACAAGTAAATTATAATATTGTGCTCACTTATTCCTTTATGGCATGTGCATGCATCAACTCAAATGTTTGTCCATACTGATATGTTTACTCCGATCTTAGGATTGCCTAAACCATGCTCTGATACCAATAAATGTAACACCCTTAGTTCATTCATGATTTCTATATACTGTATATGGTTACTAACAGCATTAAATGATTACTATTCATTTAATGAAAACTTCGGCAGCATAAAGACTTGTAAACCATACTACCCTAAGCTACAAATTCATAAAATTGCACTCCCGAAATGCAATCTCTACCTCTAATACTCCAAACATTCATAGCACTTCCAAGCCATTCATCAATTCACATCGCAACACAACTACAAATTCCATACATATGTGCTTAAAAATGTATACATATAATTAGCTTTCACAATTCATTTGCATTTAACAAACAACATCAATCACTACATGTTATAATCTAACATCTAACATATGGGTTATCTAGTCTTCGTGTCATGGGTTGTCTAGTCTTCATGTCCATAAGTGTGTCACATGTACATGCCATTTTTAGCCTTACTCATCATGTCCTCAATTTTCTATCCCTGTGAGTAGTCAACAAACCACGCGCTAAGCAACATTGTTGCTTAGCGATTGATACAACTATATAAAATTTTATTTAAATAAATTTATTATTATTATTATCTTGTTTTCTTATTATTGTTATTATTTTTTTATCTATCTGTATGTATGTAGTTTTACAAATTACTGTTTAGTCTTTGTTGGTTTTATGTCCTTACATGTTACATTCTTGTTGTCTGACCTTTGTTACTGATATTTTGGACATTAAATTACCTTTATGCCTTTGCATTTTAGAGTATATAACATAATATGTAATAGCTGCTAAACTATAGTGGACATGTGCTATGTTTGTGACATTGGTCTTAAAAACTGAATTTTATGGCATGGTGTGTGAATGAGAGTATGTGTTGAAATTTAGAAGTGCTTGTGTTGTTGCTGAGGTATTGAAGGTAGAGGATTATTATTGGGAGTGTAAATTTGAAACCTTGTAGGTTTGGGTAGCATGATTTTATAGCTGCTATGTTGCTCAAATATTCACCAAATGAATAGTGACAAAATGGCGCAAAACTATAATTGGAAATTAGGCACCATATTTAAAGTGCTTAACTACCATCATAAGAGTACTAAATAGATTAAGATAACCAAATGACATTAGCAATGTTAGTAGACCAATGTTCAGACCTATGTTCGAGCATACGATGTCACAACACACTAAAAGAAAATATGAAAATAGCAACGAAAAAATAGTAATGAAATAAATTTTGTTGCTAATTTAGCAAAAAAAATGAATTTCATTGCTATTTAGCAATGGAAAGTAAATTCTGTTGCTAAAATTGGTTGAAATTTTTTGATTTAGCAAAGAAAAAAAGGTGAAATTTTGTTGGTAATTAGTATGGGAAATTTTAGTGAAAAAAATAACAACAAAATTCAAATACCATTGCTAAATATGGCTGAGGAAGGGAAATTTTTGGAATGAAATTTAGCAACAAAAATGAAATTTCATTGCTAAAATGGCAATGAAATTTAATTTTTGTTGCTAATTTAGCAACAAAACTATACTTCGTTGCTAATTTAGCAACGAAATTTTATTTTCGTTGCTAAATTTCGTTCCAAAAGATGGGAAAAATTTTTGGAACAAAATTTAGCAACGGAACTCTAATTCCTTTGTATTTTAGCAATAGAATTCCGTTGCTATTTCGGTTGCTACTTTATAATTTGCCTTACCTATAAATCTATCATTTTCTCTACCTTGTGTCTTCTCCCTCATCAATCGCTCCTCTCTTTTTCTCTCTCTCTCTCTCTCTTTCTCTAATTCCTCCATTATGTACCGGAGTGCTTCTCTCATTAAATGGTAAGATACGGATAAATGGGCAGTCATCAAGAAGCCATTTTGTGTTCACACTATGAATATCTGGGGTCAATGAGGTGTGGATCTTTATTATTTAGCTCTTTATTTATGTCAATGAGGTATGGATCTTTATTATTCCAGTAGTGTGTCACTATATTTTGCTATTTTTGTTTTTCCTGCTAGATTTCTTGTGGCTCCTAGCAATTTATGGGCGATTGTATAGTTGGTGTATGTTCCTAAGGAGCTCTGCATTGTAGGCTGAGGGTCAGATACCCATTTAAAATCAGAAATTATTGTAGCCATGTGGGATCATAAGGCAGCCATTGAGACCACAAAAGATTGGAATGGTATTGACCAGTTTATGCTTCTAAACCCAAAAGGGGCTTCTGCCAGGGTGAGTTTTCCCTTCATTTCTTATTATTTTTCTTTTCTGGCGTGGCTTTATAGGAGAAATAAATTCAATAATCAACTTTTTTTCCCCTATTTTTTTGGGCTAATAATTTTTTATTTTGTGATAATAGGTGAGCCTGCATGGAGGACAAGTAGTTTTGTGGAGGACTAAACATGGGGAAGAACTATTATTCACCAGTAGGAAGGTGTATTATTTTCTAAAATCTTTTAGACTTGTACTAGTAGTAATGTTTAATTAGGTATTGCTCTTACTATGGAATCTTTTAGTTAGGTAAGTGTCTTTGTTTTGATTCGATGACATTTTTTTAGAAAGTGATGCTTCAACAATAAGGACCTGTGGTCCTGTTTCTAGTTAAATGTTACCAGAATATGAATCTTCTTGCAAAATATATGTTTCCTTCAACACATGCATAATCTGGTTGATGCCAATTAAGCTGTTAATTTTAGGATAATGGAGTAGCTAAGGTTATTTTTTTTCCTATTTTTAAATTTCACCAATAATTAACTATTTTTTAAATTCTATTAGGTTCTGAATTAGGTTTTAGGATGTGTGATCTAATCAGTAAAAATTTACCTAAGTTGATTCACTATGTGATGTTTCTTTGATTGCAGGCTATTTTCAAGCCCCCAAAAGCAATAAGGGGAGGTATCCCTATCTGTTTCCCTCAGGTATATTTGATCATTATCTTCTATATGCACCAATAATTTTCCAGGGTATATCTTGCTTATACTCGTCATCTAAATCCTCGTTAACTTTGGAAATTGTGAATCACTGGAGAAGCATGGTTTTGCTAGGAACAAGATTTGGACTGTTATAAGAATCCTCCTCCTTTGTCCCGTCGTGGTTCTGATGGCAAATCATTTATTGACCTATTGCTTAAACCATTTGAAGAAGACTTGAAATGTTGACCCCATAAGTATGAGCTTGAATACTTCTAAATTTCTTTTTGATGTTTAAAATAAAAAAGTTTATCTATGAATAACTAAATAAACTCTGAATTTTATTTATGTCCTGGAACCTAATTTATTTTCTTTCTTTATCCTAGTTTTGAGTTTCGTCTTAGGGTGGCACTTGGAAAAAATGGAGACCTGAAACTGATATCAAGAATTTGGAACATCAATGGAAAACCATTTAGCTTTTCATTTGCATACCACACATACTTATTGGTTTCTGACATAAGGTATGGATTATTTTTTGATCTTAAAATGACACCCAAAACGGTAATTAGGCTTTTTAGAATATGGCAAGCTTCAGATTTTTAGAAGCAAAATCTTGTTTTATTATATCTATTAATTCGTGTATGAGGAAGTGAACCAACAATTAGAGCCAAAAATCATAAATTCTTTAAAGCTGCTGACATAATAAGGCTTTCGTGATAGATATATACATGTTGTAATTTAACCTTAGTGAAGTGAGAATAGAAGGGTTGGAGACACTCACTACCTAGACAATCTATGCTGGAGAGAGAGATTCACAGAACAAGGAGATGCCATAACTTTTGAATCTGAGGTACATCTTTGGTATGACTTTAGCAATGTCATAATGTGAATAAAGCTATTTACACTCAATCATTTACGATCTGGTACTGCAAAATTGCATCATTTAATATATATATATATATATATATATATATATTACAACAAATTATTGTAATAATTAGTCAAACTCAAAACTGTGGACATGAGTTAAGGTCCTAGAGGTAAAATGCCTTGGGTGAGTATTTTATGCTCTCTAAAGCATATTTATTCTCTACCGAGCAGACCAGCACCCAAGGTGCCCTGTATCTTTGAAATTTTATTTTATCAAGTTGTCACTTTTTTTTTGCTTTCTGTTATTTTCTTTTGACTTATTATTGATTATAAGTTCTATAAAATGTAGGGAAAAGTAAATGCTCATGGTGGCGCGATTTCTTTGGGACATCCATTTAGCCCATTTGGCAAATATGATGAGGTTAAATTTGATTTATGAGATGCTAGGTTGGTTCGGTTTGCTAGGTTCTAAAATTTGGGTGCTTGAAGAATTATATATAAAAGTCTCAAGGGCGAAATATAACCTTAAGTTTGCTTAGTAGTCGCGTTTCATATTTCGATAGTGTCAATTTCACTTTTAAAAAATTAAAATAAAACTAAATAGGCATTAAAGGAATCAAATTTGAGTAAATAGGCAATATCTATTATTTCTTTCACTTTAACATGCTTATGTCTCTATTTCTTTTTCTTACCTGGTAATTTTAATATGCTACAATTTTATTTGTTGAGTATTTCATTAGTTAAGTTGAACAAGCTATTGCATTAGGTGCTATTTGATCCAATTTGATTTCTTTAGTGATAAAATCAGCCTTATCAAAATATGATAGATTTACTTGACTATCAAGTAAACTTGAAGGGGTCAATTTGATTTTTGGCCTAAATAAAAGTTGCCAACTATTTTAGCCAACTCGTGACAACAAAAATTTAAATCTTTTACGAAATGGAAATTAAAATAAAAATGAAAAAGGCTAGTTCATTGTACTTCAATTAAAATAAAAGTGTTGACTTTCATTGCGCTTGCCTGCAAATTTTTAACACATCATAAAAAAGCTTTCATTTTGTAGGGTTGCAAGGGTCGGACCCTCATTATTATGAATAGATCTGTTACTCTTACATGAACATGCTGTTGTGTAATTTATCCAATTTGTTGTCTGATACCTGCACAAAAGATGTGTGACTCAAATACTCAGGTAGGCCCAATATATGTATGTTTATTGGTCTTAGTATTTTTTAGGGATTAATTACTAATCCTTCAATCCACAACTCCATTTTCATTTTGGCCTTCCAAAGTATAAAATAGACCAAATCGAGCTCTTACCCTTTTAGGAAAATTTCAATTCATATCTTTCATCAATTTTTCCATCAATAACTAATGGAATATTGAGTTGGCAGCACTATTTGGAGAGGTAAATTTGTTCGGTTTTATATTTTGGGAGTTTAATTGAAATTTAAATGATAGATTGAGAAAATATTTTAACTATCCTATGCTTAATTGGGAACTCTGTTAGTCATGGATGGCAGATGTAGCAGAAGATTTGATTTGAATGTATCTAAACATTGGAAATTGATTTAGTATGTTTTAAAATTTGGAGGCCAGAGTAAAAATTAAGCCATAGGTTAGAAGGTATTTTTGTAATTAATCCCCAAAATATCAGATGTTATTCTAAATGTTATATCTAATTGTTGAAGGAAGATAATGTTAAATGCAAGAGCTATATAAACTTTGTATGGATATTCGATATATATGAAGCATGTTATATTGGGTTTTATTTAATAAATGAAATATTTGTTTTTTTCTTAAATCCTTTGTTTTCTTATATACAAGTGGAATTTCATTCAAGAGCTGCATCCATTACAAATTATTAGTTGTTTATCTTTAGATACCTTGAATGTTAGCTAATACATGCATGTTATATTGGGTTGAATTTTGATTTGTAGCATGTGGTAATTGCTATATATGCTGATTTTGTTTTGAGTTTAAGGGAATTTACTTGGCTTCACAATTGCATGCCTGTTGCTTCTTTACATAATTTTTTAATCACTGTTTCCAGATTGCCTATTTATGAAATTTAAGGCCTTTAGGAATGCAGTAAAAGAGACACTTGGAACAATGTTCTTATTAATTAGGTTTTTTTGTCCTTTATCTAGGAGAGAATACAACTTGAAACTTCCCATCTATATAGGTAGGCTTGCGTTCTTCCATTGGCAGGTAACTATTTTAGTGATGAATTACATATTCATCAATATTATTATATTTTTTCCATACCCTACAACGTCTTCTTACTATAGTGTTCCATGTTTTTTCTCTGGCATCTAACATCTTGTAACCATTCTTAATTAAATTATGGAAGTTGTTGTTTAAAAGGTAATTAAAAATGAAATGGTCATTAGATTATTAAATAAACTTTCATCATTTTGAGTTGTTATTTTATATTTGTTGTTGTGCCCTTTGTAGTATTTGTTTTTCTTCATTTTCATTACAAGGTCTTTAACTGTTGTTAGTTCTATATAGGCAAGTTGATATTAAAAAATTGTAATAATTGTTAGCGATGGATTAATGACGGATAGAACTGTCGTTAATTTTTATAGTGGTGGGTGAAATTAGTAACAGAAAGTGGTTTTCGTTGCTTATAATAGCAAAAGAATTCCATTGCTAATTTTAGCAATGGAAATCCTTATTTTGTTGCTAATTTTAGTAACAAAAATTTATATTCCATTACTAAAATTGACCATTTCATCGAATTAAGCATTGGTTGAATTTAGCAATGGAATAAATTTTTCGTTGCTAAAAATAGCAACTGCCCGATTAGCAACCAAAGTTTCTGTTGCTAATTTTCATTGCTATTTTTGATTAGCAATGGAAATTTGACATTTTTCGTTGCTAATTTTCGTTGCTAAATTACAATTTTCTTGTAGTGACACATGCAAGAAGTTATATGCATAAGAACACTCGTGTCAAAAAGAAGGCATGTAGAAATGCAAAAAATGTAACATTACATGATGAAATACGGAAACACAAGAATACATGTAGAAATGTAGAAATGTAAGAATGCATTGTGAGAATGCATGCAAGAATGAAAAAATGTATGTGTGAAATGCAAAACTGTATGCATGGCCCACACTATAGGTAGTTAAGGGACTGTCTTGGATGTGAGCTAGCTAATGATCCACATTTGTCTTCCTTAAAACTCTTGGTCTTTAGGTAAGCTTCCTCTAGTTATCGCCCATAGTTTTTTTTTGTTTTGCCTTCTTTCTGAGTTCTCTTATTATTTTTAGACAAGATAATCTATTGTTGCTACACCCCTGGCAAGAGAAAATATATTCCCTTGCAGACTGTAATGTATTCAGTCCATTGGGTGCTATGTAAGGACCCAATCATTACCCCAATCAGAATATTGTTAATTAATGAGGACTATTGTTAATTAAGGCCAAATTGAATTATTTTGCAATTATCGAGGTTGAGTAGCATGAGGGGTATTTTGGTAATTTAAGCATGTAAGCATATGAGTTAAGTTAAATTATAATTAAAGACAAGGATATAATTGATGTGAATTAGAAAGTCTTGAGGTTAATTTAGAAGAAATTGGAATGATGGGGGTTTAATTGTATGTAGGGCTATAGTGATAATTTCCCTAGGGAGATATTTACCCCACTAACTCATGTATTAAGCTTCTTGAAGAAGGAACCGTTGGGGATTTGGAGTGTGGGTTGGCTTTTGGGGGAGATAGCTCTCTTTCTCTCTCTCTCTCTTTGGTTACGATTTGGAGAAGATGAGATTAGGGTTTGTTATTTATGCATCATGAAGGAATGGGGAAAGAAGCAGACAAATCAAGTGAAAAGAGAAGAAGAAATCATGAGTAAAAAAGTTGGAGGAAGGAAAATTTGAAGCTTCAAAAGCCAGGTACGGGAGTTAAGTTTTTGTACTATTCAGGTGAATGATCTAGGGTTTTCCACTCTTCTCTAGTAGGTGTCCTTCTTGAAGAGTTTTTAAAGGATTAAATCTAGTAAGCTTTGATGAGTATGTATGATTTAAAACCTTAAATGATCATCTAAGTAGGTGGGAAGGTGAGATTTGTGATTTAAATGTATATTTGCATAATCGGGGTTTATGGTTTCTGGGCATCTTCTTCACGTGTGGCAACTTGTGTTTTTCTTCTCCTCCATGCATGGCCAATCCTGATTTTTCTTCTTTCCTTTGCATGGCCACGCCTTATTTGTCTTTGGGAATGCACGGCCATGTGTGTATTTCCCCTAGGGAACACACAGCCATGCCTTGATTGCCCTTTGAGGAGGCACTGCCACGCATGTTTGCTTCCTCTCTTACATGGCCATGCACTGTCTTGCCTTGAGGATACATGGCCATGTGCATTTGTCCTTCCTCTTGCACATGGCCACGCATGTGTTTTCTCTTTGGAAATGCACAGCCACGTGATGCTTTCCTTCCTCCCACACATGGCCACATGATTTTCTTTTCTCCTTGCACACGGCCAGTTATGCTTTTATTCATGGGAATGCACGATCATTTGTCTTGTTCTTCTTCCTCATACATGGCCAAACATGCATTTTATCCTTGATATTCGGCCACACATTCTTTCTCTTTGAGAATGCACAACCACTTGTACACTTCATTCATTAAAAGCATTGCCAAGCATGTTTTCTCCCCTCCACACTATATTCGTACCTAAGATTTAAGCCTTGTAATTAGATATGGAACACCATATTATGTGGTCCATAAAATCATTAAGAGAGCAAGAATTAATGAGAAATGACTAGTAATAAGTGAGAAGGAGGATAAATGGCTATTAAGTGAAGTTTGATATATTACTTATTAGAGTAATAGATTATGAAAGTCTCTCCTTCATGCTAAAGTATATAAAGATACATTTTAGAAAGACATGAATTATAATGAGAATTTAAAAGACATAAATGCTATAATATGAGGAAGAAGAGTGAATAAAGCGATAAGTTATCCAAAGACACCTGTGAGGTGCATGAAGTATGATCACTTATTTGAAGGAACCTCCACAAGTTTTATGATAATCAAACACATGGAGTTAAGTAATAATAGTTCGCTCGAACTCTAATTAGGAAGACTTACATACAATAATGATAAAATAATTAGGCTGCTAAAATGTGTTTTAGTGTATAATGGCATGAAACTATGAAGAGTGAGAAGAAATATAAGAATCACACGATTATGCTATTTGATATGCCCTTTGTAGTATAGTTTAAAGTATATGCTCAGCCAAAGCCAATGGTTCTACTTTGATACTATACTCTGACCATCCTTTTTAGTGGCACGAGAATAATGTGATTTAGCCTAGTTGATCAGAAGATAGTTGTAATGTTACTTGTAATCTAGTAACTATAAATATACATGCTAATTAATGTATTTCATATGGGTATAAGGTATGAGATATGCCTAAGTTAAAAGAAAAGGAATGTTTTTAAGGGATATTATAAAACTGTAGAAGCTTAATTATACTTCAAGTCATAATGGGAATTGATGGTGAACTTTGATGTAAAGGATCTTACTCATATGTTATTCATACCCTATGATGTAAAATGAAAGTTACAAGTCTGCAAGTAATGTTCTAATGATTAAGATGATATAATCTTATACAACTCCTCTAAGAAAATAATGTTATAAAATAGAAAGTACAAATAAGATGATCATGATATATGTGATAATGTTAAGGTAAATAATCTATTGCCTATGATATAATAGACTATAAAAGTGAAATAACGAAGCTATAAATGAAGAAGTGTTGACCTTAAGCCATATGAGAACATAATTATTCTATCATATGAATCATGAATGCTTGAGTGCTGCTATATATGATTATGTTTAATGTGATTAATTATGGGAATAGGGAAACTACTCACGGTAAGCAATAAAAAGGTACGTCCTTGAGAACTATTCTTGAGTTATATAAGTATATGTGGTAGAATTGATTCGAGCATGCTATGAAGATTAGCTTGATTTAATATGCGAATAAGTATGAGTAATGAAATCATGTATTTCCATGTTTAAACTACACATATATGTACGAGTGCATGTGGGTACGCGTAATGCTAACCATGAAAGATGATGTTTTGTTATTGTTGCATAACATATAACTATTATGTTATAAATGAAAGAAAATTGATGTAAGCATGCGATCATATGACAGCATCCATATGTAATAGAGCCTAAAGCTCAGTATTGATGTATGAAAAGAATGATATGTATTCTTTTATGAAAATTGGCTTTAAGCCAAATGATGTGCTAAGTAAAAAAGAGTACGTTAAATTAAGAGATATCTTAAAAAGTTAAGCCTGTAGGGTCTTAGTTCAGTTGTGGATTAGATAGGCATGCCTAGAGTGATATAGTTGCAACTGCTATATGTTGAACCCGTTTGGTCTTGTTACTTAATAAAACCATCATTTTACCTCGTTTGGGTCCATAGTTTGTTCCTTGCTAGAACCATTTCTTAACCCCATTTGGGTCCATTGTTTGATATCTTTGGATATCCATAGTTTGATACCTTCGGGTATCCATTGCTCCCATTATCCACCTTTTGAACTAGTACTTAGGTAGGCTATTAAAGATGTAAATGGTTCAAGAAACAAAGTAACGTATGTATCGATCACATCACTTATATATATATTGGAATCATGATAATGATATATTCTATTGCTTTACTCTAAATTTTAGTTAGCTATAAACTATTGCTATGAAATGAAATGCCATGTTATGTATTACTTGATTATGATGTCTTACATCAACCATGAGAAAGGTTGTTATGTGACTACCAGTGTAAGTTGGTTTCATGGTGAATAGTTGGGCTGCATGGGCCATAAGCTTACAAGATTGAATTAAACTTTATATGAACTATGACATGCATAATAACATTCATGTGTGGGAAAATTAGAAAATATTTGCATGTGGTATGGAGACCGTGTCAGTTAATCATTAGGTGTAATACCTATTCATTTGAATGGCATGCAAGTTTGTGTGTATATGAACATTTATATATATATGTACGTGTATAGGTACAATTCTAATATAAATCAAAGTGCACAGCATGATATGATATTAATCTATATGACGTTTAAAGTGCCAAGATAATATAGCATTAAGGAAGACATGTGTAGAATCCCGAACAAAAATGATAAGTTTGTATATATATGTAATGAAATCATGCCTAGCAATATCTCTTTCAAATGTTATTTAACATGAGCACTTCCTTTTGGCTATGAATAAATGTTAAATGCACATGTTAGGTAACCAAATTGGTTAATGTTGTTAAGTTGATGGTTGTACGAATCTAACAATGATATCAGTATTCTTGAATAGAAGAGTTATAAGATGCATGAATCTTCTAGGCAATAAGAGAGGGATTAAAGATTATCATTAAATAACAAGTTTCAGGGATAAGATAAGTTTATACAATGCTTTCGGATTTGGTAATGATTCCATTAATGGTTAAGGTTAAAAACTCCCCGGAATGCCCAACGTGGCAGGATAAATAATGTAATCTCATATGTTATGTTATTGTGATAGTTGATTTTGGTTTGATGAAGAAAATTGTATGACTTGTCTATATTTTTTGTTCCCCACTAAGCTTTATAGCTTAGCACGGGTTTGTTTATCCGTGTAGGTTTCAGGATAAACTCTAGAGGATCAGTCTTGATGCAGTTGCCTTGAGGATATCATGATACTTGAAGGCCATTTATTTTATATTTATCTTATCTATAAGCTTAATTATTTTATTATGGCATATAATGATGGCCTGTATTATTATTATTATTATTATTATTATTATTATTATTATTATTATTATTGTTATTATTATTATTATTATTATTATTATTATTATTTTTGCATGACCTTTACTAGGTTGATGATTGATGATGATTGATGATTATCCATGGTTAAGGAAGTAGGGTGTTACATGCTATTCCACGTTGAGCTTGTAATCCAATAGTTTTACTTAGGAGTTATGCCTCCTGCTTCAAGGGTTCATGGTAACTAAAGATATATTTTTTCCCCCCAAAACTCTGGCTTGTGTCTTGAGTTGTGAGTATATTACCAAAGGGGAGGTTACTAGAGCCTTAACTTTAACAACAACCCCTTCTTTCCTTAGGCACCTATAGTCACCAGAAACATTGTAAAAACATTTCTACTTTATCTAGTTCAAATGGTGCAACTTTGCGCTTGCCAATCCATACTAGGTTTCATTTGTGACTTTCATCAAGATCAAACTTTTGGACACTAAGACGAAGTTCTCTTCTATAGTGTATAACTATTGACATAGTGTCTTGAAGGGGATGTCGTCATCAAAATAAGCACTTATCATATAAGGCATTTGTTTTGTCACTTGAGAATTTAGGCCTAATACATGCCCTTATATATGTAATAAGTTTCATTTTATATGTTAATTGTACGCTCATACCAAGCTTATGTATGTGTTCTTATCTACATACAACATATAGCAATAGCAACAATCATACCTATACATGTAATGTAAAAACACATGTTCCATTCAAACTTAGGAGGAAACACCTTACATGCATTCGATTCTTATTAGCCCTCACGAGTTTTCTTGAAATTTTGAATGGGTTGGTTTATATAAGTTAGGCTTGCTATTTTAGGCTTACTGTTAGGAAAGATGGAAATAGCATGCTGCAATGTTCTTGTTATCTCTTCAAGTGCCATTACAAGTTTAGGCAAAGATTTTATTTTCATAACCATTTATTTTTCAATCCTCTTACCTCAGGAGCCATATTGGATGTAATCAGGATGTTCTTTTTTCTTAAGAATAAATGGAACAATGTTTACTAAATTAATTTCTTATATAAATAGGTTATAATTATTACCATGCATGATGTAATAAAACAAGACTTGCATGCATAAGAAAAGCTCATATTATTGATATAATTAGAGAAACATAAACATTATTTAAGAGCATATATTACATCATCAAAAAGTGGCCCATATTGCATCTTTTCCTACTATAGGTGCAAGTTGTAAAAATTTTTTCAACATCTTAGGCTTTTCCTTCTCTGAACAGTACCTCCAAGATTAGTGATAATATCCACATCCTGTAACTCTCTAAACTGCTTGTCATTGATACTGAGTGGCTAATGGCTAGATATACACATGCTATATATATCTCGGAGCACATACCATTCCGGCGAGCTTAAGTCAAACATAAAAACGTGTGGTCATACAACATTGCAACCTCTCTACCTCTTACTTCCCCTCTTTGGATCTAGTATTAGGTGTCAATTAGGTCTTAGATATTGTCCCTCAAAGCTTGACAATAATCAATCTCATGTCCTATATGCTGATGATAATTACAATACCAATCAACCCTATG
Source organism: Excoecaria agallocha (assembly GCA_037975025.1). Classification (NCBI taxonomy): domain Eukaryota; kingdom Viridiplantae; phylum Streptophyta; class Magnoliopsida; order Malpighiales; family Euphorbiaceae; genus Excoecaria; species Excoecaria agallocha. The sequence continues at coordinate 1,791,850 of JBBPFJ010000021.1, read as the reverse complement.
CCCAGGCTTCCCTAGATTCTTAGCATGCATTGGAGGTAAAGGTTGCAATTTCCCTTCATTTGTAAAATGAGTAAGACACCAAGATAATGGCTTGCCTAGGTCTGAATAATGCTGCTGGGTTATCCCTATAGCTGAGACTCTTACGGTCCTGCCATTGTTGCCCCCATTGTTGTTGTCGCATCCATTGTTCTTACTAAAACCCGAATTTGTAGAGCTAACCTTCTTTTCCAAATACTCAACCTCAGCTTCAATGGCTATATACTTAAGAGATTTCCAATCCTTTAAACCTTTTATTTTTAGCTTGTCTCTTAAGTAAGGCCTAGCATTGCGAATAAACAGCCTAATCTGATCTGAGGTCTTTAGTCTTTTTCTCATTTCCATTACTCTATTCATCCATTGGGTAAGGTACTTATGGAAGGTTTCCTCTAATTTCTATTGTAGCAATTCTAAATCTCTCAAGATTACTTCCACTCCAGTGCTATAATCATATTTCTATATGATTTCATCTGTCAGCTTGTCTTAGTCTTCTTTAACCCTTTTATTAAGCCCATGATACCAATTGATGGATGGACCAGTAAGGCTAAGGCTAAAATACTCAATCTTTTATCTTTGAGCAAGGGTGGACCCTTTCATCACCAAGTTATATTGCTTTATATAGGTAGACAAATCAGATATACTATCAAATTAGGTAAGTTTGGCATTTTGAATCTTTAAGGTAGCACATCTTCACTCTCTAGGTCTCTATCCTCGAGACTAATTCCTAGTTTTATAGACAAAACGTGGGCTATAGCCTCTATCTTTTTCTCTATCTTTTTTTAAAATGAGATCCTCTATTCTAGGTCTGTCGCCTTTTGGAGGCTGAGTCACTATTGGCTCTTCCTGTTTCTCAAATATGAAATCCTCCTCAGAAGCGATACCCTTATCTTTTCATTTCTTAATAGGCAAAACTCTTGGTGCCACACCTCTAGATTCAATAACTAAGGGAGGTACCATAACAACAACTATGGCAACGGTGCCCTTAGTGGTAGATAGTTCCACTTATGTAATGACAAATGCTACGGATTGCTATCCAGTAGATGGTGCCAAAGTAGATATCATCTCACTTATCATTGTCCTCATTCTCTTCTCAAACTCTTCAAACCTCATATCCATTTCCAAATTATCAAAAGCCCTAGTTTGTGATGGATCTACAATTTTTATATGTTCTAAAGTTATTTCGTAGATATCAACCAAACCCAAATCTGACTCTATTTTTGATTTTGATCCAACTTACTATGGTAAAGGCTCTCTGATGAGATAGTTGCTTGGACCCCTAAACCACCTAGGCATGTGATCTATGATGGCTGAAAAGATTAGAAGGTTAGAATGATGTATGGAAAATTTTACACAAAGAATGAGATGTACATGTTTCTTATTTATAATGTGGTAAAATTACACACAAAAAATTATATGTATATCTTATCATTCTATTTTTTATTCATTTTCTCATTTATCATAATTAATTTAAAATAATGCATAACATAAGTGTACACTGTAGCACCCTAATTCCATACATATCTATAAATACTATATCATATTTCATTAAGCATGCTAACCATGTTCTTATGCTCGAAAAACTTTACTGCATACTTAAGAGTATTTTTAAGTAATACAATTTTACATTTATGAATCATCATTCATCACATCCTTGTCAAAGTAAATAAGAATCTTGTAATCAAATTGCACTTAACATTAGACTATACTTTCAATCTCTTTCTTGTGTTGGCCATCCCGCTGCAGATATCATCCCAAAAAAAAATCTTTAACTGTAACCTACACGGATGAAACACCCGTGCTAAGCTATAAAGCTTAGTGGGGAATAAAAACATAAGGACGACCTCTTTTAAAGGTCATCAAAATGCAAATACATACAATTATACCCTTAAAGTCTAACACATCAAGTTTACTTTAGATTCCTGTATGTTATTCTTATTTAATCACTTGAATTACCAATCTTTCTTGATTATTTATTAGATTACTCATGTGTTGACTTATTATCTTACTTACATCTCAAATCTAAATCATATATAATTCACTAGTTACAAGTTTATAAGTGACTTATCGTTACATATAAGATATTGTATATCATTTCCCAATGGAAACAATTAAATGAGTAATTATAAGAAAAATCATACAAGACTATGTAACAATTAAAAGACATCACTAACATACAAGCTTATACATATCTCTTACATTTCGATATCCAAATAAATCAAATTCATAATTTATGAGTTCATAGATCACTAATTATTACCGTATAGTGAGTCATACCTACCACTTATCTCATTTACTCAAAACTCAATAATTATCATGTATTGGTGGTGATATACCTTTACATATCAACACTTTAGCAAAACAACACATTTTATAAGTACAATTTCATGTATCATGCATTCCTAAATGTACAATTTAGCATCTACAAATTTCTATTTTCAAATATTGATCTACATACATATATATAAGTATATGCATTAATCTAATATATGCATTAGAAAAACTCATAAACATATACCTTGTTATACTGAAGTAGACTATGATGCAACTATACTAGAGCTTAGCCTGCTTAAGTTTTAAAAGTGGATAACGGGATCGGTGGATACTCGAGGGTATCAAACGGTGGATATCCGAAGATATCAAAACTATGGACCCAATCAGGGCTAATTGTATGATGGACCGGTCAAGGACCCAAACAGGGTCATGGAACAACCCAAATGGTTGTGCAAGATCCAGCAGGATCAACTATACTATGGACCTAAAAAGGTCGACTGTGGCAACTGCAATTCCCTATAGGCGCCTATCTATCCACAATTGAACTCTAAAAGCAGGCAAATATATCTCTTTACTTTATTTTCCAAATGTTGCTTTACTTTGTTCAATTATATACATATGTGTATGTCAAAACCCATGTATAATGATGTCCAAGGTAATCGTATCCATGTTTATGTAATACTTTCTTTAAACATGTGATCATACACATTATTGAATATTCCTATTTTCTACTTGAAATTAGTTCAAGGAATGATCCCTTTTTAATCATACATTTATATACATAGTAGTATAAATCTATTCATGGCTATGAGCAGGATAAACATAATCATATACATGTACAGAAATAATTTTCTATAACACTATATCATGCTCATGATTAAACATCTTTGTTCCATGCTTTACTTTTTTGTCATTGTATACATCTAGGTATCTTACATACATATGTGTGTGTGTATATATATATATATATATAACATATTATGTCATGCACACCTTGGGTTTAATACCTTACAATACTTGAAACTTGCTTTACAACATGTAACTCTTTCACATACCATCTTATATGACATTCAAGTATTTATACATGAATATACATAATTGCTCTCTCATGCTTAAGCATAACAATTCATATTCATAAAATATGTAAGCATGTACATGTTATCTCAACTAAATAATAAGTATAATATTTCATACATTTGTTATATGATATGTTTTATTTAACTATGCAATACCATCATATATTCTTAAACACATGTTGTTTATATAAATTTCATTTATCATGCTTGTACTAATATTATACAATTTTGTACATGTATGTGATCATAAAAAAAGAAATACCCAATCTCTAGTGCATAAGCATGTAAACACATCTTATAGCACAATCCACACGTTTTTTTTTCTTTGCTCATGTAAATAATCAATTAAAAGTTATACCTTTATTAGTGTACATACATGTATACACCATCTCATCAAATATAAACAATTGCAATCATGCTCTTTGCTCAATTATCAATAATTAACGTACTTCCATCTAACCATGCTTTATCCATTATTTTCTTTTCATACAGCAATACTTTCTATTTTATTGTCATTGTAATTTTACTTTTGGCATGAGCATAGAGGCATAACATATAATCCTTATATAGCGTTATATTCATATTATTTCAAGTAGGTAAATAATAACTTACCTAAACATTGCAATCACCATACACATTCTTCATCACACAATCATGCCTAATACTTTACATTTATATATTATTATATAGTTTATACATTTTGTTCCCTTTATGCGCTGCTATAATAAAAAATACTCAAAAGATGTTTAAAATGGTTCTTGGCAAACTCAAATAACAATTCTGCATAGAGACAGAATTTCAAGTTCATTTTGAAACCTATTTATGTCATATCTACAGACATTTATGGTAAAATTATCTTTTAAAATAATGATTCATTATATTTCTAGTTTCAGGAACATTAAAAATAACATCAATATCATTTTTACTTTTTTAAAATATTACAAAAACATTGAGAACTGTTCCTGAAAATAATGCTGTCAACAGTCCCGAATTTAAGTTACTTTTTGACATATTTAGAGACACAACCAAATCATTATTTCTCCATAAAAATTGTAGACATTTAAGTCTAGTTTCATTATAATTTCTAATCATAGCATTTTGAACTCTACAAAATTAATTATGCGCAAAATACTGCAAACTGTCCACTGAAAAAGTGCTGTCAACAGTTCCAAATTTGAGTCACTTTTTGACATATTAATAAACGGAATCAAATTATGATTTCTTCACAAAAGTTGTAGATAAATAAGTATAGTTTCATCAGAATTTGGAATCATCTCATTTCAACCTCTATAACAAGAGATACACTCAAATTACTACAGTCCATTCTCGTTTCCTAGGCAGCACTTTACTGCACCCAATTCAGTTTTTATCACCAATTAATAAATTCATATAATAAAATAGGTACAGAATTTAAACAACCTTTCTTCATAAAGATGATGCTCCTATGAGTCTATTTTAACCAGAATTTGGTTTCAATGGATTTCGACTTCTCAACAAATATTTATAGCAAAAATACTGTAACATGTTCTTAACAACTAGGTAGCAGCTCAGTCCGAATTTTAAATTAATTTTAGGAGCATTTAGAAGCAGAATTAAATATAGGTTTCTTCTACAAAATTTTAGGTCCAAATCCTAAGACTAAGTTCCAACTGATTTTACTCAAATCATATTTTTAAAATTCAAGATATCCACAAAATTCCGAAACTGGTTCATAGAAACTTAACTCAGAATTTCAAATTCATTAACTTTTCTTCTTTCAAAGGATACTGTTTTGGGCATTTTTGAGGACCTTAGAAGCAAAATTTCATTATTGTTATTTCTATAACATTTGTAGGCACAGAAGTTCCGGTTCTAACCCAACTAGTAACATCAAATTCAGAGTTCAAAAACTCAACTTATGATTAAATTAGTCATTGGAGGTCAATCCGAATTTCTGGACAGCACTTTCACATTAATGTCTAATATCTTAATTCAAGTCAATATACTTATCAAATCCATAATCAACACAATATTAATGCATGCAAGAAATAATAGTTCCCAAACCTTAGCCAAAACAACAAAATCTCTACTCCTTCAAAACTTCTTTGCCCTTATTCTTCTTACCACAATCTTCCTCTACATCAAGGCACACATTTTTGTATTAAAATCCAGAATTTTTCTTTCCATCAAGGTATACAATTTTTCCATTGAAAAAGAGAAGGAGAAGGAGATGAGAATGTTTAATTTCTTCTTACCTTAGCAACTGAGTTCAAAGATTATCACATAACATAACACATGCATCGAACTCTTGAAAATAAAATTGAGGTAGAAGGTTTGATCTTTACAAAGAATAGAACAAAGATGAAAGGAATTCTTTGAGAGGAAGTTGCCGACCAAGCTACCAAACCCACAAGGAAATGTCTTTCTTTTCTCTCTCCCACTAACTTCTTGTCTTTTATACTAACAAGGAAAAATTTTCTCTTTAGTCCCTTGAAAATTTGCATGTCATAACAATGACACACACCTTTTTGCATGTTATAAAGTGACCCCTCTACTAACTCTTTTTCTTAAATCAACCTTTCCATTTAATACTTCTCTGAAATTTACCTCTCAATTATTCATTTATTCACATTTTTCCCTAAAGATGCCGAATTTACAAATTGACCCCTAAATTAATACTTTATACTTCAATTACAACCTTAATTATTATTATACCAACATAATAATTTAATTATGACCTTATAAAATTTATACCATATAATTTACATATTTATCATATAATTATTGATAACTTAATAATATTTTGCCCAAATCAATATCTTAACTCTTAATAATTCATCCAATAATACTCAATTAGACTTTAATAATATGTAATTGCCCTTGAATTCTACTAGGACCTATTTTGGATCCTTGCATACACGGTATAGACAAATACATGTGAGAGAAAGAAAAATCCTCCTTACCTTATTGCTCCCACACAGGAGGTCATACAGTCTTTATCTTAAGTGGAATTAGCTCATAGGTTAGCAAGTAACCTAATAAATGCATATGGTGTATGGTAGAAAATTGGAAGCATGACCTATCTTTTATTTAAAGTGCATGTAAATGGATTTTGGCGATTATATATTTGAACAATTCAAATAAATTGAGATGGGCCCACCCGGGTAAGGCAGCCTTTGATTAGTACCCACCTAATTTATTTAAATTTTGTTCAATACATCGGGGCCCACATAGCAGGTAAGGTATGATGGTCCATGATACCTAGAGGAAGTGTCTATCATCATTACATGGGGCATTAGTCTAGTGATACAACTTTAGGGTTACCCAAACACAAATCCCTACCAATAGGTCTAGCTCATCATGAGCATGGAGACCAATCAGGTCATCATTTGAAATACCAAATAATATAAGGCTTGGGCTAGTGGTTATCCCCTAACACTTACATGCATTCAAAAAATGTAGGGTTGCGGTTCGAGAATGCACTATTGGTCAAATAAGGACACTTGACCTTATTCTAAGGCCATAGCATGTCTAATGCATATTATTTTTCGAAGAGAGATAAAATAATTGATTATAAAGACTCATTTATATTAAATTAACCAAGTTGCTTTCAGAGAAAAATCTCATGGTCCCTAATGGAGTCGCCACTATGTCACCATTAAACCTCGAAAGATATTCGATTGCTCTTAAAAGCCTACTTTTAGGGCTCGAGACTGGATAAAGTTTTTTTTAACTTATGAAGGCTGGTCACTTCACAATAGATAAGATTTTGTTCCTATCTATTGTTGACAATCAACCAACGAGGGCATCTGCTAGGCACCACAAGGCAGGTTTTATGGAGTTGCCACCTAATAAAAATTGGGAAAGTGTGTTCTAACCTTATGAGGCCCAAACTAGAGATAGTTTGAGACCTCACTCTTATTTATAACTTGGTTAATGTTTATTTAAATAAGTGTTTAAAATTAATTAATTTAACCCTCTCTTCAAACATTTTTATGGAAAAGAATCGAAAGGTGCATTCTAGCATATTATTGAAAAACTGTAAAAAATTTTATTATTTTATTTATCATTTTTTATCTAACTTTTTATTAGTTAATTAATTTTAATACAAATATTTTATTTTCATTATCATTTTGGATTAATTAATTTGATGGGAATTTATTTGAACCCTTAGTCTCACTAGACTGCATATAGGATGAGTAGGGTATCGTTCCAAAGGGAATGGTGTAAATTTTGTATTGAAATCACAAAGAGTAGATGGATAGGTAACAAATAAAGTAAAGATTATGCAATTGACTAAATTTCTAAATTACTTTGGATATATTAAATTAATTTGGATTAAAGTTGACTGAAATTATAGTATGAACATATATTAAAAATATGTAATAGTAATTCATTTAAGAACAAGTACAAGTAATTGTATAAATAAAGTGACTGGAGAATTTAGCCAAGATTCTTTAAAGCAGCTCTCGTTGCCAGTAAAGATGTTTTCATTTAGAGTCTATAAGCACTCTTGTGTCATTATAGAGATAAACAAAAATTATGAAGCTCTATGCCAATTCTTTAACCCCTCAAAGTGAATTCCTTATCTTTAAGTGAATTCAATGCTTCAAGTACATTCATTTGTTTTTCCATCAAAGAATTCCAACTCTCGTTGTGAACAAATTGACTAACATGCCAAATATGGTGGCCAAGCATACATAGCAAATCAAAGCACACAAATGGATGTAAATCATAATTCATTCATTGTAATAATAAACATGTCTTAAATAAATACTAGAGCATATTTATAATGTACAAAGGAAACTAGCCAAAGTATATAATTGAATTAAAGAAAAAACAAGAGAAAGAAACTCATCTCATGTTCCTTTGGGTTTATCCCTTTGTAATCATCTAATGAAAGCTAAGTAAAAATGTTTATCCAAAATAATAACTATATTTCTAAGAACAAAACATTGATTTTTTTATCTCCCTTTTCTTCAGTTAATCCCCTCCATATTTATAAAGGGAAATCTCTATAAACATGTCTCTTTATATTGGTTGTCAATGTGAAAAGTTGCCATGAAGGGTCATGATGCTTGGCTGAAAAATCACGTGCAGAAAGATAGCATCGTTTGGGAACAGGTATTTTGTCTAACTCGTGATCTGCTTCACGAGTCGTGAATTCCAGCCGTGCTCCTTTACTTGTGATCTTCCATTCGAGTCGTGAACATGTTGCCGACTCATGATCCTTTCTTGTCTACCTTACTCGTGAACTGCCCTCCGTCTCATGAAATCCAGTCTGAGTCGTGAACCACTTCACGACTCGTGATCTTCATTCTTGAATCTTCACCATTTCTTCACTTTATTTCATACTTACACCAACTTTAACCTAAAAACACACATAAACACATAAACTAAACATAAACACACAAAATACACATAATATTACATACTTAAACCACTTAAAAATAAAAAAATACATATTAAAAAGTAGACATTTTACAAGGCATCATAATTCTATTATTTCTTTTCATATTACTATATTTTAATATTTTTTGCTATATAATTTGCCTTTATTTTAATTTGCTTTTCTATTTATTTCTGTTATTTTTTTATGTTGACAATTTTTTAATTAATATATATATATATATATATTTTTTTTTAATTCTAGAAAAGGGAAACCTCAAAAAGATACTTTTTAAGGCACTATAAATTTCAAAGAATAGCACTGAAAAAAGAAACCATTTAAAAAAAACATAAAACTAAGAGACAGAGCATTATGCTTTTGTCCTCAGGCTATTTTGGAGCAATATAATCCTTATTAGGTAACCCTAATCGAAAGACATCTTAGGACCTAGTGTCTAAAGATAGCCATATACTTTTCAAGCAAAAGCCATAACTCTTGATGAATAATGTAAAGATGTGGGATGGTGGACCCCATCACTATACAGATGCCAACTAAAAGCATATATCGAGTGGGATCTTTCTGAAGAAATTATAGGTCGAAGTGCATAAGCCAAAATGACACTTTTCTACATTCTTGGGCACATCAGATGATCTACAGTCTGTGGGGAAGTGGATATCTTTGGTGAAAGTGTGATGGCAATAGACTATCTCCTCCAATAACAATAAGATAGCCTAGAAAGAAGGCAAGGCAAAAAAAACATTGAATAAAGATAACTAAACGAAGCTTGTCGAAGGTCCACTTGAAAATGGAGTTCTGAAGGGTATCAAAAGGATAACATCTAAATTACAACCGAAACTAGATCCCATAACGACTTGGGATGTGGTCTATCCATTTTTTTACATGCATTCTTTTGATGCATAATTTTTCACAAATATTTTGACGCATATAATTTTAGCAAGCATTTCAGTACATAATTTTTCACAAATGTTTTTACACATATAATTCTTTACATGTACCCATGTGTCCCATATGTATAATCCTTTGCATGTGTCTCACATGTATAATTCTTCATATCCTATGTGTACAATTCTTTGCATATATTCATATACATAATTTTGTGCATATCTCACACATATAATTCTTTACAAAGCCTTCGTATATATGATTTTTTGCACCTATTCTTGCATATGATTCTCTCCATTTATTACTATGCATAATACTTCACCCCTATCCCATGCACATCATTCTTTGCATATACTTTTGCAGACTAAATTTTTGCAAGTAAAAAGTATACAGGCTTCTTACGCGAAGATTGAAGCCTATCTAAATATGGAATTCCTTCTATTGGTGTAACCTAAAAAAAATTTAGTCAATCATTACTTCACAGAGGTCTTAAGCTTAATTAATTACAAGGGGCTAATCTCGAGTGGGAAAACCAAGAGAATAAAAATTAAAGGCAAAAGCTCATAATCCAACAACTTGACCTCATTGGCCTAATTTAGGGAGTATTCTTACTAGAAGCAACTCTTAGAAATTAAAGGAAGAATTAAATAGGAAAAATGATTAAAAGGAATAGGAAACAATAAAAAAAGAAGAAAATAAAAAAGAAACAATGAAATAAAAGAGATCACATTCAATACAATGCAAATATCTTGTTTACCCTATGAAGGGGGCAACTTCCAATTTAATCAATTGTGATTCGACATGCTAATTGATGTCAATCACCCCATCAATTGTGGTTTGACATGCCAACTGACATCAATCAGTGGTTTGACATGTTGATTGGAATCAATCACCCAATCAACCATGGTTCGACATTTCGACTAGCATCAATCACCCATCAAATGTTGTTTGACATGTCGACTAGTGTTAATCACCCATCAACTGTGGTTTGACATGCCAACTAACATCAATCACCCCATAAATTGTTGTTTAACATGCTAAATGGCATTAATCAGCCCATTAACTACGGCTTGACATGTCGAATGGCGTTAATCGCCACTCTAATTATGGTTCAACATGTCTACTGGCATTAACAACCCAACCAATTGAGGATTTAACATGTTAACTGGCATTAATTATTAAAACCATTATGACTTGACATGTCGACAAGCTAGTGTCTATCACACCAAACAAAGTCCTCTCAAGAGGCATCATTTTAACAAAGTCAAAACTTGTCATAGCCACAAATCACAGAGAATAAAACAAAGCAAAAAAAAAGGAACTCTTTCTATTTCCGAAAATGAAGAATAGAGAAAAAGTAAAAAAAAAAAAGGAAAGAGGCCAAGTTGCTAGATTTTTTTGATTTTGAGCTAACACATATTGAAGGTAATATTAGGATCTCAAATCTATAGGATTAAGTGTAAACAATCAAGTTTAATTGTAAATATTCATTTTTTTTCTCTTTAATTGATTTTTTGATTTTTATGTTGATAATTGTTGATTAAATCATATAATTAATCTTGATTTGATCTCGTTTTTGGCATATTGCCTAATTATTGTGATTATTTTGCTATAAATATTTGTTAATTTGTTGAATGAAGTTTTTCTATTTATCATCATCTTCCTTGCTCTGTTTCTCCATTTTTCATACTTGATTTTAGTGCATTTTTTATTTCCCTCAATTAAATTGATTTTTCTTGGTTTATAAATAAGTTTTAAGTGATTTTAGGCATAAATGATGCATCATCTTATGTTATTTGCATGAAAAAGATGAATAGTGATTTTCATCATCTTCTTCAATTTTACTATCTTCCATGGCATGATTTTTAGATATTTAGTTTTCCTTGCTTAAATCAAGTTTTTCTTACCCAAAAATGATTTTTAGACATTGTTATGCATAAATCATACATCATGACTAGATTTCTTGCATTGGGGTCAAAAATCTACATTTTTTAAGTTGCTGAAGCATCTTTCTAGTGGAGGATCACATTTTCGAATTGAGTCAAAACCCCAAGGCATGACTTGCTAGCGACTCATAGCCTAAGGCCATGAATCGTCCCTAACTCACCTAGGTGACTCTTCCGTGCCACTTGTTTTTCTCCTCTCTGCATGTTTGTTTGATTTTCCATTTTTCTGAAGCCACCTTTTTATTGTTTGTGCACATACTGCACTTTCTAACAATTTCTTTATTTATTTTCTTTTTTTATTGTAATTTTTAAATTATATTTATTATCTTTTGTTATAATACATATGATTTTGTATTATTACTATTTTGCAAATATTACAGTAATATTATTATATTCATTATTTGCCTTTGTATTATAATCTTTGTATTATGACTCATCTATTTTATTCTCCATTATTATTGCATATATCTTATATTATTATTTGATACTATTTTATATTTATGCAAATGGCTAATTTTACATTATATATATATATATATATTTGTGTGTGTGTTTATGTATGCCACGTGGAAATTGTGGATGCATCATGCATTTATATTTGTCTATTTTATTTATACTCTTATTTTTAATTTATTTTAATCGTTTTAGCATACAAATGTTAATGCATGCTGCATGAATTGAGAATTCATCATGCATTTTTGTCCGTTTTATTTAATTTACTTTGTGTTATTTGAGTTATTTGCTTATTCTTTATTTAATTTATTTACAAATTGACCCTTATTACTTTTTTGTATGATTTTACTATTCACTGACATGCACACCTATATATTTCGGGTCGAGATGGAGAATTGGAGAATATGGCATGGGAGCTATGTTGTTTTATTATTTTATCATTTTATTGTTGTATACTTAATTCGGCCTGTATTTATTTTTTTATTTTTTTAAATATACAAATTGATGTAATAATAAAGGTTTTTTGCATATTAAAATGGAAAACCACACCAAAACTATTTCTACTAATTAATTAGGATTTTACTAATAAAGTTGGACCAATGTCCTATTTTTACCCCAAAAATCACATTTAAAATAAGAACCCTTTATAATAGTAATGTAAAAGATTTTTATACAGATTGACTTGATTTTTCATAATAAAATGGGATCAATCATCCCTATTTTCTCTAGATGTGCATTCAATTAATTGCCTTCCTATAATTATTGCATATGGGAACCAACATTCCCATTAAAACATTATTCCAAATAAATTCCCCATCTTACGTATGATTTATTTATTTATTTATGTAGACATAATTCTATATAATAATTTTACTACTTTTTATACCTTGCTTTATCGCTTTCTACAACATGCTTTACAGATTTTCTATATGTGCTTGTGTAACACCTATATATTGTAAATATCACAATATAATAAAACAATAATTTTAGTATAATACACATATAAAGTACGGTCCTACTCATATGTGTGACATATAAAATGCAAAAAAAAAAAAATTATCTTCATTATTGTACAACTCATCCAAATCTAGTGCATATCCCTTCGAGTACCGACCTATATACTTTAAAACCTGCGTGCAGCAAATAACTATACTCAAGGGCGGGGCGGGGATCGAAAGTATTTCGAGGAAAAATTCAATTATATTTAATAATTAATTATAATTGAAAATATAATATTTAATAATTAAAAATATAAATTCAATTACAAATCAAACTAATATAAATTTTAACAATTGATAAAACTAAAATTAAATATAATTTAAAACTAAATTATATAAATATAATTAAATTTAATAATTAAATTTTGGGGGCGGGAAAATTCCGGGCCGGGGACCACAATCCCCATTCCCGTCCCGAATTTTAAGTCGGGGAATACTTTTCCCCCGTCCTTGTCCCCATGGGAGAATTTTTCGGGAATTCTCCACCTCGTGATCATCCCTAATACACAACTAACAAATATCACATTCACACATATATAAATTTGAAAATTTCGTTTTTACCTAAATTTTATCTGGTGTCCTATTTCTTTTGAATTGATTCTCTTTATTTCTAATTCTTACATTTTATTTTCTCCATTCAATTCATCGATTTCTAATTATCAGTATTATCATTTTGCCATTCTCATTCCAATCCTTGTATCAAGTGATCTAATTATTCTATACACGTGTATATTTACCTAATACTTTTTACTCTTTTTGTAACTATTTGGCATCATATATTTCTAATTATTTAATTTCATATTTTGTGCTTAGTCTATGATTGACTTCATACTTTTCCTCACGCTTTGATTTCCAAACCATTACTTTATTTTCTTACTCAATATACAGTTTGTTCTCATGATTCAATTTCACTGTTGTCCTTGTCGTATTGCATTTATTATTAAGCAACATTTATCTTTAAGGCATTTTTCATCTCACAACTACTTTCATGAATCTCATTCTACTAATAATCATTGTTATTACTTTGTTTCAATTTATTTATAATATTTTTCTTTTAATATTTATTTTTTCTTTTTACTCGCATTGGTTAATATTTGTATTTTATTTCAAAGATCCATAATCTAGTTTAACACTTTATTCTTACCTTTCCGCTATAATTTCCATTTAGACCCTGATTCATATTTAACATTCGCATCCATCTTTATCTCTTAAACATTTTCTTTTATCATAACTGCCAGTTAGGCCCCTTGATTTAATTTCTAATTAGTTAGTTGTTTCTCGTTGTCACTCTACTTTTAAATTATTGTTGACCTTTCCTTGATTTATTATTATGTTTAATCATTTAAACTTATTAAACTATGTTTTAATCTTTAATACTTCCTTATGTTACGGTAAATTAACATTTAGTACTCACTGATTTTATTTTCCTACATTTCCACCCTTTTTCCTTTAATTATTTAATATTATAATTTATCTTAGAATTTCTCCTTTAACTCTTCAAATTACTATTTAATTCTTATTACTACTTGTTTATGTTTTTTTCTCACTTATATCCCAAGTAGGGGCAAATTACAATTTAGTTTCTAAATTTTCTTTTTAACACATGTATGATTATTTCTCACTGATTTTACTCTTTTTGTTTTCTTTTGGTTTTTATTCTATTTTAGTCCCAAAATTTACATTTTAGTCTTTATACTTTTTCTCTGTAGTGGCAAATTATAATTCGGTCCCTAAAACTTTCACTCAATTACATTTTTACCCCTTTGACCATTTTAACTCTCATAACCACGTTTTTAATGTAAATTTACACTTTTACCTCGGATTTCTTACGTAATTACCCTAACTAACCATTTAACCATATTTTTCATATTATTTATCATTTATTCACATTTTGACATATTTTAATGCTAAATTTCTCATCCAATCCTTATTTTCTAGCTTGATTATATATTTGCCCCTAGTAGTGCCCAATAGAAACCCACAAACTGGATATGCGGCATGAGGAATCTAATGGTCCAAAATGAGCTGGAGTGATCTCATGGCATGATCTACACCTCCAAAATGTGTTGAGGGATCATATGGCGTGATCTACATCTCAATTGTTAGTCTAATAAGCATATGGCTAACCATTATATCCTAAAATCCTAGATTAACCACTATGCATTAAGGTCAAATGTAGTTATTCATCTTATGTCATGGTTTTACATAATTCTCATTCATTCATGCTCATCATTCATACATTCATTGTATACATGCATAATATCATCCAAATATGGTTGAAACATGTTATTTTCATATTGTGCACCATTCGGCCATGTTGTGCCCATATACATACATCATGTTCTCTCATACATTTTTATATTTTATATATTCCTATAATTATTTCAAGTTTCCATGTAATGATATATAATTCAAATTCACTCCATTAAATATATCAATATACATCATTATGTCCACTTAATCAACTTTATGTCCAAATGTAATTTAGTGTTTTAATCTCTCACACTAAGTTTATTCATCATTCTAGTGTTTATTCCATGCTAAATATTTAATTAAACATCAATATATAAATTAGTAATCTTACATATACAATTCGGTCACTTTAAGTTTCACTACATAATGATTAATTCTATCACCAAGTATTACTTATTTCATGTTAATTTACTAACTTATTAATTTATCTTAATTTATTTCACCATTCCCATTATTTATTCTTTCACATTCCTATGCTTTACCATTCAGTTATCATTAGCTCACGTGCAAATAAGTTTGCTTAATTCACCAATACATTTCTACCATGTTTTTTTTCCATATTAAGCATAGTTCTAACCTTAGATTAATTTAATTCTTTTCCTAACCTTAATTTCACTTACTTACATAATAGGTTCCATAACTAATGTATCTTTTCTAGTCACATTTTCACGCATTTAACATTATATATCTTATCATTTTTCTCATAATTTCATTAATCTACCATTAATTTGAATTAAAACTAAAATTACTTAATTTATTCTTTCAAGAAATAATAGGTTCCATAACTAACATGTTATTTCTAATTATATTTTCATACAATTAACATCAAATATTCTACTATCTATCATCTAATTTCATTAATTTACCATTTAGTTAAATTAAAACTCACATTATATAATTTGTTTTTAAGTGACATAATGCCTCCCTACACCATTTTCTCACATTTAAACATAATTTCATGCAATTTCTCATACTAATCTTATTAATTAACATCCAATTTCATCTATGTATCATTAATTGAATTTTTAGTCAACTCATTACAAAATTTCTAACTTACATAATCCTAAACACATGAAATAAATTAGTTTGGGTATCCACATACCTATTTTTCAAGCTCTCTCCATGATTTCTCTTTCTTTTTTGTCTTTTTCTTTTTCTTTCTTTTTCTTTTGATTCCACTTGATTTCACTTGAAATCCACCTTTGCCAAATTCTCCATTAATTATTTTCTCGATTTTTCTTTATCTATAATTCAAAATAAACTCAAAATATAAATCTCTACATCAAAATCTACCTAAAAATCCATTAAATATATCAAAGTCTCACTATATTAACTTAATTTAATTTTTACTCTAAACTTTCTCTTCAAAGTTTCATCCACTTTTCCCACTCAAAATAAGCTATAGAGATGGTTAGGGACGAATTTAGGGCTTTATAATTACTTAGGACATAAAAAGTGGTAGGTTTTGGTAGAATTAATGATAATTGTGAATTATAACTATGTTATTATTGTGGTTTTAGTTGATTTAATTGTTAATTTATTGTTAATTTAGTGTTTAATTTTATTAATTATGATTTTTGTGGACTTAATTACAATTTGGTGTTTTTAAGGACTAAATATAAGAAAAGAGGAAGTTAATTGAAGAAAGGAAAAAATTAGATTAATTATGTAAATTTCAAGCAAAAATTCACGTAGAGAGCAGAGTAAAAGCTCTCTCCTAAAGGGTATAAACCCTCTCCCAAGGGGCATGAGCCCTCACCCGAGGCATGAAGACTCTCACCTAAGGGAAAAAGCCCTTTCCTGAGGAGAAGACTCCTTTTTACGATAAAATTCTTCTTTCATCTATAATAGGAAGTTACAAGGCACCAAAACTTCTTCGTTTTAGAGTATTTAAGTAAACTTCAGACACCAGAACAATGGATTGTTAGAATTACGAATGTTCACTCTAGTTTTAGCCTTAGTTTTCTTTAGTTAATTGTACAGTATTTTTAGACATAGTTTTCTTATTTTCGTAGTTTTCAATTCTCTTAAAGATTCAATCTTTTTACTGTTGTGCTGAGAAGTCATCAAGAGTAAGTTAGAAGCTTCGTGAGTATTGTATCTCTTTATGTTAATTTTTCTTTCATTTTAATCACGTTCGTTGAGTAATTCCATACTTTTGCTGAGGGAAACTTGAACCCTTAGACTTTTATTGTAATGACTTTGATTTGAGCTTAATTTTAATGTAAGGGTGTTATTTTTTAATTCTTAGGCTAAATCTTATCTTTGGTTATAGTTGGATTGATGTTTTACGTATTAAATAGATGGTTGAATGCTAATTCAAACTTCAATTGAGGATATGCATGTTCTTAGTTTATTCTTTTCATATCATCATATTGTTGCATTTTGAGAATTGAGGCAGTGATTTGTTATTTATGAGTTAATTTAAATTTAAGAATGTTAAATTAAGAATGGGCTAGAGTTAGATCTCTCGAGAGATGGTCTAATGAAGTTTTAGGAGTTTAAAATCGAATCTTTATGCTAAGTATTAGGTTGTTCCTAAACAAAGGATTTAGTACTTATAATGATATTCTGAATAAGATACATGCTTTATTTAACTTGTTTTCCATAATACTTGTGTTATTCTTGATTGAGCCATTGTAATGAAAGTTGAGGTGGATAATTCCTTTAGCAGAAGTGTTTTAATTTATGTCAGTCTAGTCTTAATTTTTTATTTGCTTAATTGTCCATTTAGCGTAGGTTTTGCTTCAATTAAAAACTTGGGAAATAATCTTAGATTAATTCAACTCAGTGATAGATATTTTACTTAGCAACCCATGTTCCTTTGGATTTGATATTCAGGGTTTTAATCTTATTATCCTATATTACTAGCCAATTTAGTATACTTGCTAGACATCGATCAATTAACTTGATGAAAATTCAAGAAAAATGGAGAAATGGAGGAAAAGAGTGGGATGGCTGGAATGAGGAAGAAGATGGGTGAATTTTTTGGAGAAATATAATTTTTCTGACTTATATACCCATCCTAATTGGGCCAATTTGGCACCAACCAATTGGCCCAATTAACCTAATTAAATATTATTTTTGCCTAATTATTTTTCTATCATTTTCCTTACTTAATTTCTCATAAAAAGAGTCCATGATGTTATAAAAATATTTTTTAGGCTACACAAATATTTTTGGGTCAATCGAACACTATTTTTTATCTGATATATTTATACTAGTTCGAAAACTCAATTTTTAAAATCACCGTAAAATTGATTTTTCACCATTAAATAATACTTCATAATATTTCTACTGAATTCATGTATTCAAATAACTTTTTAGAGGTTCTAACATCATTTTTAAGCCTAGAGACTAATTTTATTGGTCCGAAACCTAAAAATTTAAAATGGTTAGAAAAATTATTTTTCACTCCGAAATATTAATTAGGATTATTTCAAGCATTTCCATGCAAATAGAATAATTTTCAAAGGCATGTGGAATATTTTTAGGCCGATCAAAGTTTGATCAAACTATGTTTTACACTCTGAAAAATTCTTTACTATTTATTTTGAGGGCTTATTTGACATTAATTTCAACTAAAATTATACCATTGATCTCAGTTTAACTTGTGTTTTCCAATGGTTCAACACATATGATGCAAGTTATAAACTTCTTAGAAGGTCACCCATCCTAGTATTTATCTCACCCAAGCACTTTTAACTCCAAAGTTCTTATGAGATCCAATGCATTAATACTAGTATGATCACACCCGATATTACTCCAGTGATATTATTCACGGCTAACAAAAACTGAAATTTTCGGCCATAACAGCTTAAGTGCACTTTTAATTTATTCCAGCCTAATAACTTACATGAGCAGAGAGAAAAAATAATTAATCCAAAAAACTACTTATATAACATAAAATAAGAGTATAAATAAAATTGAGGTCCTAAAATATCTTTAGTTTTGGCCTTATAAGTTTACAACTCAATTTCTCAATATTCTATTGGGTGGCAACTTCATGATATCTACCTTGTGGTGCCCAATGCCTTATAGGTTGATCATCAATAATGGAATAGGAGTACCTAGAGACACTATCTCATTCCTTTTTTAGGCTTAAGGCTTGGTAAATTAGGTTGAATCCCTGTCCATTGCAAAATGACGGTGTTCACAAGTTAAATAAACCTTTGTTTGATTTTAGGCCCTAAAAATGGACTTTCAAGAACTAATTGGATACCTTTGGGTGTTTTGCACATGTCATAGTCATGTAGCACTCTTTACAACACAATAATAGCTTTAAACAAATGTTTTATAGATAAGAGTTTAGTTATAACAAGACATAATTATGGCATGCACATAGAGTATGACCTCAGTGGGAGCAGGTTATGGCCAGTGTAGATGCAGCCTACACATTAGTTGATCAAAGCATGCAGTCAGTAGATTGGATCCTTGGTCATATTGATGAAAGGGTGTAGAGGATGAGCTACACCATTGATGATATTAGATAAGGAGGCCACAGTTAGGCACAAGCAAAGAGGTGCACAATTTACAACATTCTAGATAGGCTTATGTGAGCTACTAGAAGTCTAAGACATAACATTGATACGGATACATCAAAGCTTCCAATACCTTTCTGGGTGTGTATAATAGCTCGGTTTCCCTCCATTGATGGGAGACATGGGGGTATAATTGTTTCAAGAATAGCATATGCTAGACATGCCTTTACCCATCGGTCAACCTATAACATATCCTTCTCTTCCTACTATAAAGTGGTTCGATCCTTCATAGCGGGTGGGACCATCATAGCTACTGTCATTGTCTGAGCATCCACCTTTTTCTCCACATTTTAGGCTATTTTGAGGACCTTATACTTAAGAGAGCTTTTTCTTATGATGCATTTTTTATAAATAAAAATAATATATGTTGTTGTTGTTGTTATTTATTTTAGTGCATGCATATAAAACATTAAATAAATATGATAACAGCAAAAAATAAATCACATACTACTAATTACAAAAATGGTGGAAATTAAAACAACAATGACAATGATAATAATAATTATTATAAAGATCACAATAAGCAAAGTAATGGATCATTACATGAATCAGATTATATGACTCAAAATCCTAACTCATTCCATGCATTCTACGCAAGGGGCAACTTCATGCCTAAAAGCATACTATCAAGCCTTTGTAATTTTGAAGACTCATTGAATGTAGAGGGAAAGCTAATTTTATTGAATAAATGTGTTTCAAACATTGCAAATGCTAGACAATCATATCATGCTGGAAATTTTGATTAGTAATATGACGTCTCCGAAAGATAGCAATCATGCAAAATAAATTCATTTCACCTTTGCATGGACCAATACAACCTCATAATTACTCATTTTAATAACACTCATTTTGCTGCAGGGGGCAAATGGCCATGCAACTAGCTTTAGTTTCTAGTACCCCCAACATAGAAGATTTTTGTAAACAAGTAGCACCGGCATATAGGAAATTTTTGTAAATGTTTTAGAATAAAAAAATTTCATGATTTGACATGTTAACAAGTTAGCACTAATCACTTTGCTTGGATGATTCGATATGCTAACAAGCTTACATCAATCATTGTGATTTAACATGCCACAAGCTAGCATCAATCACTCTATTCAGACAATTTGACATGTCCACAAGCTGGTTGATGGGGATTTAATTAAACCTTTAGTCTCATTAGACTGCGTATAGGATAAGTAGGGTATCGTTCCAAAGGGAACAGGGTAAATTTTGTATTGAAACCATAAAGAGTAGATGGATAGGTAATGCTTAAAATGGAAATTATGTATTTAAATATCTAAGGGAAGAGAATTATTCTAAGCCTATCAAGAAGTTTATCTCTTTGGGGCTCTCTCCCTCTCTCCCTAAATGGGAGGCTATTACTCCGTTTTTCGCTTTGGGGGAGCCTCCCTTGAGGGAGAGTGGGAGAGCTCCCTTCCCTAGTCTTTCTATTAAGCTTAGTGTTCGTGCTTCCCCCCGGGAAGCACTCACGCAAGCTCTAAACTACTTTGCATAGATTAAATCAAATTGGATTAAAGATGACTTAAATGATGGTATGAACATACATTAGAAATATGAAATAGTAATTCATCTAAGAACAAGTACAAGTAATTGTATAAATAAAGTGATTAGAGAATTTAGCCAAGATTCTTTAAAGCAACTCTCGTTGTCAATAAAGATGTTTTCATTTAGAGTTTATAAGCACTCTCATGTCATTATAAAGATAAACAAAAATTATGAAGCTCTATGCCAATTCTTTAACCCCTCAAAGTGAATTCCTTAAGTCAAATTAAAGGAATTCAATGCTTTAAGTACATTCATTTGATTTTCCATCAAATAATTCCAACTCTCGTTGCGAATAAATTGACTAACATGCCAAATATGGTGGCTAAGCATACATAGCAAATCAATGCACACAAATGGATGTAAATCATACTTTATTCATAATAATAATAAATATGTCTTAAACAAATACTACTACATATTTATAATGTACAAAGGAAACTAGCCAATATATATACTTGAATTAAAAATAGACAAGAGAAGGAAACTTATCTCTTGTTCTCTTGGCTTTGTTCCTTTGTCATCATCTAATAAAAACTAAGTAAAAATATTTATCCAAAACAAACTATATTTCTCTATAAAAACTAAAAATTAATTTGATTCATTTTCAGCATCTTGGATCCCTATTTATAGAGAGAATAGCTCTATAATCGTGCCTCTTTCGATTAGGTGTGAAGATAAAAGGTTGTCATGAAAACATTTGATGGAAACCCTTGTTGGTTTAGAAAAGGCATGTTGAAAAGTTATGTCATTTCGGAACAAGTTTCTGTACTGAGTCGTGAAGGCCTTCACGTGATGTGATCCATCAACTTCTATGTTACTCGTGAAGTACTTCATTACTCGTGCTCTTTTTGCTCTTCTTGGTGATCGATTTGTGAATATCTTCACGAGTCGTGATATTGTGAGTCATGAACTGGTGCGTAAGTCATGAACTTTTGTGTGACTCGTGAAGTTTTGTATGACTCGTGAATTTTTTTGTGACTCGTGAACTTTTGTGTGACGTGTGAACTTTTGTGTGACTCGTGAAGTTTTTGTGTGACTCGTGATGTTTTGTGTGACTTATAAAGTTTTTTGTGACTTTTGAAGTTTTGTGTGACTCCTGAACTTTTGTGTGACTCGTGAAGTTTTGTGTGACTCCTGAAGTTTTTGTGTGACTCGTGAAGTTTTGTGTGACTCGTGAAGCTTTTTGTGACTTGTGAACTTTTGTGTAACTCGTGCACTGTGTGAGTCGTGAGCCTGTGCGTGACTCGTGAACCTGGTTGTAAGTCACGTACTGCATAATGATTTGTTTGATCCTTCTTTCTTTCTGCACCCAAACTACCCTACAAAGCAAATAAATACATAAAATATAAATAATTTAACATACTTAGGTACCTAAATAAAAGAGAATATACATTAAATAATATACCATTTTATATGGTATCATTGGTGTCAATCACTCTACCTAGTAATAAGTTGTCATCAATCATCGTAATTTAAAATGCCACAAGTTGGCATCAATCACTTTATTTGGACAATTTCACATGCCGAAAAACTAGCATCAATCACTCTATATCGATGATTCAACATGCCAATAAGCTGGCATCAATTGCACTATCCACAATAATTTGACATGCCAACAAGTTCGCATCAATCATCATGATTTGATATGTCAATGAGCTGGCATCAACCATAATTTTTTAACATGCCAACTAGCTAGCATCGACCACTCCCTCCACCACCGATGATCGATGTCTAGCAAATGTACTAGATCGGCTAGTAATATAGGAAAATATAGATTAAGACCCCAAATATCATATCCAAGGGAATATGGATTGTTAAGAATCATATCTATGTATGAATTAAATTAATCTAAGATTATTTTTCATGTTTTTGATTTAAAGGTAAGAACTGAACTAAATAGACAGTAAAGCAAAAAAAAAAACTAAAATTAAAATAACATGAATTAAACACAAAACAATAACTAAAATTCTCTTGCTAAAGGAACTATCCACCTCAACTTTCATTATAATAACTCAAACAAAATTAACACAAGTGATTATGGAAAAACCAATAATAAAGCTAGATATCTTATGCAAGAAAATCATTCTAAGTATTAAACTCCTAGACAAATCTAACACTTAGCATAAAAATCCAATTTTAAACTCCTAGACATGCATTAAAATCTTTTTCAAGCAAATTAATTTCAACCTATTCTTAGTTTAAATTTTTTAGTGTTAATCTATCCTTACTAACACATAATTATGCCTTAACTTTGAATATAATCATGCCTTGATATTAATGAACTAACCCAAAGAACATGCATACCAATAGTCATACATAAATCAATCGTCAACTATTAATTAAAATATGTTAATCATTAATTCAATCACAACTAAAGATAAGAAGTTGTTCAAAACTAAGAAATAATCAAATTTGAATTAAAGCTCAAAATAAAGTCATTACAATGAAAATATAAGGGTTCAAGTTTCCCTTAACAAAAGAAGAAAAACTACTTGCCAAACATGATGAAAACTAAATGAACAATTAAAGTAAAGAGATACAATACTCATTAAGCTCCAAACTTTGTTCTTAATGACTTCAATAGAAAGCTTGAGTCTTTTAGATAATTGTAAACTAAGAAAATAAGAAAACTAAACTAAACTAACACTACAAGAGAAATTCCCTTTAACGAAGGGAAATTCGGTTGTTAAAAGTGAAAATCCAATCGTTAAAGATAGATAACGACCGAAAAATACGGTCGTTAAAAGTGCCGAGGTTAAAGGTATACACGACCGGATTTTGTATCTAGTTGTTAATATATATAACGACCAAACCATATTTGGTTGTTGAATTTTTATTTTTAGTGACCGGATTTTCCCCTTACTGATGGTGTTAACTTTCAACAAAGGGAAATTTCAGTCGTTGAAAGGAGGAACGACCGCTTTTGTTCCAGTCATTGAAGTATATGCTGATCATTAAAAAAATTCACGACCGATAACATTCCGGTCGTTAAATTCATATACTGAGTTTTAGAGACCAAATTTTTCCCTCCCTAATTGCGATCACTTTCAACGAAGGAAATTACGAATATTCTTGTAACCAAATTTTCCTTCGCTAAAAGTAGATTCAATCATTAATTTTAAATCTTAAAAATAATAAAAATATTTTATTTGAATAATACCTGTACAAATCATTCACACATATATATCCAAAATTATAATCAATAATCTATTCATATATTGCAAAATATCAATTACAAAATCTACCAATATTTTGAAATTGTTTTAACATTATATTTATCTCTTAAAAGTTTGTTAACAAAAATAATCCCTATGGATACTAATTTCTATTCATTTAGAATCTTTAGAAGAATGCATAATGAACCTCATACCTTCCTTGTCTATTAGTTAGAAAACTTGTAGAATTCAAAGCCTAAATTTATGATTAATATTCATGCAATACTAAAGGCAGTAAATCAAATTGCAAAAAAATTGAATGATTTCAATTTAAAATATTATCTACCTTAAATATCCAAAATCTCTAACAAGTTTAATTGTATATACACTTCAAAATATCCAAAAAATGATAAGGACAACAAAGAAAAAGTAAAAACTAATTTTAAGTTTAATAACATAAATAACAATGAAAAAATAAGGTACAACTTTTTATGATAGACAAGTAAATAAAGAGATAGAAAAAAAACTTACAAAGTTAGATCCATTTTTCCAATACAAAGTTATATCCCTCATGCTTTTCTTCTAGTTAATATCATTTTCATATGTAATATACCTCACCAGATGCATATTGAACTTGCAGCTACTATTGCTATAAATGTCGGACTAATACTACCCAAAGGTCAAGACCATTAATAGTGAGTTTGATTCCATTGGAGGCATGCTATGCACACAATAAAAATCAAACATAACAGTTAAAAGAAACTGAGAAATTAAGCTTCTTTGACTAGTTGCATTCAAGTGTCTTGACTTCTTCATAGTAAACTGACCTGGGCAGCTTAAAATAAAATCAAAAGCAATTGGGCAATGATATGGAGGGTATCTTAAAAGCCCTTCATATTTGTGACAAATATTTCAAATGCCATATGAAACTAAATTCGAGTATCAATATGCTCTTCATAGTTCCATCCCAAGATGATTCACAAAAATCTCAATCTTACTGTTGTCCAACTAAGATGTAAATTAAAGATAACATTACAATCAACAACTTGTATAATACCCTACAGTGACAGTTACTTCTCTCTCAACATAAGAACCCAACCAGCTTGACAAAAATAGACAGCCTAAGAACATAGGAGACAAAGATTAACAGTAGAAACAAAAACCGCATAGAGATCAAATCTTAACAAAAAATAAACACATAGCATTCACCATGTTAGATATAGTACATCAGAAACATATATATTTTAAGCAAGTACCTATTAAATGTTACACCCTGTTGGGAATTCACTTAATGATGGTGATACAAGATGAACATTAGGTTGCTGATTTAAGATTGCAGCTTCGAGTCGTGCAAATTTACTATCAAAGGATCAAGCTTTCTTTTCAATTCTTGATTTTCTTCTTCAATTTTCTTAAGCTTTGATAACAATGACTCTTTTGATGAACCGGGCCCTTTTAACTACCTTGCACTTATGCCACCCCAAAATCCAGCAACATGACCTTTTCGTTGAGGTCCAAAGACTTTTTCAATTACCTCTATATTAGAAAGAGAGGGTTTTGATTGCACCACTTCTTGGATTTGAGTCTATAAATACAATGATAATTTAAAATGTATTGAACATATCAAATAAAAGTTAGTATATATAATGGAAATAAAATTTATCACACATATATCTTTCATTGGTCGCAGTTTCAACAAGTTTGGTATCCTTTTTTCAAGTCTCAAAAAATATGGTAGCCAAATTTGGAGGGTTACCATATTTGACTCCCTTCAAAACAAGTATAAACTTGTCAAATAAGCTTTTTTTAATTAATAATAAATTTCCAAATAATTTTCAAGGATGGTAAATCACCCGTTGATAGTTAATTTCTCTAAAAGGCTTACTGCATATACGATGAGGCATACTCAACTTGGACCTATTAATTGAGTTTCTTTTGCTTGTTTCCTACATTAACAATATGACATGTAAATTTATGATTTGTCTATAAAAATAATAATTTACCTAAAATATAAATAATGGAATACCTAGAATTTTTTACTAAAGTAATGCTCTTTGTCAAGCCATTCCCAATCATTCTTGTCCACACTTTTTGGTACATTTTTCAGAGCTTCATGAAGTGACCTAGACTTCACATTCTTGAAATGTATCGTTCCTCTCCAGTTGTTCCATAAGTCTCTCATATGTTCCACTACATGCTCATGCTGCTCAAGTATGTCATCACTCTCAAATACATCCTAAATTCATTATCATAAAAAAATAATTAGCATTACTTGAACACATATCATTAATAAATGAAATCAAAGAAGAAATTAATAAACACATATCATTAATAAACAATTAGCATTATTTTCAGCCACAAGAAAAATCAATGGAATCAAAAAAGAAATTAATCAACAAAACGAAAGCAGGAAATTAAGCTCAAATTTCAGTAAATTATTAATACCTAATATCATGCCTTCTAATGAATTTACGTACACATACATGTCATATATATTATTAATACCTAATTATCTAATCTCTCCAAGCTAACTCAGCAATGAGAAACAAGCTATAAGACCAATAACAGAGAAAAATAGGGCCTGGTACATCCCAAAAGCTAACAACTCACAAAAAATAATAGCAACTTGTAACCATCAGCATAAAAAATAATAACCATCAGCATAAACTAACAACCATTAGCATAAAAAATAACAACTATTAGCATATATATAAAATGCTAATAAATAATCATTGTACAATCATTTATAGAGAAAAAAGAGCCAAAAAAGCTACAAGCTAGAGCAGTAAGAGTCATCCTATCAGTAGATTATTATCTATCTCAATTAAAAGGAGGCAAATGCCTATAAAATAGCGAAGAAGAATGGAAATGTGTCAAGAAAAGAAGAAAGGTTAGAACAAATGCATATACTTTTCATATTAAATTTTATCCTTTTTATCATTTTATAGTCTTATTTCCTAAATGAGTATGTCGTAATCAATATCTGTTGTTGCTAACCAATTAAGCATCTCTGTTTCAAGAAATCCCCCTTTAAAAGGAAATCTTAAACCATTTAATTGATCATATGCAAATGCAACTTCTTTTTATCTATTTTAATGGAAGTTACTGAATTGGACCTGTATACATTGTTCATCCATTGTACTGTCATGAATTTCTGTAACATAGGGAATAATGCATAGAGTATGGTTTGTTTATTTGCTATTTGTTTGGCAGCAAAATAAAGTTTGGGTATCAAACACAGTTTAGACTTTAGATAGAAGTAAATATACTCTATTTACCCCAAAATAAGTGTGATTTTATTGGCTTAATATGCAATTTTGCCTATGATATTTGATTAAAATGTACAGTTTTACTTTTCATGTTGTAGTATCTTTTAAAATTGTGAGAAATTTTCCATTTTTATGTCACATATAGGAATCAAATTTTTCAATTTTAATAAATAAAGAGTATGAAGGGTAATATTGTATTAATTAAAATATGAAAAATAAAAATATATTTTTACCGAATATTAAGAATAAATTTGCATCTTTGACACATTTTATTTCATTGGAATTTGAACAGTGTAAATCCTGGTAGGATTTGTATGCATGATAAAGAGAGGTCGTATTTATGAGATGAAAGAAAATTCATAGCGAAGAAACAACATTTTGCTTGTTAATGTTATTTGGTGTGTTAAGTTTAGGAAATGAGTAACAAAGGAATGAGCATTTTTGCCTATTTTTTAAATTAGCATAACAATTCCTAAACCAAGCGAAAAGTAAGAACAGGAATGGTATTTTGGACTTGGAATAGCCTAAGCCATTTTAAGTATATATGGATATAATCAACATATTAGACAATGTCAAAATGGTAAATAAATTTAACAAATAACAACCATTAGCATAAACTAACAACCATTTATGGAGATGCTAATAAATAATCATTGTACAATCATTTATGGAGAAAAGAGAGCAAAAAAAACTACAAGCTAGATCAGTAAGAGTAACAACTCAACTAGTAGCAGCACTGGAGCTACCAATAAACAGAAACCAAAACAAAACCAGTAAATGCTAGGACAAACAGATAGGAAACGTCCATAAAAAGGAAAAAACGAAAAAATAAAAAAATGGCTAAGAAACAAAAGCCAAGTAGCCTGGAGAAACAACTTCAAATTTGAACAAAAGAAGTAACACCTTAACCTCAATAACCATTGCCGATGGAAGACAACTAGTTTATCTCTCCAAATAGCCAAAACACTTAAGAAGAACAGATGACCAATTTTCCAAACAAAGCGACAACACATAAAATAGCCAAATCAATAGAGAAGAAACAAGCTAAAGCAATCAAGGAGAGAAATAGAGAGAGAGTAAAGTAGAGCACCAGAAGCTATATGTATTATTCATTTGTGTTCCCTTGGCTCTCTTATTTTTTCCAAATAATCTCTTTCTATTTTTTATGCTTTGTTGGCTCAGTTTGTTGTTGTGTATTGTTTACAAATTCTCCTATCTAAAGGTAGCATTTGAATGAATAATATATTCAGCTTGTGAACAAAAGAAAATGAACTATAAAACTACATAGATTATTCATTAAACAGCAAGGTGCCTTTTTTCCAAGCTGAAAAAGGATAAAAGTGATTATTTAATAATAACAAGCCGTTGTAAGGGCTCAGTTCCTTTATGACTTTTGTGTACATAACTTTTTAAAGGCTTTTTTCAGTTTGGTCATAGATAGTTGAGCTAAATTTTACATTTGCAATTTTTTGGGCAGTGAGGATTTTCCTTCTTGTAACATTTTTATACCTATATATAGAAAGGGAAGTTTGTAGGGGGCCTTCTAGTTTATGATTTTCGATTTATATATTTTTTTCAAAATATAAGTTACATGCAGATTGCTGGGGTAAGGCTACACTATATTAAATGTCAAGCGACTTGAATCAATGACCCAAACAACAATGATATCTCCCATGTTAAATCAGCGAACCAAAACATGAAATCCCAAAAAGTATAATCCCAAATCTTTAAGAGGAATTAGAGAAGAAAGGACATGCACAGTACAAAGAGATTACTGAATCAAGCAAATTAACAAATTTCACATAAATTATAACCACAAACAACAATGGAAAATTTGAACTAATTGTTAAGAAATTAAACCTAAAAACTTAAAACTTGGAATTGGTGCTAGAGAGAATGATTTCTTTGTTAATATGATCTACGAGCACCGATTGTTAGAGAATGGAAACTGAACTGTTGAATCTAGATAAAAAATCAAAATATCAAAAAAACCCAAAAAAATTTGGCAAACCAATGACAACCAAATAAATTGCTTACCTATTTTGAAAGACAACCAAACTGGAAGCAGCTATAGAGTAACTTGAGAGCCATGAAAGCTACAATATCTATTAGGTTAGTTTAGGTTTGAAGTGAGATAGAAGATTTTTGCAGGAATAAAAGGCTTTGTTCTTTTTTCTCTTTTTGGTTAGTTTGCATTTATCTGCTAGGTTTTTATCTTTTAGTTGTACATGGTAGAGTAATTTGGGTTTCATCAAAGGAAATTTATTTTGGAGGTAAACCTATTTGAAGTCCCGCCAATTTTTTTAGGCATTGACCATGGGAATATCTTCTTTTCAACCACTGGATTTTAAACCCTTTGTTAAATAATAATAAAATTTTACAATTAACCACCTGATTAATTTCCATTCGTTATATATATATTTTTATGACCAGATTTTTATCCCTTCATCAAATTTTGGTCGTTAAAAATCAATTTTCTTGTAGTGTAAACTAAAACTAAGTTAAAACTAATATACAACTAATTAAAGAAAACTCAAACTAAACAAAGAACAAAATTCATATTTAAAGGCTAATTAACTAATCTCCATTGCTTTGGTGCTTTTATAGTTGAATTATCTTGCCAAATGAAGATCTTTTTTTTATTTTGTAACTTCCTAAAAATAGTTGGAGAAGAATTCCACTTGAATAGGAAGTTTTATCATGTTTTTTTTCCCATTAATCACTCGAACGAGTGATTTCATCACTCGGGAGAGTAATCCTTTTTGCTTGGCAGAGTGTTTTTTCTTCTTTGGGTGAGTAACTTTGTCTTTTTGGGTGATTGACTTGCTACCTAGCCGAGTGAGCCTAATCACTCAGCCGAGTGAGCCTCATTACTCAGCTAAGTGATGATCTTCTATCTCTCACGCTTGAAAATCAAAGTTTCTTGAAATTACGACAATGTCCTAAAACTTCTTTTTTTTCAATTTAGTCTTTTTTTTCTTCAAATTGACCTTGGAAAACACCAAAACTTTCAATTAACTCATAAAACACAAATTTAACTAATTAAACACAAATTCAACTAAATTAAAACCAAATTGACTAAATTAACCATCTAAAACACACTAAAACTAACATATAATTCACAATTATCAACTGACACATAAGACCTTTTAAGAGGCAAATGGAGGCTACACAATCGACCATTATTGACAAGCTAGCACTGAAAACTCCACCCTTTCCCCTACTAACTCACAAAACCTTTTAAGGGGCAAAAGGAGATTGCATAATTTGACAGTAGTTGACAAGCTGGCCTTCAAGATCAGATTACTCCATCCACCACTACCATAAGCCTTCTCAAAAAGCAATAAAAAGACTGCCTGCTCAAGTAAGTGTCTCTTCCTCTCACTTTAAACTTTGGCTCATTTAGCTGTTTAGTTCTCTAGGTTCTTTAAAGTTAGGGGGAACTATAGACACTGGGTCCTAAATTAGCTTTTGATAGAGTTACTTAATGAGGATGGCTTTTTTCTCTTAAAATACCAAAAAACTTGAAGTTCAAGGATCTCTTTATGTATTATTAACCTTTTTGGAAAAGACTTTTGAGTGTTTGGCCTTAAAAAGTAGTCTGACAAGTTGAAAGGTCACATTTTTGTTTTCGGACTAAGTCCTATCCGTGACTTGGTTGAGCCAAATCTATAACTCAACCCCTTAATTTATCAACCCAATTAGCTTGACTACTTGACCCACTTAGTTTGAGTTCCACCCATGACTTGCCATTTGGCTATAAAAACCTTGATTTTTCTTCGTTTTAGGTCGGCTATCAATTTGATAGGGGAAAGCAAAGAGAAAAAAAAAAGAAAAAAGAAAGAGAAAGGGAAGACAAAGGAAAGAAAGAAAGAAAAAAGAAGGTGAGTTTTTTAAGTTTTCTTCTTCATTTTCCATCTTCTTTCTCAGATATGCTCTTCATCACTTGCTCTTTTCAAAATATTTCTTTATAAAACTATAAAAAAAGATTTCTAAGAACACTAGGGTTTTGTGGTTATTCTGAGAAAATAATTAAAGGTAAGATTATAAAGCTTTTATATTTCTAGCCTAATTTCTGCTTAGATTAAATCTACATGTTCACTCTTGAATGTTGTGGATTTAATCCTTATTTTTAACCCAAAAATGTTATTTTTAATATAAAAATGTAATTTTAACATAAAAATGTAATTTTTAATACAAAAATGTATTTTTTAAAATAAAATGTAATTTTTAACTTGTTTAAGTTATTTTCTTTATATATATAATTAAGATATTACCTTTTAAAATGTTTTAAAAATTTTTAGTTTGCTTTTCTAATTTTTTAAGGGTTTTATACCCCAGTTTTGGAAATGATCTACATAGAATGAGCCATTTCAATGTGATTTTGACTCAATAGCAGCAAGTTATGCTTAGGGTTATATGTGTGAATTAGTGAGTCATAGGCTAATATTATCTTTTCTAATTTCTTTTTTATTTTTTCATGTGTTTATTTATTTATTTAAGTTTTTTTTATTTTTATTATGTGTTTTTTATTGTCTCATATATTTATTTGTTTTATTATTATTATTATTATTATTATTATTATTTATGATATTTATCTTTTGTGTGTGTGTGTACATATTCATGCATGTATGCATGTATATATATATATATATATATATATATATATATATATATATATATATATATATATATATATATATATATATATATATGTTGAAATTTATGTTCATCATATAAATATTTGTGATAACTTCAATTTATATCTCCATTTTTGTGTGTTTTGTGTTTGCTTTCAAGTCTTTTTAATTGTTGTTTTTGTGTGTTTTGAGTTAAAAAAACATCTTGTCAATTACTAGTTGAATTAGTGTTTTGTTGTTAAAATGAAAATTTTTGGCATGGTACACGACTGTTAATGGATTTAAGGCAGTTGTGTAGTACCTAAAATGTAGAGTTTTGAATCGGTTAAGAGAACAAGGTTGTCAGTGGATTTGTGATAGCTGTGTTTAATGAAGAATTTGGTCAATTTCGAAATGTAGTGGTATATACATGGTTGTCAATATTTTTAAGACAGTCGTGTAGTATGGTTGAACATATGTTACTCAGTAGAGTGCATGACTTTTAAAGACCAGTTGACAACCATGTAGCCAGAGTATTTAAGCTTAGAATTTTAGTTTTTGATGGGTTTAGAAATTTTTTAAGAGATGATTTAGACATTTTCAAGATAGTTTTTCTTTTTATTTAGGATTCCTTTTATTTTTCTTTTAATGTATTTCACTTATTTGTAATTAGATAGAAGCTTTACGTCAATTATTTCCTTATTAATTAGATAGAAGTATAGCTTTTAGTTGATATTAGAGGCCCTGACTTTGCCCCTAGTTGGAAATGAATGATTTAATAAATTTATAACGGATCAAAATTAAATTAAGTTGTGAATTTTGGATTGGAATTAAGGGACAAGTGAGAATTTTATTTATTCCATGATTTGAATGTGAATTAATTTGGCATGAAAATCTTATGTGGGGAATAATTGAATTAAAGAAATAAAAATTAAGGACAAAGGATGAAAAAAGGAAGATTAAGGAATGGATTTGTAAAGAAGATAGTTTAGGGGTAAATTCTTCAAGCAAGAATTACATGCAAGGAGTGGGTAGAATTTTGCCCACTAAGCTTTGGAAGATGTTCTTCACGTGAGATGAGGAAGTGAAGGTCATTTTCATCTTATTTATTTAAGTTAAAGTCTCTCTAAACTCCATCATTTTATAAGCTTAAGAATTAGGGAATTGTAAGAAGCTCTAAAGTAAGAATTAAACCATCTTCTTCATTTTCTTTCACTGGTTTCAAATGGAAGAAGAATGCTTAAGGAATAAAGGAATTATTTAAAGCTACAAAATCGGGTATGGGAACTAGATGTAGGAGTTAAATTTTCTTGAATTGTTAATAAAGGATTTAATTGATTTTTTTAGGATTGGTGATAGATAAAAATGGGTTGCATGTAATGTCCTTAAATTGTAATTGATTTTGCTTATGACTTTAGGAACAAGCTTTTGTTTTAATCTTTTATTAAGATGGAATTGAGATGAATTAATATTTATATAAAGATTTATTAATAGTTTGTCAAGATTGGAAAAAAAATTAAGGCTACAATAGTAACTCTTACTAAGAATTTCAATAGGATTATGAAGTGTTATCATATGTAAAGTTAAGAAAAAGTGTTGTCCAAAAATTCGAATTGACCTCCAGTGACTGTTTTGATCATAAGTTGAGTTTTGGAAGATTGAATTTTATGATTCTAATTAGGTTAGAAATGGGAAATCTATGCCTACAAATGTTGTAGAAATATCATTAACATAATTATGCCTCTAAGATCCTCAAAAATGTCCACAACAGTAGCTTTTTATTAATTAGTAAGTCAGTGGAGCAGTAGGTGCCTTTTACATTATAACTCCTGGGATACATGTTAAAA